>CAKKXW010000004.1:60538000-60553021 GCA_920937365.1 Sphaerophoria rueppellii | reverse complement strand
CATCCAAGAAATGCGATGGGATGGTCCGGGCCTACGTAAAATGAACAATTGCGATATTTACTTTGGCGACTGCCATGCTGTGTGAACATTGAAGCCCTTCGTCAACAACCTTATTAGGTCCTTATCAGTGTGGCTTCAGACAAGTCCAACCTATGGTGGACCTTGGAGAAGACCGGTACTCTTTCCAAACCGGGGGCCACTTCGACACCAAAACGGCCTTGTGTGCAAAATACCAGCACTCCCCTCTATCCCACTCCCACTGTTATACGGTATCCAATTAAAGTTTTCAGAGAAAACTAAATATCTGGGTCTTATTTTAGACAGAAAACTGTATGGAAGAGCAACATACACGAAAGAATAAGAAAACCTACGGAAGCTCTTTTCACCTGCAAGAAAGCCATTGGCACTTGGCAGCAAATGGGGTCTGCAACCCAGGATCACTCACTGGCTATACGCATCGGTAATGAAACCGATTCTTCTTTATGGTTTGACAGTATAGTGACTGCCTTGGACGTAAAAATGAATTGCGATAAGCTTATTAAGTCCAACGCTGATACTTATTAGATAGAATATGGAATAATTTAATGCGCCGTATTTTCTGTCGGTATATATTTATTGATTAACTTCGCCATTTCTCATGCAATCGACTTGAATAATTAACACTTGTTTCTAAGGCAAATCCATCCTCCAAATCTCTTGAGTATGAAAAATACACCCTCATCACCTTTATTGACGACGGCGAAGGAGCATATTATTAGCTGGATTGTATTCATACTCTGAACCAGAATCATTCAAGGAACGATGGGTAACAGCCAAATCAATAGGTTTGCCGAAAGAGGACACCCCTAGGCGGGGTTCTATCTCCTCTCTTGTGACTTCTAGTTTTGAACAAAATCCTTTGCAATCTTGATAACAGATGAGTGAAAGTAGTAGCGTATGCTGACGATCTGGTGCTGATGTCCTCAGGATTTTTTCCTGATGTTATTCACTAGCAGATATAATTTACCTGGGATTCTCTATACGCAACTCAGACAACAACACCAGTGCTGAAATGAAACGAATCTTGCCAATCGTGCTTCTTTGGACTAAGAAGGCAGTTGAGTAGTAAAGTCCTCTCCCTCTCTACAAAACCGTCATCATCCCGGTCCTCATGCAGAAACATGGACCATGACAACATCTGATGAAAACGCTTTGAGAGAATAATTCTTCGAGAAATGTTTGGTCTTGTCTTCATTAATGGAGAATGGAGACGAAGAATCAACCAAGAACTGCGGAACTGTTTGTTGGGAGAGGAACTGTTTGTTGGGAGAGGCCCTGGTCCGACCTGGACTGTAGCTTATGGTGGTGCTAAGTAAATAAAATCTTTATTTTAACTTCATCCAATAACTTACCCCACGTTGTCTTCTCCTTTTTATAAGGTTCCTTGTTAAAATTCGTTGATATTTTAACAGAGATATAAGAATCAACACAAAATATTTGGAATTCGGCATATTTAAAAATCGAAATACAATATTTTTGTTTTTCTTTCTTCTGAAAATGATGACATATCAGCTGTGACAGCAAAATTTTAAGTGTTGTCATACGTAATAAACCAATTATCCAAAATGGAAATTTTTGTTTAAAGATTTCTTACAGTTGTTTCGAAAAATCAAATTATCACTGCAAAGTCAAGAAAAATAAATAAAACAGATTTTATTTGTTAGTTTTCATGATTTGTAATTAATTTTATTGTTTTAAAGTTTGGTTTTGTACGCGAAATTATTTTACGAGGAAAAGTTAAAACATTTTTTGTTGAGGGAAATTTCTGAAATCATCAGGGAAAAGTTTTAGTTCTACGCAGTAATGTTGGTTAAAATAATCCCTTTTAACGCAATTCACACAGCAAATGGATAAATTTCATCCCATTTTTAACCAAACGTCAAATTTTAACCAAACGTCAAGTTTTAATACACATTTTAACGCAATTCACACACGGCCTTAGAATCAGAGATAAAAGGAGATCCGAAACTGACGTACGTTTTATTCTCCGGATACCGCAAATTATATTTTTATGTTACTTCGTGTATGAATAAATGGGAATAAGCTTGTTTGTTATGTTTTTAATTTGTGATTCCCCCATTACAGCAATTGATAAACAGAAGTTAAATGTAGTTTTAATAAAAGTTCGAAACTTAAAGATTCATCATTAGGTCCGTTCTTTCACTTTTTCGGGAGTTTTGTAATAACTGTTAAATTTCGAGGAATGGGGATGAAATTTTGCAATTCTCCTAAAATATAAAATCTCACATCGTAATTCTAATGGTTTGACAGAACTCATAAAATCTCCCGCAAGAAAGATTTGCGTGTAAGATCGGAAGAAATATTGTTCTCCTTCAAAAGTGACAGAACTTACAAAACACTTTAGTAAAAGTACATAAAAGTGTGAGAATTTGGGAAATTTATTGAGTTTTTGGGAGTTTTAGGAAGTAAAAGAACAGACCTTAAAATGTTTGCATTCCGTATGCATTGCGCAGCTGTAAAATCGAGGGTCAATTCAAATCCACGGCTCAACGAAAGAACTCTTTAGTTAAAACTTTAAAGGAATTTCTTTAGGTATCTACTTCTATAGGAATAGACCTAATTGTAAGGCGAACTTATCTTACGTCTTACCCCAATCACATATTTTATTACGAAGGGAAAAAATCTACGTTTCTTGCAGAGTAAATTTGTTTTTTTGTTAGTCCGAGGTTCAAAGTTTACCCTCGATTTGATAATAGGTCCTTACAAATTAAAAAAAAAAAAAAACGGTTCAGGAACTCAAATATTTATGTGCAATTTTTGTGTGTTTATTCTGTCCTCATTGTGTACTCTTTTTTCAGTCCCCATTTGTCCGGGAAAGTCCGGGATTTTGAATCTCAAGTACTAGTTTCATCAAAACATATCTGGCAACCCTAGGTTGGTGTCACATTTTAGTTTTGACACCCAACAGGGCGACTAATTTCATTAACGTTTATCCACATTCGATACTCGTTGATCGTATTTCCTCATTTAATATATACTTATTAATCTTTTAAGGATCGCAATAACCTTCATCATACGTCCGGCTTCAATCCGTTAAATCCATTAGACTAAAGCTGCCTACGTCCGCAGGTTCATGCCAACAAATTGACAAGAACCTCTCAGAGACACCGCAAGAAGGTGTAGGTCAGCACGTTCACTTACTGGGGAATATGAACTCGGAAACATGTTTCCTTTCTAAATTTCCAGGTCCATGATCTTACCTGCGAAATCGGAGTCACATATTCTGGCCGAAAAGGGGCCGACGAATCTAGCCCAGCGAAATTCTGTATCGGAGACTTCCTCGACATCTTAATCACTCCGCCAAATCGCTAACCGCCCATGAGGCTTCAACTTCCGTGCTAAAAAAAGCAAACATAAAATATTCTAGATTTTACGACTCATTTTTTATTTACAAGCTAAAAAAAAATTTACTTCTCTCGGAACTTGGCTCCAAATAAACAAGTTAAAAAATCTTTTTTCTTAATCTCTAAAGAGTCGGCTTGTCTCAAAGCCAAGTCGATTTCGAGATCGTTGGGCAGGACGGCTTTGTTTTGGTCGTAGTTCACGAATCGGCTATTGTCGAGCTCTTGACTTTCAGGATTGCGGTAGTTCGGGTCGCACTTGATTCCTGTTTCGTAATGGTGCTCTCGTTTGGTGCCATAAGTTCCCCTAAAACGAAATCTGAGTAAGGGAAAATTCTAATTTCGAAACATAATTGTACTCACTTGACACTTGGTGATGCAATCGACAATCGTTTGCGATGACCTCCTCTTTGAACGAATTGTCGTCATTCTCGTAGCCCCAGGAGATGCTTCCGTTTTCGTTCTCCTCACGATACTTCCTAAGCATCTGTGCGGCATTTTTTGTTTTTTTTGCCGATAAACGTCTTGACGGAAGATGTTTTGTTTAAATGGCATATTAGCACCAAATTTTGAAAGTGTATCACTCGACAAATTGGATAATGTGCGAAGTTGTTTCGAGATAAAACTGAGTTCTTGTTTCTCTTGCTGGTCAAGTGTGTAGCCGGAATGGTCGAACAGGACCTTGCACAATTTGTTGCAAGGGTCTTTAATGTTGGACGTCCTCGACCACAGCCAATCGTGTGCTGACAGAGACAAACCTTCGGTGACGTGAAATAACGCCCGACGAAATAAGGCCCAATAGGGCCTTATTTCCATTTCTTATGGAAATAAGACCCTTGCCAGGGTTGGGGTCGTATTTCCATTGCAAGTACGAAATAAAGCCCGTGGGGCCTTATTTCGTTTTTCTGTTTTAGTTAAGCTAAGCTTCGATTTTTTTTTAACTCTAAAAAAAACTGAGTTTCAAAATACAATGCTAAAAAGTTTTCAAAGGTAAATCACTTTTGAAGCTCAGTTTTTGAAAGTTAAAATTGGCGCAGTGTCATAAGCACAGTGGGATGTTAAAGTTAGGTGGGAGTAGGGCATCCTATGAGCACAAGAATGCGAAGCGAGCGGAAAAATGTTTGCCCAAAAGAGAATCAATTTGGGGTGTGAAAATAAAAAAATTCGCGCGAATTTTTTGAACTTACAACACTCTACAAAAGTGGACCAAATCTTCACTTGGAGGAAACTAAATCCCTCAGTATAGTTAGTTCCCGTGGAGTTATTTCCTTCAACCGCTCGGAATAAGCAACAAAAATAAAAAAATCGATTTCACTCGCCGTAAGCTGGGGTCACAATTCCATGAGAAATTTTGACGTACTTTCGACTCATTTACGTGGGTTATAAGCTCATAATCGATTTATGAAGTTTTGACCCACCTAAGTGGGTCAAAAGTCCTTTACGGACTTATGACTTACGAACTTATGACACTGCGCCGTTAAAATTTTTGAAACTTTGAAATTTTGCAAATAATCAAAAAATTGTTCTCCATCATTTAGTCTTCAAAATACTTTTTTTTTCTTTTAAATGGAGCACTTATCACTGCACTTTTTCATAAAAAACTGATACACAGAGCATGAAAGAGATGTTCTTCACATTTAAATAACAGTTATTGTTAAGCATATTGGTGCAATTGAGAGTAAATCTCTAGTTAAGATCTTGCTAACAGTGGTAAAAAGGGGTCTTATTTCCAAGTTGACATGGAAACCAGGCCCTATTTCAAGTTTTCTTATGTGTTTTGTAAATGCGGCCTTATTTCCATGTAAAATGCGGCTTTATTTCCATAATGCAATTGAAATAAGGCCCGCCGGGTGTTATTTCAATTTCAACATGGAAATAAGGCCCCTTTTAAGATCGGGCCTTATTTCGTCGGGCGTTATTTCACGTCACCCAAACCTTCATATAGGGATATTCCTTGATGACTGCAATCTGACCAATTTTTCGTACATTCTCTCAGAAGTCCATGGCAGTTGTTTTGAATTGTCACAGACAGAAGGGTTTCTCGTTTTGCTGTAAGTTAAAAATGAATCATTTACCGAAAGAGAACACACTCACCAATGAAGAAGTTGCTTTGTAATTTAGGCCAGAAAATTGCGGCAGCAGGCGTGCATTTAAGACTTCGATGAAAATTGGATTCGTGTCCAATAAGGCCAAATATTCTTGCGATCTCTGGGCATTGATAACTCCGTTCTGAACGCCGCCGGGCCAATACAAATGGAAACAGCTTTTTCACCAAGGTCAATTGATCTGTGAAAAGAATTCAATGAAATAACAGTTTTTGGGTTCTTAATTTCTTCTTACCAAAACTCAGAGATTGGATAAAAGTGCTCTTCCGGTCTTTGAATTGAATTAAAATACATGTCCAACCAACACAAGCCGAAGAAAGAAATTATTAAAAATATTCTTCAAAAAAAAAACATATGTACATCATATATGCTTGCTTGCTTTGCAAGAACTGTCAAAATTTGTATAATTACACATAAAAAAAAGATGGCATCGTTTGTCTTCAACAAATTAAAGTGGCAATGCGCAATACTAGTGTAGCTAATTTGAAGTGGAACCATTTTCATTCAAATTTTGTATGGAAAATTCAGACGACTAGCAGTCAATGCTCTTGGCAGTGTTGTCAGTTCTTCACAATACCCTTGAAAGAGGAAATAAAAACCATGGATACGGGTAGCATTCAAAACCACGCATCCTGTGTAACAGTCAACGGACTTAACCAGTACGCCACGGGCACTACTATGTATGGTTGGGCGATTTCAAAAATCTCTCACCGTTTAAATCTTCTCTGAGTAGACACAAATAATTCATAATCAAATTAAGCCAAAAAGCACTTCAGTAGTTCACTGGTTCTAGCTAGACTAACACACAGCAATTGAATAATATATGTTGAAGACTAGTTATGACTAGTCCAGGAATTTAGCGTTAGAGACTCTGGAACAACTGCAAAAGTGAGCATATTCAACTTGTCTCTCTGGCCCTTGGGGCCTTGTGTTGGCTTTGTCTAAAGTGGGTCGGTAGAAGAAATACAACGATTACGGTATAGGAGTACGAATATTCATTATGGAAGGGAAATCATGGACCGCTGTTTAAATCCAACAGAACCTGTTTCTTAATTTAAAATCTACAAATGCATATGATACGCTTTTTTGGTCTGTGCTTGGATAGGGGAGATCAAAGCCCAATTCTTTTAGATTCTAGGCTATTTAGTGTTGGCTATCGATTAGGAAAGGTAGTAGAATTTGTAGCAACAAGCCCCGTTGTGAAGGCAAATACTTCATGCTATGACGATAATGTTGACAACTTACTTTCTTACTTACTTACTTACTTACTTACTTACTTACTTAAGGTGGCGCTACAGTCCGTTGTGAACTTGGGCCTCAATCAACAGTCTCCGCCAGCTAGCTTGGTCCTTAGCTAGTTGTCTCCAGTTTTGCACTCCAAGTTGATTGAGGTCCTCTTCCACTTGTTTGCACCACGCTGTGTTCTTTCCATTCTATCAATATCGCGTCCACGATAAGTTGAACAGATTTTTGAAAGATAGTTCCTCTGGTGTTGACGGTGGAGTTCTGCACTATCTGAAGCCACATTGATAAGGACCAATCAGATTGTTGACGAAAGGCTTCAGACGTTCACATATTACGGCAGAGAGGATCTTGTAGGCGATGTTTAGTAGACTTATTCCTCTATAGTTGGCGCAGTTTAGAGGATCTCGATTTTTCAGGATCGGGAAAACAATGCTGAGGTTCCCTTCATCGGGCATGCAATCCTTTGACCATATCTTACAGATGATTTGGTTCTTGCTCCTCTCTAGCTCGTCGCCTGCTGCTTTGAACAACTCAGCAGCTAGTCCATCTGCTCCAGCGGCTTTGTTGGATTTCAGCCGTGATATTGCGGTTTTCACTTCTTCTAGGTCGGGTTCACGGAATTGTTGGCTATCATCGTTTCCGATGAAAGTCTCCTGTCTGACGGCGGTGTTTTGTTCGTCGTCGCCGTTAAACAATCTACAGAAGTTAATAATTATAATAATAATCTTTATTGTAGCTGAATTTGTATACATTTTGTCACATTACTAGATTGCACAATTTACTGAGAAATGGTATTATTCTACCTTACTACTGAAAAAAAACGTAAGAAATGTATACAATACTATCACAGATTTATATTTATTTTGAAGGAAAAGCTACAAGAAAAAACCTTCACTGAATTAGACTAACAATCTTTCTGAGAAGAGAGAGGTGGTGTTGATTTATCACAGATAAGGTTTTGTTTACATAAAAGATGTTCATAAGAAAAATGGAAAACATTTAAAGTAATAAATAGACAACTAAATGAAAACTATATCAATAAATAAATAAATAAATAAATAAATCTACAGAAGTAGTCTTTCCAAATCCCCAGCATTGACTGCGATTCTACTATGATGTTCCCTTGTTTATCTCTGCAGGCATCGGTTCTTGCTCGATGACCTTGAGCCAGCTGTTTAACCTTTCGATAAAACCTCCGAACTTTATTCCTGCTGTTGGCTCTCTCAACATCCTCGATCTGACGCTTCACATCAAAGATTAAATAAGTAACAAGATGGGAAACTGACTTACGTTTCACTCCCTAGATCCCGCAATTTTCATTTTCTTTCATTTTATTTTCTTTCCTTGTACATGAATAATATAAAAACAAAAACAATATGGTAGGACCATATTTACTGTGTAAAAAGACGCATACTTTCACAAAAACTATGGTCCAAATTGTGATAGTATTGGTAAAACCACGCATACTTTCACAGTAACTATGGTCCGAAGCTTGTAGGCAACTGTCACTTTGACAGCCTTGTTTCCCATCTTGTTACTTATTTAATCTTTGCTTCACATGCTCTCTCTTTTTTCTTCTGAGAAGCTGGCGTTCCTCTCTCCTCTTTCGTTTGTATAGCTCACGAGCAGCTCTTGTTCTTCTATGCAGCGCCGCTTTGTATGCCTCCTGCTTGGCTGCATGGGCCTGCCTGCATTCTTCGTCAAACCAGGGGTTTCGTTTTGGTGGCTGTGTGAGACCCAGCACATTAGAGGCGGCATCTCTAACTGCTTTCTGGCAATGGTCTTCGATACTTGATGTTGGCGGCATAGGACTCGTTAAGAGATTACTTGACACTCGATCAGAGAAGGATCTGACGATCTCTTGCGATTGTAGCCATACGATTTCGAATTTTCTTACAGCATTTCCTTGTTTTGGCCGTTGTTGGGATATTCGTAGCACTACCTTGGCTACGACGAGGTAGTGGTCCGAGTCGATGTTAGCTCGGAAAGCTCGAACATCTAAAATGCTGGACAGGTGCCTTCCGTCGATTGCAATGTGATCAATCTGGTGGATGGTTGATTGATCAGAAGATCTCCATGTACCTTAAAGGATGTTGAGAAGAGGGAACCAGATGCTTGCTACCACAACGTCTTCCCCCGCAGCAAAATCGATCAGCTTAGAATCCGTTATCGGAAGTGGTGTCGTTAAGGCTGTGCTTTCCGATTCTCCACCAAAGATGTTCTCTTTTCCCAGCTTTGCGTTAAAATCGCCGAGGACAATTTTAATGTCATAGCTAGGACATTGCTCGTACGTTTTGTCAAGGAGCTCGTAGAACTCGTCTTTGGTGTCGTTCTTTTTCTCTTCTGTGGGGACATGCGCACATATTAGGCTAATGTTGCCGAATTAAGCCTTGATTCGGATTGTCGTGATGCGTTCGCTCACGCATTTGAAGCTCAAGACTTTTTACCCACGAAAGAAGAAATTCATTCGCTGCCGTCCCTCGGTGGGAACACTCCTTTTTTGTGGGGTAATTAGTAGTAACAGCATACTCCGCTTCGACCTGTTGACCATGGGAGGCCCTTCTGCGAAAACAAGTTTCGCGATCGCATAGCTCTAAGCTTCATAGTAGTAGTAACCATAAGCCGCTCCGCCACGTCAAGGCTTACCCCGTGGAGGGAAATGTGGACAACTAGATAAACTTAAATAAGTCTTAAGTCTCTGTTGAATAACTAAGCGCATCCTGCATCTCTCCCAGCTAATCAAATACCTTTGCTCTCATTTCAAAAGCATTTCAAATAAGGGTTCCCAGATATGTCCTTCCATTTGCTCTAATTCTTAACAATCAACCATGAAATCTTCTCTTTTCTGTACACATATTTGCCAAAATCCCATCAACGGTTTGTTTTTTGGGAAAATAAAATGTAACACAAAAATCCCTTGCGCCTATCTGTCAGATCCTATTACTCATCCATATTATCCAATAGCTCAGCAAAACTTATTTTTGCACAACCATATCAGCCAACAAACTATATCCAACCACTGCACCACCTGGGCTATAAAATTTCGTCTGAGAAAATGTATTGATAGTTCTATTTGTTTTCCAGATTTGTATTAGGTACATTAACTCGATTTTTTTCTAAATTTTTTCAAAAAAAAGGCGAAAGAAGAAAATTTTCGGGAAGAAAAAGCAAACCATTCAGACTTTCTTATCGTGTCGTATGCCATCACATTGCCACAATTCATCGAGGGGGAGAAAGTAATAAATCTGGGAATTGTTTTCGGAAATCTTAAGAAAAATGTTCATCAGCTGTGCAATCGTGTCACGGGACACAAAACGGAAGGAAAGATAACTTCGAGCAAAACAAAAAATCGCGTACAATTGTGGCATAATTCTCATCATCACAAAGATGCAATATGCAATCAAAGTCTGGTACCTGCGTTGCGGAACTCTTGTACTCGGACAAGGAAATCTTTCTTTTGTCTCATGTTCAAACGTGTCGGCCTGGATTAATCAATCTTAAAGAAAAAAAGGCGCTTGCAAGAGGAAGCATCTGGGAAGGAGGACTTCTTATCCTCAAACTCTCCATTTTGCCATTACTTCATTGTATGATTCTTTATGTTCTGTTTTGAAGGGTTTGTTTTCCCCTGATTGTTAATTTAGCTATGACATTTTTGATATCGTTTTTATTGGGTGCAGTTTATGCCTTCTTTTTACTCGAAATTGGGTCCTGCTGCAGATTTCACATTTTCAACAATTCGATACGGGAACACTTCAACTGGACAGTAGGTGAATAGTTGGAATCATATACATGCTATAACTTTTCTGATGAAAGTGTCCAAATGGCGATTTCTCTAGAATTTCGATGAATTTACCTTAATCGACGCACGTACTGCATGACGGCTTCCAAGAGCAGGGGCCCTTTATGTGATTGCAATACCAAATAACTGTAAGGCCGCGGTTACGCATTTAAGGAAAATATTATACAAACAAATAACAAACCAGTCAAAAACCCTAATTTGTATATGGATTAAATGGCTCCTCACTTTGGTTTCCGATAGTTCCGATACTATGTTAAATATTGTCTTTGTGGTCACTCGCCCTTTTACCATTTAATCCAAATAAATCATCTTTACAGCACTTAATCCGTTCAAATTATTATCTTGCTTCATTAATATTCCTCATTTCAATGCAAACAATAAATAAACAGAAACCGCTTACTACACCGCAAAACTTATTCAAAAACCTTTTTACCTCCAATGTCCACCATAGTAGCAAAAATATCCTTTTTCCTTTCATCACAGAAAAATATGAAAACTGTTCAAATTTTCCTAAACAAACAAACATGCCTGCAAAAAGCAAGCGCTTCAAAAAATTTTATCAAAAACTGGAAAAATCATTTCGACAGTTTTTGATTATGTTATAGCACACTGAAATCCAGAATCCTAGATTTCATCTAACAAGGATGAAAAAGGGTCAATTTCTGCCACGATCGTTCTTCCGTAAGACTGGTTCACGCCCCTCATAGAAACAAAAACACTCCGCGGAATATAACAATAAAAAATATTAATTCCTTTAGCACGCGTTCGCGGAATAGATTCTTGTACGTCCGTGTGTTGAACCTAAACCTGATAGAAAAAAAAATATAGAGGTCCGTCATAATTAGAATTTATGCAAATAAGGGTGGATATAAAGTTATTTGTTTAATAATCCTGTCACATGGTATAGATTGCACAAATGCTTGCACCCGTATTTTTGTCTACGTCGCTGGACGTTTCAAATTGATAAGTGAAAACAATGATGTTCATTGCAAGAGAGCGTGTCCTTAATTTGAACACGCGGCAGTAGCAGATAGCGGTCAAAAATACGACTTCTTGGTATGGGGTGGTTGAAAATGATGGGAGCAAACATTAGGGAAACTTCCTTTTTTTTCATCAATGCTACGCTACCATAATATCAATATTTTTCTTAGCTGTCGAATTCATATATGTATGCGATTGCATGAGGATTCAGGATGCTTAATTTGGACCACTTGAATTTTTGGTATGCTTTTATATTAGAAGGGGAGAAAATGTTTTAAGTAGGATACGAGAACTTTGTGTTTGAAGAGGCGTATAAATTATGATTCCTTAGGATAGATATAGGAAAGTAGCTCATAACCAGGAGACAGCTATTTAATACTTTTTATCCTACTAACTGACCCATCAAACATTATTTTGCCATATCCAACTCCTCCCTAACCACTGGACCGATTTTAGTGATTTTTCTTATATGCGTTCGGATGGTGCCTTAAATGATGTAGTATCACAAATCTGCTGCACTGGTAATCGTTGTTTCCCTATATAAATAATTTCTAAGAATAGGTAAAACGATTTTGATCAAAATTGACCTAATAAGCAGGAGACGGCTATTAAATACTTTATTATCCTACTAGCTGACCTAGTAAACGTTGTTTTATTTTTTTAGAACGACACTGTTACCGAACTGTTTTTATCTAGAAGAGATAGAAAGAGCCATCCAAAAGCTAAATAATTACAAGACCGCTGGTTCGGATGGCATACCTGCGGAACTCTTTAAATATGGAGGAGGTGTTTTGATGATCCGCATGCACCAGTCATGAACCTAAGTGTTTGGAGGAAGAATACATGCCCACTGACTGGTCGATAAGCTCCATATACCCCAATCTACAAAAAAAGGCGATCCTATGCCATGCAAAAACTACCGCGGCATATCCCTGCTTAATGTTGCATACAAAATCCTATCCAACATTGTGTGAGCGTCTTAAACCGTTCTGCAACACAATAACCGGCACGTACCAGTGTGGCTTTAGGCCAGGTAGCACAACGATAGACCAAATATTCACACTGAGGCATATCCTGGAAAACAGTAACAGCTCATCCGAGAGACAAAGAGATGCGCTGTCATGTGACTTCTTCAGGTGTGAGCACGGAAAAAACTATCGTCAACAAATCCACCCAGCTCCTAGGCTATGCGGACGACATTGACATCATCGGTCGATCCAAGAGAGCTGTGCTTGAGGCCTTCACAGCGATTAAAGAACAGACAAAACTCGTTGGTTTTAAAGTGAATGAGGACAAAACAAAGTACATGCTATTAACAAACAAAGCAACATATGTCCACCGCCTAGGACAAAACGTCACTGTTGGTAGCAGCAATTTCGATCTAGTTAAGGAGTTCATCTACCTTGGAACAAACATTAATCTCATAAACGACACCTTAGTGGAGATCCGAAGAAGAATTACCCTAGCGAACCGCTGCTGCTTTCGTTAAGCAAAACAACTGGGTTCAAAACTCCTCACTTGAAAGACAAAGTGTCTGCTATACAAAACTTTGATTTTACCAGTCCTACTCTATGGCGCCGAGTGATCCACGATAAGTGAAAAAGGGGAGTTGATATGCGACGATGGTGAATGGTGAAGAAGGTACAACCGAGAACTGTACGTGCTGTACCAAGATGTTGATGTAGTCCAGAAGGCCAAGAGAAGACAACTACATTGCCTCGGCCACATCGAGCGAATGGACGACAACGCTCTAGCCAAGAAAGTCTTCTCATCCGAGCCCCCAGGTTCGAGACGGCAAGGAACACCGAACCTACGGTACAAAGACCAAGATGCGGATGACAGAGCGCTTGGTTTCGGCAACTGGAGAGAGATCCTTCATGGATTGTGAGCCGGAAAAGTGAAGTGAATTTTTTGTATCTATAAAGTTAATTTGAGAGTTAGATTCCTTAAAATATGTTACTGTAAAATTGAGAATTTCTCTTTAGATTTTCCTAAAAATATTTTGGTAACTTTTCTAAGAAAATTTAATTCTCTTTTAACAGCATAATGCAAAGCATTCAATTTTACAGATTAATTCAACTGCAGCGCTTCACCTAGGCTACTAACCATCAATCGTTAGCCCTTCATCATTGTCAATCACAAAAATTCAGAGCTAAGCCTGGATTGACATAGGCTTACAACATTCAAATATTATATTATCTTGACTTCGCAAATGGCTACACCTCTTTAACAAAAAGAATACCTAACCAACAAAAAGGACACCCTCTTGCCACTTCAACTTTCAACAATAAGATCATCCGAGTAGAAATAATACCTGCGCTTTAATTCGAGCTATATGGAATTTTGTGCGCTCATAAATTCAAACGCGCCGAACCAACACAACGTACGCCCGCTCGCCCGAACTTATGTCAATCACATTTCTTTTATCCTTTTTGTTTCCGTCAATCAGATCGCTGGCTGTTAAACAGGACATTTTTTAAATTTGAAAGTAGGTAAATCAAGCAAAAAACACGCGATGACAATTTTCCACAAAAAAAAAAAATAATGTGCGCGATTTTCATTTGAGTGCATTTTAATAACCGCGAAGCCATTACCAACCCCGTTGAAAATTTTGAGTTCCAAACACAACAAATGCATTGTTCGCTATCGCTTTTCCAGCAGAAAACATTTGTGATGATAAAAATCTGAAACGTGGTTGTTTGGGCTGGTGGAAATCCCTTCTCCTACCCCAAACGGCTTAAAACCTACGCATATTAGAGCGAGAGCGAGTTGAAGGGCCGGAAACAAAAGGAGACCGCACAAGGGTTGTTAAAGTTTATCACGGTTGAAAGATTGATGTTAAATCAAAAATGCAAATATGTAAGCAAAATACAAAAAAAAATGATGGACAAAAATACATTCCGAGGGTGGTCTGGTCAGGGTCTGAGTTTCTATACTCACCCTCAAGATGAATTTGATTTTTATTACATGCATGAAAAAACCGATTGATAAAAAAATGTTAGTTTAAAAAAAAAATTAAAAACATCAAAATATGATGGCTAATCAGATTAGTTATGTAAACAGGATCGGGATCAAATTTCTATTTGTTTATTGTGTTTTATTTCCCTGGGGATAATTATGAAAAATGTTCTGCTATGGGATCTGCTACGACCATTTCGTTTTGGAAATAAAACGTGTTATTATTTGCACACCTTTATTTAATTGAAACGGATATGGTCCTTGAACAATAAAGGATTCGTTGATGCTTTTTGATTTTGAAAATAAGTTGATATTTTTGACTTTATGCAGTGGCCTGTTTCACCAACCTAAATATTATTGTAATTACAAAACAAAGATTGTGATTTTTTGAATTGTTAAGTTTTATATTCCCAATAAATGAAAACTTCCACTTTCATTTAATAAATTTTATTAAACAATAATTCATAAATTAACAGGATGATAAAGTTGATATTCAATATGTATGCATGCATCTAGGCAGATCAGACCATAG
>CAKKXW010000004.1:60348552-60537500 GCA_920937365.1 Sphaerophoria rueppellii | reverse complement strand
ATAATTACTTTGTTAAAAAAACACTCTCGCTTTGTATCAAACAGAAAATTATGAATATTTTATGTTATTCAATTCATTCTTAATAAAACCTCTGTTCGTCTTAGTTCTTTAAAATAAGTTTGCTCTTTTCTTGAACCTGAAGGACTTTCCACTAAATCTCAATATTCTTCACAGGTTATGGGCCCAGTCCACTATTAGGAGGAACAAGAAAATAGAACTTATATAACAGAACATTCTGTTGAGTAACGACGAAAACTTTTTAAAAATTTTAAATTTAAATTAATCGCTTGAAAAGGAAGTGCGGGTCGTATACGTACTGAAGAAAACTTTTCGCGAGGCAGATATGGACGGAGAATTAACTCGAATCAACAAACTTCAAGGAGGTGAAGGATGGTCAGTCTGGAAATTCCAGATGAGAGTGATTCTCAACGCGTTAGATATTTTCGATGTTGTAACCGGAGAAAATAAGATACCTATTTTACATGTACAAGGAGCTGAGACCAGTGAACAGTCTAATGCAAGGCACAAGACTGAACTTGCTGCTTGGAAGAAGTTAGACAGTCAGGGCCAAAAATGTATTGCTACTACAGTTGGTCAGCAACCTATGGCTCATATAATGTATTGCACATCAGCCAAAGAGATGTGGGACAAGTTACATGCAATTTATGAGCTGAGGTCATCCACAAACTTGCACCTTTTACAACAACAATTTTACAGTTTATCTCTTGATTCGTCAAAGGATTTGGCTAGTCATATATCCAAAATCGAAGAATTGGCTCAAAGACTAAAAGAAGCTGGGGAAGTGGTATCAGAGTCAATGATTGTTACAAAAATCTTGATGACCCTTCCGGAACGGTACAATCACTTCTTTAGTGCTTGGGAGTCAACTAGCGATGAGCGGAGGACTTTATCAAACTTGACAGCAAGGCTTATGATGGAAGAATCAAGATTGATAAACCAGAAAAATAATGAAAAGGAGGAAGTTGAGGTTTTTGTTGCAAAGAAATGGAAGAATAATGTTATTTCCAGAAGTGGTTCTGATAAAGACAAAAAGCCTATGTACAAATGTTTTTTGTGCCATAAACCAGGACATTTCAAGAAAGATTGTCCATTAAGAAATTCAAAAAGCAATGATGTCGTTGATCGATCAAGACGTTCAGCATTCGTTGGTGAAGTCCTTACAGCTGGTGTGAATGGAGATAGAAATTGGTTTTTGGACTCTGGGGCCAGTGATCATATGGCAATTCACAAGAGATGGTTCCAAAATTACAATGAACTTCAAAGCCCAATACCAGTTCGAATAGGTGATGGTCATATTGTATATGCACAAGGCAAAGGAGATGTAGACATTTTGGCTTATGCTGAAGGCAAATGGTCACCATGTGTGTTAAAAAATGTTTTATATGTTCCAAGTCTTCGTTTAAATCTTTTTTCACAAGGAACTGCACTTGACAAAGGGCTTACGCTAAAATCAGATAAGAATTCATGTCAGTTTTATTTGGAAAACACTATTGTTGCAGTGGGAGAAAGGCGTGGAAAAATGTTTCAAATGAAGTTTATGGTCGAAAACGATTTCAAGTCTACGGAGATACCAGAGGTTAATGTAGCAACAACTGACTCTTTGAAATTATGGCACGAGAGAATGGGACATCAAAATATTCCTCAAGTAATTAAGAATCTGACTAAAATGAATATTAAAATTTCAGAACCAGCAGAGAGTTTCTACTGTGATGCATGCATTTTCGGGAAGCAACATCGACTTGCTTTTGGGCGTAGTGAAACAGAAGTGGATCATCCAGATTTAAAAAAAACTGAATCAGCTGAAGAAAAAGAAACAATTGACACTGAGGTAATTCCGAACCATGAAGGAACAGATGAATCATCAAATTCGGATGAAGATCAACATAACATCCAGAATAATCCCGAAACGACAAGTGAAAAAGAAATAACTGAACAAGAATTAGAAACTATTGAAGAACCTCAAGAAAGACGTGTTTTGCGCGATAGAAGCTTGATTCGTCCTCCTGATAGATTCAACCATTACGACACAAGAAATGTGCTTGCAGCTACAGTTAGTGAACCAACATCATATGATGAAGCAATCAATAGCAAAGATTCAATAAAGTGGTGTTTGGCGATGGACGATGAAATTCAATCACTAAAAAGTAATCAAACTTGGGATTTAATAAATCTTCCAGAAGGTAAAGTACCAATAAATAATCGTTGGGTTTTCAAAATCAAATATGGAAGTATTGGAGAGGTAGAAAGATTCAAGGCAAGACTGGTAGCTAAATGTTATTCGCAAAAATATGGGATTGATTATAACGAAACATTTAGTCCCACTGTAAAATTTGATTCAATAAGAACAATATTATGCATTGCAGCATCAGAAAGACTTATATTGAAGCAGTTCGATGTGAAGACGGCCTTTTTATACGGAGATATAGATTCAGAAATTTATATGAAGCAACCAGAAGGATATGAAGACGGAACGAACAAGGTTTGCAAACTGCAAAAAAGTTTGTACGGCTTAAAGCAATGTTCACGTTGTTGGAACCAAAAGTTTTCACACTTTTTGAAGCTGTATGGTCTTGAAGCAAACAAAGCTGATCCATGTGTTTTTATTAATAATACAGGTAAAAAGAAAGTCATTTTATCTATTTATATTGACGATGGATTAATTGCTGCAACTGATGAACTATGTGCGAATGATTTGTTGAATTATTTAAAAAAACATTTTTCAATAACTTTTGGCGAAGCTAAATCGTATCTTGGTTTAGAAATTTATCGATCTAAAAACGGATCTATTTTGGTTAATCAATCAACATATACAAGAAGAATATTAAAGAAATTTAATATGGAGAACGCAAATCCAGTCTCAACACCTTGTGATGCCAATGCGTCATTGAACCTAGAAGATCATCCTGAGAAAGCTAATGTGTTGATGGAACATGTTCCCTATAGAGAAGTGGTTGGAAGTCTGATGTACTTGGCCATAGGTACAAGACCAGATATATCATTTGCTATGGGTTATGTAAGCAGATATCTTGAAAATCACACTAAAATACATTGGAATGCGGTGAAGAGAATACAAAGATACTTAAAAGGAACCGAAAAATATGGACTTGTATTCAAATGCGAAATAAATAATGTGAAAGCTTTTAGTGATGCAGACTATGCAGGTGATATAACAACTCGAAAATCAACTTCTGGCTATATTTTTCAGATTGGCTCTGGAACTCTTGCCAACTACTGAGTCAGAATATGTAGCGGCTTGTCATGCAGTTAAACAACTAATTTGGATGGTTGAGCTGTTATCTAATTTTTATTTGACTTGGAACGTTGTACCTAAACTCTTGGTAGATAATCAAAGTGCTATAAAACTCATCCGCAATCCAGAGTTTCATAAGCGTACAAAACATATAGATGTAAGGCATCATTTTATACGAGATAAATTTGAAGATGGAACTTTCGAGCTGGAATACGTATGCAGTGATGAACAGCTGGCCGATATATTCACCAAAAGTTTGCCTCGTGAACGTTTTCAGCATTTAAGAAAACTCATTGGATTAGAAGATATGAACAATTTTTGATTCGATATTATTATGTGGCATTAATAAAAGTGGGAGTGTTAAAAATATTTATTTAATGTACATAATTACTTTGTTAAAAAAACACTCTCGCTTTGTAAATCGTTTTTATGTTTTTAATATCAAACAGAAAATTATGAATATTTTATGTTATTCAATTCATTCCTAATAAAACCTCTGTTCGTCTTAGTTCTTTAAAATAAGTTTGCTCTTTTCTTGAACCTGAAGGACTTTCCACTAAATGTCAATATTCTTCACAGTTTTTTTTCAATTTGTTCTGGGCTCTTTTTGCTGCCAATACTTTGTTTTAATTTTCCAATGTCGTTTTATTTATTGTTATTTTTTTTTTTTTTTTTAAATAATATTTTACTTTTTTTTCCAGCAGTAGTAGTTAGTTATTAATAAATTTCACGACTTTTTATTGTTTGTTCTTAATTTATTTTGTTTTTAATATTTAGATTTTAATTTGAGTGACAATTTTTCGAAGCGGTTGGGGCGTTTATATGTGGATTTTTGTCTATTTCGAACACTTCTTTTTTTAAAAGTTATTATAAAAGTGTAGTTTAGACACTATTTTTCTTTATTTTTACAATATTTCAAAACACAAACCACGTTTTTGTTTTACATTGTTAGTAAGACTGTACTTTTCAAACACCAAATTCTCCTTTTTTTTTCGACTGCGCCAGTTATATGATATGACTCAATAAAACAAAATTGTAAATTAATGTACAATAAGTTCTTTATTATTAATAATAACGTATTTATATTAAGTTATTTAGTTATTAAGATAACTATGACATTAGTTGTAAGTATTTTAGGTTTAAGGTGTTATGAAACACAGCAGACAAACAGCACTTACAGACTAACTGACTGAAACGAAAAACTTTCCTACGACAGTGGATTAGAGAAGAGCTTATAATCCCTAAGCGTCGGTTTGTTGCTAGGCAAATATAAACGAGAGAATATCTCTCTAACTTAATCTTCGCTGAAGATTTAGTTAGACAGAATTGTGGAACTTATTAAGCAAACTAGGTTTTTGCTGAGCAAAAACCTAGATGATTTGAATATTTAGGATGAGTTTACATTTTAATGTGGTGAGAAGGTTTTATTATGTAACACTTCCCCCACCAAATTATTTTTGGTCCCCAAAAATATATATTTTCCTTATAACTACTTACATCTAAGGTATTGACATTATTTCCTTACATTTAACACGTTAATTTTAATCAAACAAAATCCAGGTCATAACAACTTAAATTAACAATTATTTTCTTGAAGGTTTATATTTTACAAGTTATATAATTTGATTTTTTCTTTTACGTTAAGTTATTGACATTTTAATTTAAACTTTATTTATCCAATTAGTCTATTGTATCTTCTCTAGTAAATTTTACTAATATCTCACAACTTCAGTTTATCAGATTCCTACCAGAGTAACTCCCTTCCACAATGAAACACAACCGAACCAATTTATAACTAAATGGAACACGTCCATTTTCCAACCTTAACTCATTTATCATACTGGGTGCATTCATTTTGTGAACGCACCCCTACGAAATGTCAAAACAAAGGAGAACATAAAAGACAAAAGGAAGTGACAAACTGTCTACGATTTTGCTGTTATGAATTCAAAACGGCATTTGATAAATCACAACTTGATCTTTTTTCTTTGTTTCCAAATTAAATTAATTTTCGCAATATATAAAAATAAATAATAGTACGACTATGAAGCTGTTCAAAATATGGAATTCTCAAATAGGAAAATGAAAACTCCTAATAATTTGAAGAAGAAAAAAAAACATCAAGACAAGAAGAAAATATTCGATTCGGCCGGTGCGATGTAATATTTTGTAATGGCGTTTTTAATTGGCAATCTGGAATCGAAAAAGAAGCATTCTGTTTTTGAAATCAGAAGGGAAATTCTCTTCTTTTCAGAATCAGAACTGTCACTTTTGCCCAATTGAACGCTTTCAGAATGCTTTTTTTTACTTCCAGATTGCCAATTAAAAACGCCATAAGTCTTTTATCTAAACGTTTAAATGTTCTGGTGTTTGTATCTACGTTTCAATTGTTTTTGTAATATTTTGTGTTGCGTTTGGTGGATCTATCCACGACATAATTTCCTTCTCTGGTAAATGTGTTTAATTTCTTATATTTTGGTTTGCTTTTCATCGGTGTTCGACTCCTAACAATGTCCGGACATTGGTCTGTTGTTTTGCTGCCATTAGTGTCCCTATTCATTTTGAGAATGCGTATTTCCTTGTTCCGACTAAATTTCCTATATAAGTCTTCAATTTCTTCTTTTGGGATATTTTTGCAAATGAAGTCAATTGGTCTACATTTCGTGGTGGAGTGAAGTGTGTTGTTATACATATTTATAATTCTGAAAATTTTTTCACTCAGATCTGAGTTATCTTTAGCCGCATTGAGTAATCTAAGGTGCTCATTCAACGTACCGTGTAGTCGTTCAATGTCGGCATTGCCTGTTTTTATAGCAGCCGTTGTGTTATGAAAATGTATGTCGTTACTCTTAAGAAATTGTTCGACTGCAGTATGTAAGATACATGTTTCACCGTCCGAAACTATTTTATTCGGTTTACCTAAGTATTGAATTCTTAGTTTTATAGCTTCCAAAATCGAAATCCAATTTCTGTCTTCGAGGGGATGAATCGTTGCATACTTCGAAAATTTGTCGATCGTGGTGAAGTACATTTTTCCCCTTTCAGGGAACTAAATGTCGACGTGGATAATGTCGTTTATGTGTTGTGCACTTTCACTCACTTGAACGGTATTCGAAGTGGTTGCCGATCATGTTTCGCAACGTTGCAAACCTCACAATTGTTGACATATTTTTGTATCTCGATTTGAAGCTTTGGAAAATAAATTTTAGTTTTTAGTTCGCAAAAAATTTCATTGATGCCTCTATGATTCTTTGAAAGATGTTCACTTTCAATAATCTTAAGAAGCTGATTTTTGTCAGTGATGTCTGTGAGCTTTCTAGTTGATCGCAAGATTCTTAAGTTCTCATTTAGGGAAAAATATTTAACGTACAAATTTTGAAATTTTAAAAATAATTCAATGTTTTCGCAATAAATGCAAACAAGACCTTTGTCTATGAGAATTTTTTTCATTATTTCAAGTAAATTATTTTTGTTTTTGTCTATTTGAATGTAGTTTTGAATTTTTGTATGTTCTATGTTCTGTTATAAAGATATGGAGCGATTCATCCTCTAAAGCACTATGCATTGTTGCACCTGTAGACAAAATATCCTCATTGTCTGCTTGAGCGATTACAACATCTGCGTTGTTTTCGCTGTGCTGATCGTCGTCGTCGTTCGAGTTTTTTTCATTGATGTACAACTCTGCAAAATAAACTTCTTTGTTTTCAGGGTTGCAAACGAGCGATATATTCGATGATCTAACCTCTTCGTTAGATTCTGGGTCGAAATGTTGAATTTGGTCAATAAATCTACTAGGACCGTCAGCTACGCAATTCTCTTTCCCCTTAAGGTACTCGATACTAAAGTCGTACTCGTTCAACATTATCTTCCATCGCTGTAATTTCATATTTGGTTCTTTTATGCCACTCAACCACACCAACGGCTTATGATCTGTTCTGACAGTGAACCGTCTACCATACAAATATGGCCGAAAATATTTAACTGCCCAAACCACGGCCAAGAGCTCTTTCTCTATGGTCGAGTAGCTGAGCTCGTGCTTATTCAGTGTCCTAGAAGCATAAGAAATCGGGTGGCAATTTTGGCTGAGGACGGCTCCAAGTGCATAATTTGAGGCATCGGTCGTTGGAATAAAAGGGACTTTGAAATCGGGGCTTTTTAAAATTGGGTCAGACGTAAGTAATTTTTTTAGCTTTTCAAATGAGTTGATATACTGTGGGTCTAAACAGTTGACTTTTACATTTTTCTTCAAATATCTAATCATAGGGTGTGCAATTTTTGCGTAGTCTTTCATAAATTTACGATAATATCCTGTTATCCCCAAAAATTGTTTTATACCCTTAACATTTGTTGGCAGTTTCATTCGCGAAATTGATTCAATTTTTTGTGGGTCTGGTTTAATATCGTTACCGGATAAAATGTGACCCAAGTAAGAAGTTGACAGTTCGGCGAAACGGCATTTGTTAATGTGTATTTTCAAGTTTGAGTTTTTTAAAACTTGGAAGATTTTTCTCAGAGACTGTAATTGTTCTTCGAAACTAGTGGAAAAATTAGGATATCATCCAAATATACTACGCAGATTTTGTTAATAAAATCTCTAAGAACGTGATTCATTAATCGTTGAAATGTTTTTGGGGCGTTTTTGAGGCCAAAAGGCATCCTCAAAAACTCGCAATGTCCCGTTTTAGTAGAAAAAGCCGTTTTTGCTCTGTCATTTGGTTCGACCTCTATCTGATGAAAACCTTTAACTAAGTCAATAACAGAAAAATAATTGCATTTGCCCAGCTTGTCGAAAATTTCGTCCGAGTTCATCATAGGAAAGCCGTCATCGATCGTCTGATCATTAAGCTTCCTGTAATCGATGACAACTCGCCATTGTTTATTGCCATGATGATCATCTTTTTTGGGGACGATCCAAATTGGCGAATTATACGGGCTGTTACTTGGTGCAATTATTTTTTGTTCCAACATTTCACGGATTTGTTTATCCACTTCATCCGAATGTATTTCTGGATAACGATAGAGTTTGCTGTAAATTGGAACTTCGCTTATTGTTTTGATTTGGTGTTTTATCTCGCTTGTAAAAGTGAGATCGCTTCCATCTTTGTAAAAAATAGTTTGGTAAGATCGAATAAGTATTTTAATTTTAGAAATGTCGTATGAACTTAAATGTTGACCAATGATATTATTGTTCGTCCCAGAGTCAGATACTTCACCAGAAAAAATGTTTAATGCTTCCTCTTCAAAACAGAGTCCACCATACATCTCTTCTTCCTCATTGAAATATAATGGAATTATTGCTGAATCTGTTTTCAAAACTCGGTTTTTGAAATCAATAACAGGGTTGAGTTGAAGGAGAATATTATTTCCTATCAACCCATCAAAATAATTATGAAAATTAAATTCTATAAAATTGACAAAGGTTAGGTTAGGTTGAACGGGCTGATAGTTGATGTTGTCACCATCACACTTAGATCAATGTAGATCCATTGTGGTACCCCGAAGTGTTGTAACTTCCTGAAAAGATAATAACCTATGAATCATGTGGTTCGTTTAACCATTTAGAGGTCTTGACAAAGTTTAGTAAACTTTTGCCTGGCAGTTCTGATAGTTCCTCTAGTTCATTAAAGAAGAAGTTGCCTAGAGTTTTCTTCCTAGCAAGACAGAGCGAAGGACAGTGGCAGAGGAAATGAGCAGTGTCTTCATGCTCGTTTTCATCACCGCAGCCTCTACAAAGGTCATCAGTACTGAGCCCCATCTTTTTCTTATGGTAGCCGAGTAGGTTGTGTCCTGTAATAATGCCGATAAGGGATCTTAAGGAGGGTTTATTAAGAGTTAAGATCCAATCGGATCTTTTCTTATCGTATCTGGGCCATAGCTTCCTGGTGTTAACACAGGTTTCTAGGAGATTCCATCTGTCATTGGATTTTTGAATGATGGTTTTACTGACGTTATGTTTCAGTTCACATAACGGTATCCCTATATGCTGGTCTATCTGAAAGTATTCCAGTGTGGAGCCCTCCCTAGCAAGTTCATCCGCCTTTTCGTTGCCTGGTATGTCACTGTGGCCAGGAACCCAGCAGAGTCTTACGTTATGCTGTGTGCCAAGAACCTTTAGCTCTTCGCGACAGCAAGAGACAAGCTTCGACTTGATTTGGGTGGCAGAGATAGCTTTTATTGCTGCTTGGCTATCAATGAAAAAAGTGATGTCCGCGTGTGATATCGCCATCATGGATATATGTTTAGCAGCGTTTTTCACTGCCAAGATCTCAGCTTGGAAGACGCTGCTATGGTCGGGGAGCCTGAATGATTTGGCAAGGTTGAGGCTTTCAGAGTAAAAGCCTGCTCCTACTCTAGTATCCATTTTAGAGCCATCAGTGTAGATGGTAATGGTTGAGTCGTTAGTGTAGGGCACACTATTTTCCCAATCTAGTCTATTGGGGTAGCTAGTACTAAAAGATTTGTTGAAATCTAAGTAGGGGGTCATATAATCTGTGCAGATATTGGTATCTACGTACTTCGCAAGAATAGCTGCGTGTCCGCTCTGGCTGGTTTTCCAGATGTTAGTTTGGCTGAGCCTGAGGGCGCTGTTCGCTGCTGATTCCTGGACGAATAGGTCTATTGGGGGGAGATTGAGGACCGTTTCTAAGCCCGCAGTTGGGGTAGTCCTCATCACACCACTAGTACAGATACAAGCCATTCTCTGTACTTTTGTGAGTGTTTTTAGATTCGTGGATTTCTCCAGCGCTCTCCACCAAACCAAGCTGCCATAAGTTAGAATCGGTCTGACAATGGCAGTGTACATCCACATGACTATTTTGGGGTTCGGTCCCCAATTTCTACCCAGAATTTTGTTACATGAGTCAGTGGCGTAGATAGCTTTTCGCAATGGGGATAGATCTAGTTCGATCATTTTTTTTTAAGTTTTAATAACTCAAAAAAAAAAAACAAATAACAAACTTCATTGAATGCATAAGATAATATTATATTATACACGTTAATTTGAATATGAATTAGTATAAATCTATACATAATATTAAAGTACAGCTTATTTTTGTGCTTGTTCGCTAACCGGCCAAACCGCTTGACCGATTTTTTCAATTTTTTCTCTAAACTAAAGAGGAATGAGGGTAGATGGTTTAGAACAAACAAATTGTATACTTTTCCAATCGCAAATGGTGCAAATGTTAAAAAATTATACTTTTCTCACTATTCCAAAATATAAACTAAACTGATCAATATGCAAGTTTTCAAATTTGCTCGACATTAACGTCAAATCGAAAACAATTTAAGATACAAATTAACATAGCTATTATTTTCTTTACATGGAAAAAGGCAAGACAAAAGAGGGCGAAGAAGGCAAAATATCATAAAGTTTGTCCGATGAGTGTTATGAGTCGCTCTGTGGCGCTCTGATTTTGCACTGAGCTGTTCGGTGTCACTCTTTTCGATATGTATTCAATGCTCACACCGGGAATGCACTATCCTGGCACTGTGCTGACTGCCGAACGACCCAAGTTTTTTTGGGGCGAGAATTTTGGGATTCGAAGCTGGTCAATTCAGCTGTTTCGAAAAAAACCGAACTTCTAATGCGTTAGGTTTCATTGTTAAAAGATGAACATATAAGCAAATAGATTATAGAAAACAAAGCAAAAGACATTTTATCAGCAATTATTAAGAATGATAACAGATTAAGTTGGCATTTAGGACAGACTGGTGGCTGCTGACATCCGTAAAACGTGTTTAACATTAACAAAAAAAAAAAAAAAGGAAGACAGGTCTGGTAGCCCTCTATCATTCTGAAGTTATTCTTATTCTTATAACGCTAAAACATGTAAGCCAACGAATATCCAATGCAAAATCTCAAAACGTCTAGAATGGCAAAAGTCCCACCATTAGGGATGAGTGTCCAATGGCCAACAAGAAATCATTGGAAGCATTTATTAGAATGAATGAAAGAATTACATAGGTGGAAATCAACAATTGTTTGCTAGTGCTTTGACATTTTTGGCAGAAAATTTCAGAAAAACTTAACCTGATAATCCTCGATCTACACCTGATCGATAAATTAACGCGAGTTTGAAGTCTTCAAGTTTGGGGAGATATGTAAAAACATTGACATTATTGACACATACGCGAGTTGAAATACAAAACGACCATTCCGTAGTTAGGTAAAATCCCAGTTGACATTGATATGTAGGATAAATAATGATTTGGCCATCGGCCAAATAATAAAAAACCTTAAGATGTTAAATAAGACATTTTCGAAAGTTTTTTTTTTTTAATATGCTTATGATTCAGTCTACCTATTGCAACAAAGAACGTTCTCAACAAAAGTCAATCGGTAGAAAATACATAAGAGGGAGAAATTTTGTTTCTTAAGAAGAGAAGGTTGCAAATTGACATCTAAAACCTAGAATTCTACAAGTTTTTTGACAAAAACATCGGAGGGCACATACAACGAGGAAAATATGCAATTCAGATTCAATTCATTAAAATGGATTAGAAGATTTTTTATCACAAAACTATTTTTTGTTCTTTAGGATCGTAAAATATGCATTCGATTATGTGGTGATCTTTTGTAAAGTCGTTTCGCCCACAAATATATAAAAAGCCAGAGCAGTCATATTATGTGTATGAAAATTGTACCTAATGCTACTATTCTGTTATCAATTCTAAATACTCCAAAAAAGCAAAAGTGGAATGCGAGTTCAACGTCCCGCAGGCCGGCTAGTACATATATAAATAGATAGGTACATCACAAAATAAAATCGACTTTTCTGTTCTTTTTAGATAGAACACTTATAACCTCGTCTGCTGTTATAGGTATTTCGTGATGAATAGCTAGAGAAGCCATACCATTCAAAAGATGCTGCAAAAAGTAAACATCTGAGGCTTGTCAAACTGTTATTGAAATAGACATATTTTTAATAATATCACTTCGTTGGAAATTTGGCTGTTTCCGCATAGAATGTAGTTATAGAATTTACATTTGACAATGTCTCTAGGAATTCTGTGAGTAGTAGAAACTAATGAGAGAGTGCGTGTCTTTAACTCGTTTGGAACTGGTTATGTTGAACAATTATCGATCGCAATGGGGGGGGGATATATCCCCCTGATCCCCCCCCTATCTACGCCACTGACATGAGTAGAGTGCGATTGTGGCTTTCTTATATCTTTCTTGGATATTTGGACCCCAATTGAGCTTTTTATCCAATATAACTCCGAGGTATCTAGCTCGGTGGGAGATTTTAAGTGTTGTATCATCTATTTTTGGTATTATAAACGGAGGGATTTTCCTCTTGTTTGTAAAAAGAACCAGTTCCGTTTTAAGGGGATTTACCTTAAGACCGCATTTCTTGGTCCAGTTGCTGACCCTTGATAATGCGCTTTGTAATTGTTCACTAATAGTGGTAAGGTATTTACCCGTCGCCAAAAGCGCTAAGTCATCAGCGTAGGCTACCACTATTATACCGTAATTCCTGAGTTTTATTAGGATCTCGTTCATCACTAGGGTCCATAATAGTGGTGAGAGAATTCCACCTTGTGGGGTTCCTCTAGATGCGTACATCTCTAAGTGTGCGTTACCAAGCTCGCTATGTATTTGTCTGTTTTTCAGCATACACATAATCCATTTGGTAACTACTTCTTCTATACATTGATCATTAAGTGCTTTCTCGATTGCATTACTGTGGACGTTATTGAAGGCTCCTTCAATGTCCAGGAATGAAGCAAGAGTGTATTCCTTAACGTCAAGTGATTTTTCTATAGTTCTAACTACGCAGTGTAGTGCCGTTTCTACGCTTCTACCTTTGGTGTAGGCGTGTTGAAACGGTGATATGGTCTCCGGTTTTAAATTACTGCGGATATATAAGTCGATAAGTCTTTCTAGTGTTTTAAGTACAAAAGACGTGAGGCTTATAGGTCTGAAGTCCTTAGGTTCAATATGGCTGGGTTTGCCGGCTTTTGGTATAAAGACGACTTTTACCTCACGCCATGACTTGGGAACATACCCCCATTTAATGCTACTTTGAAAGATGTTTATCAGGTGTGGAGTGATAAATTCGGTGCTCTTTTGCAGCATCATTGGGAAAATGCCGTCGAGCATCGAGCAATCGAACTTCCTCAGGCTGTGACTCCCTATCATGCGCCATGTACGAAGAGGCTAGAATCAAACCCTCCGCTTGCCTACCCTCTAACCTAACCACTGTTAAATCAGAGGTGCTAAAGTTTGGACACAGAAAAGCTTTTAAGTGTTTTTTAGCTAAAATACAAGTTCTAGGCTTACCTTGATTCTGGTTATCGGGCTTGTAAAAAAGGTCGTATTGGTTAACCTTAAGGCCTCTAACCTCGAGGCCGTTAACCCATGGCTCTTGGATCAGTGCCACATCTATGTTTTCCTCTCTGAGGATAGTTGATCAACCTTGTACCCCCTGAGCATTTCGCCGGAGTCAAAGCTCGGATAGGGACCTTCTTTCACTGAGATGGTGTAATGGAATACTAGTTCCGAAAGTTTGGCCTCGATTGAGTTCCACGCTGACATCAGAGCTCTGTTGTCTGTGGAGAGCTCATCTACAATCGCCACCTGGAGGTTGTCTCTGACGACCTCGCTCAAGGCGCGCGGTTGCGCCGTCACCTTCGGAGTCTCTTTTTTGGCATTGCCACCAAGTTTGGTTCTCTTTTGAGGTGGCTTCTCCTCCTCCAACGACCTGTTCCTCTTGGTGGACTTTTCTTTTTTGCTGGGTGGCGCACTCTTCTCCCGACTGTTGAATTCTTCAACAACTTTTTCATATTTGATTTTGTCGGCAGCATCACGCTCGTGTACCTTTCCGGCTTTTTCGTTCTCGGCAATCTTGCCAAGAATGAAAGTAGCCTTCCTGTACTTGATCCTGAGCTGATCCGCAGGAGAGTGCTTGTTGGGCTTGGTAGCGTTGCTCTGGCGAGCCTTGCTACTTGAAGTTGCGGGCGTTTTTTGAGAGGGATGCTGAAGCACAGGGGTACTAGTACCTCCCGTGTTACCTCTTAGTGTAGCCTGCTCTGAGGTGCTAGCGTCTCTAGCTTCCCCTGAGCTACCTACAATGGTATCCTGACTGGAAGCCAGGAGTTCATCCTCGGACTCGATGGATGGAATTTTAACACATAAATTGGACGAAGACATAATGAGGGTGTTCAGATGATACTCTTGGAAGTTTTGTCAGTTCTTCGCAAGAGGCAGTGTCCGTGAAAGATGAAATAAAAACTTTGGGCCCGAGTAGGATTCGAACCCACGACGTTCTGCTTAGCAGCCAACGCACCTAACCACTAAACTACGGACACTACATGTGAATAGTGCTTTAATAAGGCTAGAAGTTTGAAACTTATGATTTTGGCTTTTGATTAAACATAAATGAAAACGAAATTTTTCTTATATAATTTGAAGCCATTCAAGAGATTTTTATACCCTTTTCATGTCTGAGACCCAGTGAGTGCATTAGGAAGAAAGGAAGGGGCAGAAAAGGAGGTTTCGGTGTACATTTGTCTTGAATTCTTGAACATTGTAATGACTGGGAAAGACAGAGTGTGGAAGAGAGTTCAATTTTCGCGTAGTACGGCTAAGAAATGATTCTCTATACTTGAGAGTATGTCCGAAGGTGGGCTCGAGGGTAAACTGATGGGCATTCCTGGGAGCGCGGGTATTACGGTTGAATTGTTTAAGAGGAGGAATGCAACTGACTATTTCTCTAGAGCACTTACCGTAAAAGTAGCGATAAAACAGAGAGAGAGAGAGAGAGAGAGAGAGAGAGAGAGAGAGAGAGAGAGAGAGAGAGAGAGACACGAAACGTTACAACGATGGTGGTCTACAGGAGTGAATTAATCAGTGATGTCTCTATCAGCTTTCATTCTTACTGCTCTTTTTTTTTTTTTTACACACTATCAGAATTGGTCGTATAGGCTTATAGCAAGCACCATATTACGACCAATGGTTTGCCAACACAGGGACTGTGTTATACCACCGGCTCATCACTTAGTGTGGTGTTAGTTGTTAGTAAGCACTTAACGAAACTAAAACAAATAACACAACACACATAAATAATTAACATAAAATAAAATAATTAACAAAAAAACATTACAAAATCAACATAAAACATTAAGAAAGTGGAACACTGGTTTTCAAAATTAATCTGAGTTGAATTTTACTTAAATTAAAATCAAAAAGTTTTGAGTTCCAGTTTATAAGTCTACCCATACGTGTCAAAGGCTTATGCATTCCATAATTAGTACGGTGAATATGGATCTTAATCAGATCCTGACTACGGAGATTATAACCTCCCTCTCGAGAGCAAAACAATATTTTACAGAGAAGGTCAGGAGCATCAGTGACTCCAGTTATAATTTGATGGAAAAATACAATATCATTATTATTTCTTCTCTGTTGTAGTGTTTGCATGTTAAGGATTGACAAACGATTTTCGTATGGAAGGGTAGTTAGGGGATCAATCCACTGCAACCCTTTTAACAAAAAACGGGTAAAATTCTGTTGCACAGATTCCAGTCTTTCAATATGAACATCATATAAAGGAGACCACACCTGCGATGCATACTCAAGGTTGGGACGAACCAAACTGTTGTACAAAGCACAGGTGACATTAGGATCCCGGAATTCAACATAGAATTAGCTTTATTGACTATGCCGTTAATATGGTCAGAAAAATCTACATTATGTGTAAAAAGAACTTAAGTGTGGTTTGAAATGACATAGTCATAAGATGAAGGTGAACGTTTTTTAGAGAAGGTCATTGTTTGACACTTTATCGGGTTAAGATTTAAACTGTTCTTTTCACACCATAATGTAAAGCGGTTAATATCATTTTGAAGTAAAATGTGATCATTTGCAGAAGTTATATTTTTATATATCTTCATATCATCTTCATCAGTAAAGATGAGAATGTCACTATTATTTACACATAACGGTGCATCATTGATAGCTAATATAAAGAGAAGGGGCCCCAGATGGCTCCCCTGCGGAACACCTGATTTGGCCAAGTATGATTTAGAGTAAGTATTTCTGAATTTAACTTGATAAGATCTATTCTCAAGGTAAGAGACAATCCATGAAATTATAAAAAGTGGGAAGCCGTAAGAGTTCAATTTAAACTTGATAATTTCATGAGATAGTTGATCAAAAGCCTTCGAGAAGTCCGTGTAAACATAATCTACTTCTTAGCCACATTCCAAAGCCTCTAAACATTTATTTCAAAAAATAACCAGATTAGTCACCGTGGATCGTTTCTGCATAAAGTCATGCTGTTGATTGCATATAATATTCCTACAGTTGAATGCCAAATTTTCACACACTAATTGCTCAAACAACTTTGGAATACATGAGAGTTTAGAAATCGGCCTGTAATTACAGATATTGTTTTTATCACCTTTTTTATCAACGGGAGTTATAAAGGCACTCTTCCATACAGCAGGAAATTTACTTGATTTCAATGAAAGATCAAAAATATTAGGCAAGGGAAGTGCTAAGACTGACCTACACTTTTTAAGAACTATGGGTGGAATTCCATCTGGTCCTTAAGATGAGACATAAATTCTAGGGTTTTATTATATTCTATTGTAATACTATTAAAAGACACTTGGGGGCAGTTTTGCAGATAATGGAAATAAGTTTCGTTCACAACGACAGGAGAATCAATGAAAGATTGACTAAAATTTTTTGCAAAACCGTCACAAATGTCAGAAGTAGTGGTCAAGGTTACGTTATCATAAGTGAAGTTAATAGGATAACTCACATTTTTTCTTTGAGTTAATAAATTTCCAAAAGTTCTTTGGGTCTGATTTTAAAGAAGCCCCATCCACTCTAGCTATTCATTATAAAGTTCGTAAGAGAGTTTCTTAAACTCTTCAAACAAAGAGATATAAATGACTTGATTTTCCACCGTCATATGCTTAATGTATTTCTTCCAGGCCTTATTTCTTTTGTTGCGAAGATGTTTAAGGTCCTTAGTATACCAGGGATGGAAAGGGGCATTTGAGGGAATCGTCCTTTTAATTGGTACTGCTTCTTTTATGCAATTTAACAAAACTGAATAAAAACTCGAAATTGTTTCGTCAATATCGTTAGAGATCGGTAAGTGTTCTATACCGGATTTATTTAAACAATCCAAAAGCTTTTCAAAATCAGCTTTGCGAAAATCAAATGCATGTGAGCAGTCATGAGGATTACTATTTTCAAGTAAATGACCGCTCGTGTCAAGAAAAATGTCGAGAGGTGGATGGTATTTATCTATGTTACATAAAGCAGAGGATCATTCAACCACTACAGTATTAACGGCGTCACATGAAAAAACTAGATCCAGCATTCTATTTCTATAATTTTTTATGCAACTTACTTGGTGCAAATCCGAAGATATAATATTATCTACCAATTGAAGCTCTAGTTGGGATGAGTTGGTTGAAGCTTCAAAATAAGCATCGTCTTCGGAAGGAACCCAGTCAATGTTGGGAAGATTGAAATCTCCCAATAATAACATAATACTGTCGAGGCTTGCTAAGTTAAGTTGATAATAAAACCAATTGCAAGAGAGAGTTCAGAGAACGAAGACATCGGGCTCTTTGGTGGGATGTAAACATTTAATACATATACTACTAAAGATTGTTTAGATATTTTTACACAGACAAGTTCTATAGACAGATTCATTGGGAAAACTATTTTGATTGAACAAAAACTATTTCTTACAGCTATGAGGGCTCCCCCACCAACCGAATTAATGACATCGTCATGACGATCTTTACGGAAAACTACAAACTCATTATCAAAGAGTTCTGTGTCTAAAATTGTGGCATTAAGTCAAGTCTCGGTAAGAGCGAAAAGATCGTATGACAAAGATTGGGAATTTTGAAAAATAGTTGTAATTTTACTACGAAGTCCTCTTACATTTTGGTAGTAGAGGGAGAGTCTTTGCAGTTTTTTGAATTCGGAACAGACAGAGCAAGACCTGATTTTCTTCTCTGAGGAGCAGAAAATTCTTTAACTAATGTGTTAACAGGCCAAGGACTTTTCAAATAAGGAATTGGGAACAGTAATTTTGCTTTGTTTACTTATTTTTGAACATTTGATACTCGATGAATCTTTTATTACTTTCGAGGCAACCAAATGTTCTATTACGTCCTTAGTCTCAGTTCGGGTGAAAGACGAGAGATAAAGATAGATTTAGGCCTAGGTACTGAGGTTAGAATATTTGGGGGAGAATTGCTAGTAGCAGGAACATCAAGCGGACTCGCATTATCCTTACCGCTAGAGGTGTCAGGCTCTTTTTTGTATACCATCCAAGAAGCTTAAGTATTTTTCTGCAGCACTAGCCCAAAGATGGAAATTGTACTCAAGCTTTGGACGGATATAAGTCCGTAAAGATAATAGCCAGATCAGACGGGGAGGAACATTTCTTGCACCGTCTTAAGAAACCCAAACATCTTGCGGCATTATTGGCGACATCGCGTATGTGCTCGGTCCACAAGAGGTGGTCAGTGATGCATATACCGAGAATCTCGAGATGTTCGGTCTCATTGATGCAAGTTACTCATGGACAGTGGCAAGGGTTATATCTCGCTTCAACGATACAAGACAGCGTTGAGTTTTCGAAGCATTAAACTCTACACGGTTTTTAATTCCCCATTGTACAATGCTGTTTAAGTCAGAGTTTTATTAAACTTATCATATATTGCCGTTGAAGTTCCGCATCCAAAGAGGAAACGAATATAAAAAGCTATTGGTACTATCGTCAGCGAAACAATTTATTGGATTAGAAGTAACAGACAAGAGATCATTAATAAAAATGAGAAAGAGGATCGGAGACAAAACGGAGCCCTGGGGGACACCAGCATTTATATTGTGGGTTTCAGACTTGTATCCGTCCAATACAACTTGTATTGAACGGTTCGGAAGAAAGTTTCTTATCCAACGAAGAAGGGATTCATCGATACCGAAGGCACGCATTTTCGATAAAAGAATCTTACTTTCTCCAAAACGATGTAAAAATTTGTTCCACTGTTCGGTGAGATAAACCATCAAATCACCAGTGGACCTGTTGCTGCGAAAGCGGTACTGCCGGTCATTAAGAAGCGTTCGGTCTTCGAGAAATTTCTTGAGGTGATAGTTTATCAGCGTTTCCATGACCTTAGAAAGAAGGGACGTAAGTGCAATCGGACGATAATTGGAGGGAGAAGAAGATTCGCCTTTTTTTTGGGATTGGCTGGACAAATGCTGTTTTCCAACTGCTCGGAACGAGCCCAGAAGAATAGGATAGATGGAAAATCTTACACAGGGGTTTTGGAAGCGTGGAAGAACACCTCTTCAGAATAATAGCGGGGATACCATCCGGACCAGCGGATTTATGTATGTTGAGATCCTTTAAGACTCTCGCCACAGCACGAGTGCGGAAGATGATTTATCCCATGGAATCATTGACGTGCTCAAGAACTGGAGGAGTCATGACACTCTCTGGGAGCGAAGAGTTGGCGGCGAACTGCCTAGCAAAAAGGTTAGCTTTCGCGAAAGAACTAACAACTGGAGTGTCATTGTCAACGAGCGAAGGGACCGAGGAGGAAGAAGAATTTTTCATATTTTTTACAAATGACCAAAAATTCTTACTGCCTTTGCAGTGTTTTTGGCCTTAATTTTTGGTCATGTAAAAATTAGGTCCTACGAATATGGGCTTTGCAGGCCTTCCTGGCTTGTTTAAATTTGTTCCGCTTTTACTCAGTTGGATATCTCTAAAACACCGGAACTTTACTTCATTTTCCCTGATAACCTCTTTACAGCTTGAATCAAACCATGACTTTTCTTTGGGTTTGATGCTTTTAACCCTATTCGGGATAAAAGTTTTCATTCCCAAAATAATCATATTAGTAATCATATCTGCACTGGAATCTACGTCACTATCGAGGAAGCATAGTGACCAGTTAAGGATCCGGAAAAAGTTGTTGAGACCGTCCCAGTTGGCTTTCTCGTTTTGCCATACGGTTCTCTTCGGAGCTCTCTCTAACTGGATTTGTTTGATACGATAAATTTGCAGATATGATACTATGGTCTGATCTGCCTAGATGCATGCATACATATTGAATATCAACTTTATCATCCTGTAAATTTATGAATTATTGTTTAATAAAATTTATTAAATGAAAGTGGAAGTTTTCATTTATTGGGAATATAAAACTTAACAATTCAAAAAATCACAAAATTTGTTTTGTAATTACAATAATATTTAGGTTGGTGAAACAGGCCACTGCATAAAGTCAAAAATATCAACTTATTTTCAAAATCAAAAAGCATCAACGAATCCTTTATTGTTCAAGGACCATATCCGTTTCAATTAAATAAAGGTGTGCAAATAATAACACGTTTTATTTCCAAAACGAAATGGTCGTAGCAGATCCCATAGCAGAACATTTTTCATAATTATCCCCAGGGAAATAAAACACAATAAACAAATAGAAATTTGATCCCGATCCTGTTTACATAACTAATCTGATTAGCCATCATATTTTGATGTTTTTAATTTTTTTTTTTAAACTAACATTTTTTTATCAATCGGTTTTTTCATGCATGTAATAAAAATCACATTCATCCTGAGGGTGAGTATAGAAACTCAGACCCTGACCAGACCACCCTCGGAATGTATTTTTGTCCATCATTTTTTTTTGTATTTTGCTTACATATTTGCATTTTTGATTTAACATCAATCTTTCAACCGTGATAAACTTTAACAACCCTTGTGCGGTCTCCTTTTGTTTCCGGCCCTTCAACTCGCTCTCGCTCTAATATGCGTAGGTTTTAAGCCGTTTGGGGTAGGAGAAGGGATTTCCACCAGCCCAAACAACCACGTTTCAGATTTTTATCATCACAAATGTTTTCTGCTGGAAAAGCGATAGCGAACAATGCATTTGTTGTGTTTGGAACTCAAAATTTTCAACGGGGTTGGTAATGGCTTCGCGGTTATTAAAATGCACTCAAATGAAAATCGCGCACATTATTTTTTTTTTTGTGGAAAATTGTCATCGCGTGTTTTTTCTTGATTTACCTACTTTCAGATTTAAAAAATGTCCTGTTTACCAGCCAGCGATCTGATTGACGGAAACAAAAAGGATAAAAGAAATGTGATTGACATAAGTTCGGGCGAGCGGGCGTACGTTGTGTTGGTTCGGCGCGTTTGAATTTATGAGCGCACAAAATTCCATATAGCTCGAATTAAAGCGCAGGTATTATTTCTACTCGGATGATCTTATTGTTGAAAGTTGAAGTGGCAAGAGGGTGTCCTTTTTGTTGGTTAGGTATTCTTTTTGTTAAAGAGGTGTAGCCATTTGCGAAGTCAAGATAATATAATTTTTGAATGTTGTAAGCCTATGTCAATCCAGGCTTAGCTCTGAATTTTTATGATTGACAATGATGAAGGGCTAACGATTGATGGTTAGTAGCCTAGGTGAAGCGCTGCAGTTGAATTAATCTGTAAAATTGAATGCTTTGCATTATGCTGTTAAAAGAGAATTAAATTTTCTTAGAAAAATTACCAAAATATTTTTAGGAAAATCTAAAGAGAAATTCTCAATTTTACAGTAAAATATTTTAAGGAGTCTAACTCTCAAGTTAACTTTATAGATACAAAAAATTCACTTCACTTTTCCGGCTCACAATCCATGAAGGATCTCAGCCTGAGATATTGCAAACCTTCCATCGTGATCGGTACCTCGCATGCACTCTCCAGTTGCCGAAACCAAGCGCTCTGTCATCCGCATCTTGGTCTTTGTACCGTAGGTTCGGTGTTCCTTGCCGTCTCGAACCTGGGGGCTCGGATGAGAAGACTTTCTTGGCTAGAGCGTTGTCGTCCATTCGCTCGATGTGGCCGAGGCAATGTAGTTGTCTTCTCTTGGCCTTCTGGACTACATCAACATCTTGGTCCTACAGCACGTACAGTTCTCGGTTGTACCTTCTTCACCATTCACCATCGTCGCATATCAACTCCCCTTTTTCACTTATCGTGGATCACTCGGCGCCATAGAGTAAAAAAAAAAATAAATAGAGTGGCGCGACAGCTCTTGAAGAGCCAAGGCCTAAGTGGCTTACTCTCATCAACAATTCTCTAGGTGCGTGTGAAGAATTGAGGGGACCTACAATTTTACGCCGATTCCGAACGGCAAAGTTGAGAAGCACTTTTTTCATGACAGATGATACTCTTGGAAGTTTTGTCAGTTCTTCGCAAGAGGCAGTGTCCGTGAAAGATGAAATAAAAACTTTGGGCCCGAGTAGGATTCGAACCCACGACGTTCTGCATAGCAGCCAACGCACCTAACCACTAAGCTACGGACACTACCGGCGCCATAGAGTAGGACTGGTAAAATCAAAGTTTTGTATAGCAGATACTTTGTCTTTCAAGTGAGGAGTTTTGAACCCAGTTGTTTTGCTTAACGAAAGCAGCAGCAGTTCGCTAGGGTAATTCTTCTTCGGATCTCCACTAAGGTGTCGTTTATGAGATTAATGTTTGTTCCAAGGTAGATGAACTCCTTAACTAGATCGAAATTGCTGCTACCAACAGTGACGTTTTGTCAAGCACAGCTCTCTTGGATCGACCGATGATGTCAATGTCGTCCGCATAGCCTAGGAGCTGGGTGGATTTGTTGACGATAGTTTTTTCCGTGCTCACACCTGCCCTGCGCACTATCTGCTCCAGGACTATGTTGAAGAAGTCACATGACAGCGCATCTCTTTGTCTAAACCCTGCACATGTTTGAAACAACTCGGATGAGCTGTTACTGTTTTCCAGGATCTGCCTCAGTGTGAATATTTGGTCTATCGTTGTGCTACCTAGCCTAAAGCCACACTGGTACGTGCCGGTTATTGTGTTGCAAAACGGTTTAAGACGCTCACACAATGTTGGATAGGATTTTGTATGCAACATTAAGCAGGGATATGCCGCGGTAGTTTTTGCATGACATAGGATCGCCTTTTTTGTAGATTGGGTATATGGAGCTTATCGACCAGTCAGTGGGCATGTATTCTTCCTCCAACACTTTGTTGATGACCTGGTGCATGCGGATCATCAAAACACCTCCTCCATATTTAAAGAGTTCCGCAGGTATGCCATCCGAACCAGCGGACTTGTAATTTTTTAGCTTTTGGATGGCTCTTTCTATCTCTTCTGCTCTTTCTATCTCTTCTTCATTGACTGGTCTTGCTTCTCTTTCATTAGCTTGCTCGACATTTTGTGCATTCAGCAGATGTTGAAAGTGCTGCTTGAAAATATCTACAATTTCTGTCCTTCGGTGACTATGTTTCCTTCACTGTTTCGAAGAGCCTGTGTCCCGGTTCGGAAACCAGAAGCTAATTGCTTCGGCCTTTTAAAGAAACGACGGGTGTTGTTCATGGCCCGAGACTATTCTAGATCTTTGAGCTGAGAAACTGCAGATGCTCTTTTCTTCCTTCGCAGGGTCTTTTTCTCATTTCTTTATTTTGTTCGGTACTCTTCTCTTGCTGCTCTTGTTTTCCGATGCAGCATCTGCAAACGTGCATTTTCCGTCTCTCTTTTCAATAACGCGCATTCATCATCATACCACGGGTTCTTTTTAAGGAGTGGCTGGTAACCTATGGTGGTCTCAGCTACATTTTTTTATTATTTCGCGATATTGATTCTACAAGGCGTTGACATCTGTATTATTTGGGAGGACGGAGTGCCAAGGCAACCGATGTTGAACTTCTTTCTTGGGCCCGCACGTGTTTTTTTGTTGTTTGATAGTCGAGCTCTAAACATAGCCACTACCAGAAGGTGGTCAGAATCGACATTTGCTTCTCGGAAAGTGCGCACGTTCAAGATGTTGGATGCGTGCCTTGCCTTGCGCCTATTAGCACATGGTCGATTTGGTTGGTGGTTCGAACATTCGGAGATCGCCAGGTTGTTGGAAGATCTTTCGTCTTGGAAACCTTGTGCCACTTATCACCGTATTACGAGCTGCAGCAAAGTCAATTAGTAGGAAGCCGATATCGATGCCTTCCTTCTCGATTTTTGCATTGAAATCACCGAGTTCGATTTTGACGCCGTTCTCTGGATAGGCTCCGTAGGCTCTATCCAGAAGGTCGCAAAAATCCCCATTGCTAGACTCCTCAGCATCATTGGTAGGGCCGTGTGCACATATTATACTGATGTCTTTTAGTGTGGCCTTGATGCGGATTACAGCCAGGCGATCACTAATTGGCTTGAAATCCATGACTTTCGATCCAAGCCGATTTCCCACGACGAATCCGCATCCAAATATATGCATTCTTTGATGACAGCTGATGTAATAAATTTCGCAATTTTTTCTTTTTATTGTCCCTGATCCTATCCATCGTATTTCCTGGATCGCAGTAATGTCTGGCTTATACTGCGTGAGGACAGATTCAAGTTTTTAGTTGCACCTGGAGTGTAGAGTGTTCTTACATTCCAGGTACAAACTCACAATGCATAGTCCGTTGTCGTTCCGGGTCTGGTTACCATAAGAGGGGGGTCATTAACCGAGGTTATTATCTCCCTCATAACTTCTTAGTTTTTTTTTTTTTTACTGTGGAGGAGTTGTTAGCCCCTCGCACTAACCTCCAAATTTGTAGGGCCGTTGATTAAGTGCTTCTGTTTCTCAGTTTTGCACTCACGCATACAAGTTCGCAAGTTATATCAAAATAATTAATTAAACAAATTCTAGTTTTTCCGGTGTTTCCCAAAAAATTGATACCGTTCGAAAAGTAAAAAAAAAAAATATTTTCGATCAGATTTCTTTTCTTACCTGGCAACTTTCCCGAAAGATTTTCCTTGATTTTGTTTCTACAGGAACCATTACAGGGAATAAACTAGTGAACATTTGACAAAAATACGTTGGGAAGCTTAATTTAAAATCCACCTATGGAACAATGAATTTTTGGTCTTGAAATTCTTGTTGCTTTTCAAGAGTTTTCAAGATTTCCAAATTGAAAACTAATTCACCTAAGATTGCGTGCAAGAAATTGATTTGTGATTTTAATTTTTCTTGCTTCTCCACAGTTTTCAGAGTTTTTTTTAACACGAATTCCTTTAAATTAAGAGCTTCCTGTTTTTTTCATTCAATAAGCCATTTTCCCTTCAAAAATTCAAGTTTTAGCTCTGCAATCGGTATTTCCAGTTTTCCAGTCTTCCGTAAAGCTTATCCAATTGTTTTGTTTCACAGGAACCATCCCTGAATACAACAGTATTTATAATGAACATTTTACAAATATCTGTCGGGCGATTTAGGAGTCCAAAGCAGACATACAAACAATTTTATATATACAGGGTGATTCACGAGCGTTGTGCCAAAAAGCTAGAGCGTGTAGGTTGAGCTGAGACAAGAAAAAAATCGTATGGGAGGGGGGACTCTATTGCCCCCCGTTTAGCCGGGAGGGGCAATTTTCTGAAAAATTGACTTATTTTATAAAAAAAAATATTAAAAAGTCAACGGCTTCATTAACAACACCGTGTTGTACGTTTTTGAAAAGCCAGAAATATCTTCTTTTATTTTGTTTTTAAATTAAGTTAAGATTTAAGATTTCAGATTAAGCTTAAGATGATTAAACCGCAATTTTTCTTGAATGAAAAAACAATAAACCGTAACAGAAGTGCATGTCCGTTAACTCTTCTCGAGAATATGAGTTTGCCATTGTTATGTGTTGATGAGTCAATATTTCAATTGGAAATGGTTGTTTACTAAATATGCGATGCCTTTTATTCACCTTTAGGTCTTTTCGTTCAAGAAAAATTGCGGTTTAATCATCTTAAGCTCCTAGCAGGTAGAACCCTTCACCGACAGGTGGCCGCGGCCCCTAGGCATAATAAGAAAAATTTCAGGTCAGTTTTCAGTGGTTATCACGGAACAAAATGATTAATCCAGGGAAAATCCAATACTTTTCTACTTTATTGGGGCCTCAGAAAATTACAATTACAGAACAAATATTAAAAGAAAGGTGAATGTTTCATAATAAATTAATAAAACTAAAAGTCGAGATAGGTAAAAATAAAAACAAAGATTTTCTTAGAAAAAAAAGGTCCTGGTTTTTTTTTTATTTCTCAAAAACGAAAAGACATTTTGCAACCGGTTTTCTGTTTTCGACTAAAAATTAATAATGGCATTGAATTTTTAAAGAAAAATTAGTACTGAATTACATTAAATTTTGAAAATACTTGGTTCAAAAATGGTTTTTTTGTTTTTTTTTTTTTTTCAAAATTTTGAGTTTGAGAGTTAATATTTTTTAAACTATTCGTTAAAACAATTTAATTTAAAAACGAAATGAAAGAAGGTATTTCTGGCTTTTCAAAAAGGTACAACATGATGTTGTAAACGAAACCGTTGATTTTTAATATTTTTTTTATAAAATAAGTCAATTTTTCAGAAAATTGCCACTCCCGGCTAAACGGGGGGGGGGGGATAGACCACCCCCCTCCCATACGATGTTTTTCTTGTCTCAGCTCAACCTACACTTACTTACTTACTTAAGGTGGCGCTACAGTCCGTTGTGGACTTGGGCCTCAATCAACAGGCTCCGCCAGCTAGCTCGATCCTTAGCTAGTCGTCTCCAGTTTTGCACTCCGAGTTGATTGAGGTCCTCTTCCACTTGAGTGCGCCACCTGAGTCGCGGTCTTCCTCTCTTCCTACGTCCCTCGGGAATAGTGTCGAAGACTTTCCGGGCCGGAGCATTGGTGTCCATTCGCTCTAAATGACCGAGCCATCTGAGTCTCTGGACCTTGACCCTTATGGCTAGGTCCATGTCGTTGTACAACCCGTAAAGTTCGCTGTTGTATCTTCTTCGCTATTCCCCTTCAATGCACACGGGGCCAAAGATAACCCGAAGAACTTTCCTCTCGAAACAGCCTAAGGCACTTTCATCCGATTTTGTCAGGGTCCATGCTTCTGCACCATACAGCAGGACTGGGATGATGAGTGTGTTGTACAGTTTTACCTTAGTTGCTCGAGAGAGGGCTTTTCCACTCAATTGCTTTCTAAGCCCAAGGAAACAGCGATTAGCGAGAGTTATTCTTCGTCTGATCTCGGCGCTGGTGTTATTGCCCGTGTTTATAGCGGAGCCTAGGTAGACAAACTCCTCTACTACCTCGAAGTTATACGCGTCTATTGTGACGTTCTGTCCGAGCCGTCGGTGTTGGGTGTCCTTCCTCGAAGACAGCATATACTTCGTTTTTCCCTCATTTACCGCTAAACCCATTTTTGCCGCTTCTGTCTCAATTCTCACAAAGGCGCCATTGACATCACGCTGTGTTCTTCCCATTATATCAATATCATCGGCGTACGCGAGAAGTTGAACAGATTTTTGGAAGATAGTGCCTCTGGTGTTGACGTTGGAGTTCTGCACTATCTTCTCAAGAACGATGTTAAAGAAATCGCATGACAGTGCATCGCCTTGTCTGAATCCTTTTTTGACGTCGAAAGATTCCGTGAGCTCGTTGCCAACCTTGATGGAGCAGCGTGAGTTCTCCATCGTCATTTTGCACAAGCGAACGAGCTTGGCAGGGACGCCAAAACTAGACATAGCTTTGTAGAGTTCGTCTCTGTATATGCTGTCATACGCGGCCTTAAAATCGATGAAAAGGTGGTGGGTATCGATTTGGAGTTCATAGGTCTTTTCCAGGATCTGCCGCAACGTGAAAATTTGGTCGATGGTTGACTTTTCTGGCCTGAAGCCACATTGATAAGGACCAATCAGATTGTTGACGAAAGGCTTCAGACGTTCACATATTACGGCAGAGAGGATCTTGTAGGCGATGTTAAGTAGACTTATTCCTCTATAGTTGGCGCAGTTTAGAGGATCTCCCTTTTTCAGGATCGGGAAAACAATGCTGAGGTTCCCTTCATCGGGCATGCATTCCTCTGACCATATCTTACAGATGATTTGGTGCATGCTCCTATCTAGCTCGTCGCCTGCTGCTTTGAACAACTCAGCAACTAGTCCATCTGCTCCAGCGGCTTTGTTGGATTTCAGCCGTGATATTGCGGTTTTCACTTCTTCTAGGTCGGGTTCACGGAATTGTTGGCTATCATCGTGTCCGATGAAAGGCTCCTGTCTGACGGCGGTATTTTGTTCGTCGTCGCCGTTATACAATCTACAGAAGTGGTCTTTCCAAATCCCCAGCATTGACTGCGATTCTACTATGAAATGAAATGATAAAAATGTTCCCTTGTTTATCTCTGCAGGCATCAGTTCTAGCTCGATGACCTTGAGCCAGCTGTTTAACCTTTCGGTAAAACCTCCGAACTTCATTCCTGCTGTTGGCTCTCTCAACATCCTCGATCTGACGCTTCTCGTGCTCTCTCTTTTTCCTCCTGAGAAGCCGGCGTTCCTCTCTCCTCTTTTGCTCGTAGAGCTCACGAGCAGCTCTTGTCCTTCTATGCAGCGCCGCTTTGTATGCCCCCTGCTTGGCTGCATGGGCCTGTCTGCATTCTTCATCAAACCAGGGGTTTCGTTTTGGTGGCACATTAGAGGCGGCATCTCTAACTGCTCTTTGGCAATGTTGCCACTGGTCTTCGATACTTGATGTTGGCGGCATAGGACTCCTTAAGAGGTTACTTGACACTCGATCAGAGAATGATCTGGCGATCTCTTGCGATTGTAGCCGTCCGACGTCGAATTTTCTTGCAGCATTTCCTTGTTTTGGCCGTTATCGGGATATTCGTAGCACTACCTTGGCTACGACGAGGTAGTGGTCCGAGTCGATGTTAGCTCCTCGGAAAGTTTGAACATCTAAAATGCTGGACAAGTGCCTTCCGTCGATCGCAATGTGATCAATCTGGTTGACGGTTGATTGATCAGGAGATCTCCATGTACCTTTATGGATGTTGAGATGAGGGAACCAGGTGCTTGCTACCACAACATTTCGCCCCGCAGCAAAATCGATCAGCCTGAATCCGTTATCGGATGTGGTGTCGTGCAGGCTGTGCTTTCCGACCGTTCCACCAAAGATGTCCTCTTTTCCCAGCTTTGCGTTAAAATCGCCGAGGACAATTTTAATGTCTCAACCTACACGCTCTAGCTTTTTGGTAAAACGCTCGTGAATCACCCTGTATATATATATACTAGCTGACCCTGTGAATCTCATCTCGCCTCCCTTCAGACGATGACTTCGCACTGTTTTTTTTTTTAATTTATTCAATGATTTTCAGTTTCATATCATACGCTCACTTTTTTATTAGTTGTCCTCGATTCCTTACGGCTTTATTTTGACTGTAAAAATAAAAACAGTTCGGTAGCAGTGTCGTTCTAAAAAATAAAAAAACGTTTACTAGGTCAGCTAGTAGGATAAAAAAGTATTTAATAGCCGTCTCCTGCTTATTAGGTCAATTTTGATCAAAATCGTTTTACCTGTTCTTAGAAATTATTTATATAGGGAAACAACGATTACCAATGCAGCAGATTTGTGATTCTACATCATTGAAATCGGTCCAGTGGTTAGGGAGGAGTTGGATATGGCAAAATAATGTTTGAGCTGTGTCCTGGTTATGAGCTACTTTCCTATATCTATCCTCAGGAATCATAATTTATACGCCTCTTCAAACACAAAGTTCTCGTATCCTACTTTTAAAACATTTTCTCCCCTTCTAATATAAAAGCATACCAAAAATTCAAGTGGTCCAAATTAAGCATCCTGAATCCTTATGCAATCACATACATATATGAATTCGACAGCTAAGAAAAATATTGATATTATGGTAGCGTAGCATTGATGAAAGGAAAAGGAAGTTTCCCTAATGTTTTGCTCCCATCATTTTCAACCACCCCATACCAAGAAGTCGTATTTTTGACCGCTATCTGCTACTGCCGCGTGTTCAAATTAAGGACACGCTCTCTTGCAATGAACATCATTGTTTTCACTTATCAATTTGAAACGTCCAGCGACGTAGACAAAAATACGGGTGCAAGCATTTGTGCAATCTATACCATGTGACAGGATTATTAAACAAATAACTTTATATCCACCCTTATTTGCATAAATTCTAATTATGACGGACCTCTATATTTTTTTTTATCAGGTTTAGGTTCAACACACGGACGCACAAGAATCTATTCCGCGAACGCGTGCTAAAGGAATTAATATTTTTTATTGTTATATTCCGCGGAGTGTTTTTGTTTCTATGAGGGGCGTGAACCAGTCTTACGGAAGAACGATCGTGGCAGAAATTGACCCTTTTTCATCCTTGTTAGATGAAATCTAGGATTCCGGATTTCAGTGTGCTATAACATAATCAAAAACTGTCGAAATGATTTTTCCAGTTTTTGATCAAATTTTTTGAAGCGCTTGCTTTTTGCAGGCCTGTTTGTTTGTTTAGGAAAATTTGAACAGTTTTCATATTTTTCTGTGATGAAAGGAAAAAGGATATTTTTTCTACTATGGTGGACATTGGAGGTAAAAAGGTTTTTGAATAAGTTTTGCGCTGTAGTAAGCGGTTTCTGTTTATTTATTGTTTGCATTGAAATGAGGAATATTAATGAAGCAAGATAATAATTTGAACGGATTAAGTGCTGTAAAGATGATTTATTTGGATTAAATGGTAAAAGGGCGAGTGACCACAAAGACAATATTTAACATAGTATCGGAACTATCGGAAACCAAAGTGAGGAGTCACTTAATCCATATACAAATTAGGGTTTTTGACTGGTTTGTTATTTGTTTGTATAATATTTTACTTAAATGCGTAACCGCGGCCTTACAGTTATTTGGTATTGCAATCACATATAGGGCCCCTGCTCTTGGAAGCCGTCATGCAGTACGTGCGTCGATTAATGTAAATTCATCGAAATTCTAGAGAAATCACCATTTGGACACTTTCATCAGAAAAGTTATAGCTTGTATATGATTCCAACTATTCACCTAGTGTCCAGTTGAAGTGTTCCCGTATCGAATTGTTGAAAATGTGAAATCTGCAGCAGGACCCAATTTCGAGTAAAAAGAAGGCATAAACTGCACCCAATAAAAACGATATCAAAAATGTCATAGCTAAATTAACAATCAGGGGAAAACAAACCCTTCAAAACAAAACATAAAGAATCATACAATGAAGTAATGGCAAAATGGAGAGTTTGAGGATAAGAAGTCCTCCTTCCCAGATGCTTCCTCTTGCAAGCGCCTTTTTTTCTTTAAGATTGATTAATCCAGGCCGACACGTTTGAACATGAGACAAAAGAAAGATTTCCTTGTCCGAGTACAAGAGTTCCGCAACGCAGGTACCAGACTTTGATTGCATATTGAATCTTTGTGATGATGAGAATTATGCCACAATTGTACGCGATTTTTTGTTTTGCTCGAAGTTATCTTTCCTTCCGTTTTGTGTCCCGTGACACGATTGCACAGCTGATGAACATTTTTCTTAAGATTTTCGAAAACAATTCCCAGATTTATTACTTTCTCCCCCTCGATGAATTGTGGCAATGCGATGGCATACGACACGATAAGAAATTCTGAATGGTTTGCCTTTTCTTCCCGAAAATTTTCTTCTTTCGCCTTTTTTTTGAAAAAATTTAGAAAAAAAATCGAGTTAATGTACCTAATACAAATCTGGAAAACAAATAGAACTATCAATACATTTTCTCAGGCGAAATTTTATAGCCCAGGTGGTGCAGTGGTTGGATATAGTTTGTTGGCTGATATGGTTGTCCAAAAATAAGTTTTGCTGAGCTATTGGATAATATGGATGAGTAATAGGATCTGACAGATAGGCGCAAGGTATTTTTGTGTTACATTTTATTTTCCCAAAAAACAAACCGTTGATGGGATTTTGGCAAATATGTGTACAGAAAAGAGAGGATTTCATGGTTGATTGTTAAGAATTAGAGCAAATAGAAGGACATATCTGGGAACCCTTATTTGTAATAATGCTTTTGAAATGAGAGCAAAGGTATTTGATTTGCTGGGAGAGATGCAAGATGCGCTTAGTTATTCAACAGAGACTTAAGATTTATTTAATGGGATTTTACTTTCAACCACCACGAATCGCTACTAAAATTCATTGTTTTTTGGGTTCAATGTAATTTGCTAAGCCAAAAGTAGCAATCTTTTTTTTGAATGTGTGGGTGAAAGCTATCAAAACAGATTTATGATTGAATATTCTTCAATTTAAAATGTTTACTAACTTGAATTCAAACACAATTCGTAAAGTTATTTTCGGCAAAATAATTTTTAAACAAATCTTGCAACATACTCCATTCGTTTTGAATATTTAAAAATATCTCGTTGTATGTGTTAAAATTCGTGTGAGAATGTGTGTAAATCTGTCTCCAAAAAGAGATTTCAGAGAAATCAATTCTTCAAGTAAAAAATTCAATACTTTTTCCAATGTAATTCATTTAAGGGGGAAAAATTGCCACAGATCCGTGAAGAATCAATTTCTTGGCCCAATGTAAAATCCCGTAAGTTTATCTAGTTGTCAACATTTCCCTCCACGGGGTAAGCCTTGACGTGGCGGAGCGGCTTACGGTTACTACTACTATGAAGCTTAGAGCTATGCGATCGCGAAACTTGTATTCGCAGAAGGGTCGACAGGTCGAAGCGGAGTTTGCTGTTACTACTAATTACCCCACAAAAAAGGAGTGTTCCCACCAAGGTACTCCCACCGAGGGACGGCAGCGAATGAATTTCTTCTTTCGTGGGTAAAAAGTCTTGAGCTTCAAATGCGTGAACGAACGCATCACGACAATCCGAATCAAGGCTTAATTCGGCAACATTAGCCTAATATGTGCGCATGCCCCCACAGAAGAGAAAAAGAACGACACCAAAGACGAGTTCTACGATCTCCTTGACAAAACGTACGAGCAATGTCCTAGCTATGACATTAAAATTGTCCTCGGCGATTTTAACGCAAAGCTGGAAAAGAGAACATCTTTGGTGGAGAATCGGAAAGCACAGCCTGCACGACACCACTTCCGATAACGGATTCTAAGCTGATCGATTTTGCTGCGGGGGAAGACGTTGTGGTAGCAAGCATCTGGTTCCCTCATCTCAACATCCATAAAGGTACATGGAGATCTTCTGATTAATCAACCATTCACCAGATTGATCACATTGCAATTGACGGAAGGCACTTGTCCAGCATTTTAGATGTTCGAACTTTCCGTGGAGCTAACATCGACTTGGACCACTACCTCGTCGTAGCCAAGGTAGTGCTACGAATATCCCAACAACGGCCAAAACAAGGAAATGCTGTAAGAAAATTCGAAATCGTATGGCTACAATCGCAAGAGATCGTCAGATCCTTCTCTGATCGAGTGTCAAGTAATCTCTTAACGAGTCCTATGCCGCCAACATCAAGTATCGAAGACCATTGCCAGAAAGCAGTTAGAGATGCCGCCTCTAATGTGCTGGGTCTCACACAGCCACCAAAACGAAACCCCTGGTTTGACGAAGAATGCAGGCAGGCCCATGCAGCCAAGCAGGAGGCATACAAAGCGGCGCTGCATAGAAGAACAAGAGCTGCTCGTGAGCTATACAAACGAAAGAGGAGAGAGGAACGCCAGCTTCTCAGAAGAAAAAAGAGAGAGCATGTGAAGCAAAGATTAAATAAGTAACAAGATGGGAAACAAGGCTGTCAAAGTGACAGTTGCCTACAAGCTTCGGACCATAGTTACTGTGAAAGTATGCGTGGTTTTACCAATACTATCACAATTTGGACCATAGTTTTTGTGAAAGTATTTTTGTTTTTATATTATTCATGTACAAGGAAAGAAAATAAAATGAAAGAAAATGAAAATTGCGGGATCCAGGGAGTGAAACGTAAGTCAGTTTCCCATCTTGTTACTTATTTAATCTTTGATGTGAAGCGTCAGATCGAGGATGTTGAGAGAGCCAACAGCAGGAATAAAGTTCGGAGGTTTTATCGAAAGGTTAAACAGCTGGCTCAAGGTCATCGAGCAAGAACCGATGCCTGCAGAGATAAACAAGGGAACATCATAGTAGAATCGCAGTCAATGCTGGGGATTTGGAAAGACTACTTCTGTAGATTTATTTATTTATTTATTTATTTATTTATTTATTGATATAGTTTTCATTTAGTTGTCTATTTATTACTTTAAATGTTTTCCATTTTTCTTATGAACATCTTTTATGTAAACAAAACCTTATCTGTGATAAATCAACACCACCTCTCTCTTCTCAGAAAGATTGTTAGTCTAATTCAGTGAAGGTTTTTTCTTGTAGCTTTTCCTTCAAAATAAATATAAATCTGTGATATAGTATTGTATAAATTTCTTACGTTTTTTTCAGTAGTAAGGTAGAATAATACCATTTCTCAGTAAATTGTGCAATCTAGTAATGTGACAAAATGTATACAAATTCAGCTACAATAAAGATTATTATTATAATTATTAACTTTTGTAGATTGTTTAACGGCGACGACGAACAAAACACCGCCGTCAGACAGGAGACTTTCATCGGAAACGATGATAGCCAACAATTCCGTGAACCCGACCTAGAAGAAGTGAAAACCGCAATATCACGGCTGAAATCCAACAAAGCCGCTGGAGCAGATGGACTAGCTGCTGAGTTGTTCAAAGCAGCAGGCGACGAGCTAGAGAGGAGCAAGAACCAAATCATCTGTAAGATATGGTCAAAGGATTGCATGCCCGATGAAGGGAACCTCAGCATTGTTTTCCCGATCCTGAAAAATCGAGATCCTCTAAACTGCGCCAACTATAGAGGAATAAGTCTACTAAACATCGCCTACAAGATCCTCTCTGCCGTAATATGTGAACGTCTGAAGCCTTTCGTCAACAATCTGATTGGTCCTTACCAATGTGGCTTCAGATAGTGCAGAACTCCACCGTCAACACCAGAGGAACTATCTTTCAAAAATCTGTTCAACTTCTCGTGGACGCGACATTGATAGAATGGAAAGAACACAGCGTGGCGCAAACAAGTGGAAGAGGACCTCAATCAACTTGGAGTGCAAGACTTGTTTGCGGGCCATTTTCGAGCTTTCGGGGCCACCGGGCCATTTAAAAAATATAGGGCCATTCTGGCAACGCTGGTCAGATTGCAGTCATCAAGGAATATATCTAAATGAAGGTTTGTCTCTGTCAGCACACCGATTGGCTGTGGTCGAGGACGTCCAACATTAAAGACCCTTGCAACAAATTGTGCAAGGTCCTGTTCGACCATTCCGGCTACACACTTGACCAGCAAGAGACAAGAGAAACAAGAACTCAGTTTTATCTCGAAACAACTTCGCACATTAGCCAATTTGTCGAGTGATACACTTTCAAAATTTGGTGCTAATATGCCATTTAAACAAAACATCTTCCGTCAAGACGTTTATCGGCAAAAAAAAACAAAAAATGCCGCACAGATGCTTAGGAAGTATCGTGAGGAGAACGAAAACGGAAGCATCTCCTGGGGCTACGAGAATGACGACAATTCGTTCAAAGAGGAGGTCATCGCAAATTATGTTTCGAAATTAGAATTTTCCCTTACTCAGATTTCGTTTTAGGGGAGGTTAGGTTAGGTTAAAGTGGCTGTGAATACAGAATCCACACACTTAGGCCAAAAGAAAAGGCCCATTGTGATACCACATGAATCTAGAGAATTACTTCTTACTAGTCGAACCATTTTGAGCTTTTTATAAAGCGAAGAAGACATTTGATATCCTTATTAGCTAGTTCACTGGGATTATCGTAAAAGTACTCTCCCAGATGAAGTTTGCGTCTTAGTGAAAGAGCAGGGCAAGTGCAGAGAAGGTGAGAGATTGTTTCCTCTTCTTCCTCGTCCATACAGCTCCTGCAGAAGTCATTTGAGGCTGCACCAAGTCGTGTTGCGTGTCTGCCTATAAGACAGTGTCCCGTAAGGACACCTATTAGGGAGCTAATATGGAGTCTGCTTTGAGATAGCAAGTCTTTTGAGCGCTTTAGGTCCAGTGAAGGCCAAATGCGTTTTGTGGCTGCGCACGTTGGTAGATTGTGCCACCTAGAATTTGTTATCTTTAAGGCTGTTTCTCTTAGCAGAAGTTTACATGTAGCTATCGGTATACCTATCTTTTCCCTTTCAGGTGAAATAGGTATGACGGTTCCATTTTTAGCGAGTTCATCGGCTCTACAATTTCCTGAGATGTCTCTGTGGCCCGGCACCCAGCAGAGGTGAATGTTAAATTGCTGCGCCATCTCCATAAGAGACGATCGGCAATCGAGGGCCGTTTGAGATTTGGTTGAGACACCGTCAAGAGATTTAATAGCAGCCTGACTGTCAGAGAAGATGCGGATATCCGAAGTTGATATCACGTTTTCTCTTAGCCAGGAGAGAACCTCTTTGATCGCTAAAATTTCCGCTTGGAAGACGCTACAATGATTAGGGAGGCGGAATGAGATGCTTAGATTAAGCTTTTCTGAGTACACACCACTACCAACTCCATCACTTGTTTTGGATCCATCTGTATAAAAATGAATGCTTTTGTCATCCAGAATTTTATTGTCTTCCCATTCATCTCTGGATGGAATGGATATTTGGAAGTTTTTACCAAATTGGGGTTTTGGAATGGTGTAGTCTATGTACTTTGGTATAGAACCGAAGAAGTTCAAAATGATGGAATGTCCCACATTATTGTTGGTCCATTGAGATGAGGCGTTGAGCCTTATAGCTGTACTCGCCGCCATTTGTTTGCTAAAAATTTCGAGGGGTGTCAGATGGAAGAGAATATCTAACGCTGCTGAGGGTGTGGTTCTCAATGCCCCGCTTATGCAGAGACATGCAGTGCGTTGGATTCTGCTGAGTTTGTCACAGTAAGTGACTTTCTCCAGCGCAGTCCACCATACTGCAACCCCGTACAAGAGTATTGGTCGGATGACCGATGTGTATAGCCAATAGGTTATGCAAGGTTGAAAACCCCATTTGCTTCCTATGGCTTTCTTGCAGGAGAAAAGAGCAACTGTAGCTTTCTTAACTCTCTCCTGAATATTAGGTTTCCAACTTAACTTTTTGTCCAATATTAGGCCGAGATATTTGGCTTCATTGGTAAAAATCAGTGGTACACCTTTTATTGAGGGAGGTTCAATTAATGGGATCTTGTACTTCCGTGTAAAAAGGACGAGGTCTGTTTTTTGGGGATTAATACTAAGTCCACAGTGATCAGCCCATTCAGTGAGCATGTTAAGTGCGTTTTGGAGGAGGTCTCTCAGCGTATTAGGATATTTTCCTGTGACGGCGATAGCAACATCATCGGCATACGCAATCACTCTGTAGCCTTCAGTCTCGAGGGATATTAGCAGTTCGTTGACTACTATGTTCCACAGGAGAGGGGACAGAACACCACCTTGCGGAGTGCCTCTACTGACAGACCTTTTCGTACAAAAATCTCCCATCTTAGAGTTGATGATCCTGCTTTTTAGCATTAGATTAATCAACTCACAGAGCGAGAATTCAACGTTTAGGGTCGTCATAGCAGAAGTGATAGCAGATGTGTCAACGTTGTTGAAAGCACCTTCAATATCCAGGAAGGCAACCATAGTATATTCCTTTTGCTCTAGGGAGTATTCGATAGTTCTTACCAGAGTATGCAAGGCCGTTTCTACCGATTTCCCTTTGCAGTAAGCATGCTGAGACATCGATAGTCTCTTATCAATGCTATTACGTATATGGATATCAATCAATCGTTCCAGCGTTTTGAGAATGAATGATGATAGGCTAATAGGTCTTAGATCTTTAGGATTGACATGCGAGCCTTTGCCTGCCTTGGGAATGAATACTACCTTTACTTCTCTCCATCGCTGAGGTATATAGACCAGATCTAGACAACTTTTGAAGATCATATCAATGATGGGCAAAGTTATATCGGTGGTATATTGTAGCTCAGCTGGTATGATTTGATCTGGACCTGGAGATTTATAAGGTTTGAAGCTATTCAAAGCCCATGTCAGTTTTTCCATTGTAACAAGACCTTGAGGAAAAGTTAAGTTAATACCCGATCCAGTATGGTTTGGGGTATTAACAGATTTGGAGCTATCCGGGAAGTGGGTATCTAGTAGCAGGTTTAGCGTTTCTTCGCAAGAATTAGTCCATGTACCATCAGAGTTTTTAAGACAACTAGGCATGGTTGGATTTGTAGAGAGAATCTTCCTTAACCTCGATGCCTCCGAGGATTCTTCTATTGAGCTACAGAAAGATCTCCACGAGGATCTTTTGGCTATTCTCAATTCATGTTTATACTTTCCGAGTGATTCCTTATAGGAATCCCAATCTTGGGGGTGTCTAGACTTTTTTGCACGATTAAAAAGCCTTCTACAACCCTTCCTTAGTATTTCTAGTTCAGCAGCCCACCAATATGGTTTCTTCTTTCCCCGCACTGTAGTGAGGGGGCAGGCAGCTTCCATGGCTTTATTGAGGGCTGCTGTAAGTTCATCGACTTTTTGATCAAGTTCGAGAGCGCACAAGGGAGGAACAGAAAGTTCTGGTTTAATCAGACTTTTCAGAGTTGTCCTATATTTTGGCCAATCTGTTTTCCTAAAATTCCGGAATTGGATCGGTTTTGGGGAATCTTCAATAAGTGTGAATTGGATGTATCTATGATCGGAGAACGAGTGCTCCTTTGATACCCTCCAATTCACTATTTTATTTGAAAGATGTAACGAGACAAGAGTTATATCTAGCACTTCTTGTCGATTTTTAGTAACGAAGGTTGGTTCATTACCTACGTTACTTACTACTAGATTAGATGATAAGATATAATCAAAAAGAGACTCACCTCTGTCATTTATATCGGTACTACCCCACGTAGTATGGTGCGCATTGGCGTCACAACCGATAATTAAGCTGGTTTTCCGTCTTCTGGCTTCAGTGACCGTCTTCTCCAACATGGTACCAGGCAGTGGGCCCTGGTGGTCGTGGCCCAAATACGATGATACCAGCCAGTAGGTGTGATTGTTTAATACCATACTGGCTGTGGTGACGTCTTTATCACTGAAATTAGGGAGTAAAAATACATTTAGACTACGTTTCACTAATATACAGGACCTTGGGTTACCTTTTCCTGTTACATATAGTACGTAGTAGCCAGGAGTTCTCAATCCTCGAACCAGAGATTTTACAATCCAGGGCTCTTGGATGAGAACGACTTCTTCCCCAGATTTTGATAGGCGGAGAAGAAGGGAGGCCGAAGCCTTAATGGAGTGTTGGAGGTTAATCTGTACTATTTGCAGCATTTTGGCTACAACTAGGCAGATCAACCTCCACCACTGTTAAATCCAGCTCATCCAGATCAGACGAAGAGGAACCTAACAGTTCATCTTCTTCCTCACTGGGGAGAACTTTGGACGAGTCATCAGTCTCCATTAGGGATGAACTTTTGACATTTATGGAAGAAGACTGTGCCGCGACAGAAGAAGGCCCCGGTGCATCATCATCCACATCCAAGGATGGGAAGGAGATGATAGCACTGGGACCTCCTACGTCTTGCGACACAGTTTCTGAAGGTTCGGAAGAAGGCTGCGCTGCGACAGAAGAGGGCCCAGGTGCACCATCATCCACATCCATGGATGGGAATTTGATCGTAGCACTAGGACCCCCTACGTCTTGCAGCACAGCTTCTGAAGAGGGTTGTGGAGGCTCGCATGAAGCGTCTACCTCATCTTTTTTGTATATACGGAGCGTAATCGTCTCGAACCCGTATCTTATCACTCCCTTATCTCGCGCCAGAGAAGCCGCAGAGTCCTTATTGATTACGATGATCGCACTTCGATAAAGACCCTTCGGTTCCTCCAGTTTCGCAATCTTCCAGTCGTGACAAGACAGGTCCGGGTTGCTAAGCCTGATCATCTCATGGATGTCTTCTGGACATGAGGGCTCAATCGGGATCCATGCACGAGCTCTCGGCCTGCAAGGAATATCTTCCTTAGCAACGACCTCGAGTTTTGCGCCTGGCCAAACTTCGCCCAGCATGCCGACAGCAAGCGTATATAGATCGCGCGACCTCTGATCGTTACAAACGATGAGTTTGACATGACCTTGATGCCAACCCCCATCGCTTGTTACAGGCGGTGGACCCGGATGCTCTCGCATGACTTTGAGAAAGCCAGCCGAGAGCCTCAGTTTCACCAACTGCCAACGATCAGAGGTGATCGTGCCATCAATATTACTTCTATCAATGACCGCAACCACGATTTTGTTTTGCTCCTTAAGTACATCACTAAAAGGTTTAGAGAGAGGTACTCTTGGAATGTTAGGAGTGCTGGTGTAGTGCACTTTGGGTTTCTTGGGGATGGGAGTGGACTCCTCCAAAGACCTCTGTCGCTTTGACGTGGAGTCGCAGCTGGTCTTATTTTTGGCAAGGATGGATTTAGCCCACTCGATCCTTTTGCTATGGATGGGATTGCTTCCATCCCCTGATATTGCATCAGAGGATTTCATTATCCTCATCGCATAACGCCGTTGTTTGTACGAGCTCCTAGGTTGGATGGCGGCCCTCGTAGTGATAGCAGGATCATTATTCACGAACCTGCTATCACTAGGAAGGCTACCGCTAGGAGCAGCCTGGAGAGGTTTACTCTCTTTAGTAGTGGAAGGATCATTATTCACGATCCCTCCACTACTGACTTGAGTAGGCGTTATCGCCACATCATGTACCGCACTGGAGGAGAGGCCACGGCTAGCCACAGTCCCTTCTCCGGTGCTTGGCACAGAGATAACGACAGTCGACGTTGCCGCCGAACTGCCGCCCGGTGAAGATGGAGTACCGGTTTGAAGTTTTTTGTTTTTGTTTTTGTTTTTGTTTTTCATTTGGGGTCCCACGAGTAGGCGAAGTAAAAGGGGGGGTCCGTCTGCGCAGAGATTCGCTTACACAGATAAGGCTAGTTAATCCGGAGGTCGCCTGGTATCCGGATACTCCGTTAATGACTGAGCTATTTTTTTTAAAATTGGGCCCTCAGCCTGGCTGATCATCGGCACGGGTCGTATAACACCTTAGATCCAGCCCAATTGGGAAGTAGAGGGGAAGGGATATGTTTTGGAAAAGGAGAGACGAACAGCAATTAAGCCATAAGCGACTCAGGAAGGAGACTAGGTATTGACAGACAGTGATGCACCATACCGTCAGAGGATAAGGAGACATCAGCCAGCATAATAGCACAAAGCCGACGGAGGAGGGGATAAGGATTGGGAAGGGGTGGGGCGAGCGACCTTTGGTTTCAGGACTCTTCTGGGGAAGTGATTCCCGAGAATCATTGACCTTACTCAGCTTCTACAACTCGACAAGTTCGACGCTCAGGTAGAAGTCGTTTTAGGGGAACTTATGGCACCAAACGAGAGCACCATTACGAAACAGGAATCAAGTGTGACCCGAACTACCGCAATCCTGAAAGTCAAGAGCTCGACAATAGCCGATTCGTGAACTACGACCAAAATAGCCATCCTGCCCAACGATCTCGAAATCGACTTGGCTTTGAGACAAGCCGACTCTTTAGAGATTAAGAGAAAAGATTGTTTTAACTTGTTTATTTGGAGCCAAGTTCCGAGAGAAGTAAATTTTGTTTTTAGCTTGTAAATAAAAAATGAGTCGTAAAATCTAGAATATTTTATGTTTGCTTTTTTTAGTACGGAAGTTGAAGCCTCATGGGCGGTTAGCGATTTGGCGGAGTGATGAAGATGTCGAGGAAGTCTCCGATACAGAATTTCGCTGGGCTAGATTCGTCGGCCCCTTTTCGGCCAGAATATGTGACTCCGATTTCGGAGGTAAGATCATGGAGCTGGAAATTTAGAAAGGAAACATGTTTCCGAGTTCATATTCCCCAGTAAGTGAACGTGCTGACCCACACCTTCTTGCGGTGCCTCTGAGAGGTTCTTGTCAATTTGTTGGCATGAACCTGCGGATGTAGGCAGCTTTAGTCTAATGGATTTAACGGATTGAAGCAGGACGTATGATGAAGGTTAATGCGATCCTTAAAAGATTAATAAGTATATATTAAATGAGGAAATACGATCAACGAGTATCGAATGTGGATAAACGTTAATGAAATTAGTCGCCCTGTTGGGTGTGTCCCTTGATTGGCTGGTTTATCCCTTCGATCGATGTGGATATACTTGACAGAGGGTGAGCGGTGTCCCTTATCCGCCAGTTGGATAAAACCTGCAAACACAAAGATCACAAAAACAATGAATAATGATGTATACAAACTAAATGTGACACCAACCCCTCACCCAGGGGCAATTGGGTACCGCGGGTAGTGAGGATTTGCCACCTCACTAGTGGGGTGGACCTTCGCGGGGGTTGTGGTTGTCTGAGTTTGGCCTCAGCTGCTATTCGCAAATCACGGTTTACGGCTCTTCTTTCGGCGACTGAAAGTTGAGTGCAGTTTCCGTGACCGGACAACGGCTCTTCTTTCGGTGACTGAATGTTGAGTGCAGTTCCGTGTGTTGCATGAATAGTAGTCCAGAATAAAACCAAGATGAATAAGGTCTGGCACTAATTCAATTGGTACTGGTGTGAATCTAGATGCAGGATACCCGCTTCTTTCTCTAGAAAGTTGAGGTGTGCTTTTGCATGCTGGTGGATCATCAGGAAGAGGTTTAGTGTCCTCTTAAATAAAACATAGTGACATTGCTGACTTCGGTTGGAAATTGTCACGCCGCCGACAGTGTGGATAGGTCCACCGTCAGATAAGGCTTAAATGCTAGGTCCTGACGTTAAATCTTTCTTACTCCGATTTCACGCATCCTGAATGTGTGGCTGCGGTACTCGAGGTAAACGATGGAGTTGCGAAGCACGTTCCCTTCTTGCTGACGCGTACTAGAGAAGTGAACTCATGAAGAGTGGCGTCCTACCAGGTGTAAATTTGGAGTTCATTTGATGGAACATTTATGTACATTGACGTTCATTTACTCGGAAATTGAATGATGCCGCCCGGTGGAAGAGAATACTTGGTGTAGTGGGTAGGTCTGAAAAGAAGATATAGGTTAACTGAAAAGTTTGTTTATTTGCGGCGTCTTCTCTCTGTCGACTTGTTTGGCTGGAAGGGACTTCTCTTCTTCAATCATTGGTTCAACGTTGGCCATTTTCATTTGGATTAAGTTTTTGATTGCTTTTATTTCAATTATTTATAGAAATTCTGCCGAAGGACTAACTCTTAATAGTCGGACTAGTGGAAAATGCTATTAATAAAATAAAATTTCTCTTAAGTGACGTTTTCTAACTTGGTCCACCTTGAGCAAGGGACTAACAAGAAATATGTCAATCGTGAAAGAAAAAAAAATGTCTGTGTGAAAATAAGTTTTTGATTTTTAATGAGTAATTTAAATCTATTGGATTTAATTAATAACCCGTCTTCGAACACTTGAAAAAGAAAATTGAACTAAACGAAGTACAATCCTATGGATGTGTTATGGGAGGAGGATTTTAAAAAAATTTACATAGGTTTTCACAAAAAAAATATGAAGAAACTTAAAGACACGATTGAACCCGATCTAAATGGGGATACACTCACAAGTTATGCTTGCTATCTCATACTGAGGTCGTTACGAGGTTTCTTTTTTTTTCTCCGAGTTTTGCATTTTAATATTGCCAGAATCGAAGCAGAAAAATTTCATGTTTATTTTTTTTTTCATTTTTTGTTAACACCACTTTACAATTCTGGGATCAAATTATTTTTATAATGAGAAATTTTAAGCCATGGACTAACGCTTAGTCTATGGACCAGTTTGACTGTGAGTTGACTAGGCGTCTTTTATTAATGGCTGTATAAGTTTGATTTAGTAAAATTGCAAGCAGGTACGGAATGAAAAATTTATTTTTTCACTGACTTTTCAACAGATATGACACAAATGGCGTATAATAATGAAGTGTCAAAAATGTTACACGATTTTTCCGCTTCGCGGTAGCAGCGGCCGTTAAAAGTGGAATCATCGTGAAGTTGGCCACTGGCAGTCCATGGCAATGAATATTAATGGGATTTTACATTGAGCCAAGAAATTGATTCTTCACGGATCTGTGGCAATTTTTTTCCCTTAATGTTCTTGAAAAGTATGAATTTTTACTAGATTGATTTCTCTGAAATCTCTTTTTGAAGACAGATTTACACATATTCTCACACGAATTTTAACACATACAACGAGATATTTTTTAATATTCAAAACGAATGGAGTTTGTTGCAAGATATGTTTAAACAATTATTTTGCCGAAAATACGAATTGTGTTTAAATTCAAGGTATTAAACATTTTAAATTGAAGACTATTCAATCATAAATCGGTTTTGATAGCTTTCACCCACACATTCAAAAAAGAGATTGACCCCTCGATTTTTCACACGCGCTCAGAGAATTGTTGATAAGTATGAGCCACTTAGGCGTTGGCTCTTTTAAAGGTATCCCGCCGCTCTATACCTCTTGGCTCTATAGATACGGGATTGTCCCGGGAAAAACGGGACGGATGGTCAGCGTATTTATGCTAGATCTCATTTTAAAGGATCTCTATGCGTATTGTTAAATAGTTGTTAATAAGTTTAAATTAATTGAAATATGTATACATGTCTTAGGAAATAAGCATAATCTTTGGATTTCTCAAACCGTAGATCCCCATAATTTTTGGACAGTAAAAACACAAAAGGAAGGAAGAAAGTACCGCGACTTACATAAATGGTTTTCCAATAAGAGGTGTTATTTTGAATAGCCCGCTATTTCGGTAGCTGTCACTTTTGAAGCTGTCATTTTATAAAAATGGAATGACACACGCTTCATCAACGCATAGTGAAATTATTAAAATTCACTATAAAAATGGGCAGCCACTTTGCGATTTGGTTATGGAAAATTTCATGAAAAGGATATGGTCCTGTAAGCGTGGTCGTGGCGGCCATTTGGCTGATATTGTGTTCCATTATTAACGGCATATCTTCCTCTTTATAATGAAATAAACATCCGATCATTTATCTCCAAAAATGCCTTTTTTCTTTGAATATCAAAATATCACCTCTTATTGGAAAACCCTTTAATATACATCCTAGACATTTATTAGCAACAGCATTATTTCCTGCATAATAAATACATATATGTCTTGTAAAACTGTTAATTTCTATATGTAACGAATAACGAAATCATCATATTAAAAATCATAAAAAAGTCAATCAGACATCTAAGGAACCGTGAAATTGAAAGAAAACTGCGTGAAGAATTCTTATCGAAATATATGAGACCAAACCTGTCAAGTACGTGTCTATTCTATCAATCAATATTCAATTCATCTGCCAAAGACGACTATCTTATTGTCTCCAATGGTATGTAGTTCTGACATTTCTTAACATAACATTACGATCTTGTCAAACGATTGATGATCAAGTCATCATCGTTCGTGTCATCGCCATCATGAATAATAAATTATAAATTTAATTGTTCCTAGTGCCTATCACTGGCTTCTTATTCCTCTTGATTATGTGTTTAACGTATCCATGGCATTGATTGTTTGTCTGGGAGTTCCGTCAAATATAAAAAGTATTGCGGCATTGTTTTGTCGATTCTGATGTTTGACATCAGCTCTCGAAACCTTTCGGAGAAAAGAAAAACCCGTAGGCGCAGTCCCGGCTTATTGGTTTTCTTTTAAAGTGGTTGCAGGAGTACATTCCTTTACAGAATGCACGTTTGTATGTAACTTCAATGTAAGTGATCTTCCGGTATTCTTTGACAAAACTAAGCAGACTGAATGCAGCTACAACTGCACCTGGTCGGGGCCACAACATCGCCTCAAGCAATTTTTCCATTCTCTTCTCTATCATCTGCGAAATTAACCAATTCATTGTTGTGCAATAGAAAAAAGAAAGGGCAAGGACATAATCTTCAGTGGAAGTATTTTTTTTTTTTGCTATTTGCTCGAGTATGTAAGATCTAAGATTTCCTCCACTCTCTATCTTTCTCTCTCTAGAAAATTTAATCAGGATGAAAACATAAATCCTACTTTCTAAGAAGTTTTTCTTTTTCTCAGGGCTCTCATATGTTTTCTGTTGGAAGATGATAGATTTCTTATTTCGATATGCTATCGATTTGCCGATAACGAAATTTTCCAATATCACGCCGATTTGGATTAATCCGTTAAAAATTGAATATAAAAGAGGACATTGATATTTTGCTTTGCTCTGTGCTAACGTTGAATAATCCTTGGAGAAAATGTTAAGCACCTTTTCAAGGTGATCTAAAATAACACAGCTTACAATATCGAGAGTTGATAGGTAAATATGCAACGAAATAAAATCGAAGATTTTTCCTTAATGTTTATTTTATAGAGTCCTTGTCTATTGTTTTCGTAGGAACACAGTGATAGATCTTTTTTTCTGAATTGGAAGAGCAAATATTTTCTTTTTCACGTCTTTTAAGATGGATTCTTTTTTTTTAACCTTTGTTTGAACGACCTCAAAATTTATTTAATTTGTGGTTAATGATTCGAGGAATTGATATATGACAGATTTATGAGAGAATAAATTGTGATTGTGAGGCATTATGCGTGATATAGTGAGCTAGGGATGATAAGGGATATTTTTTTAGGTGTCTTAAAACTTGAAGCAAAATATGAAAGAAAGTTTGCTCTTCATTCACTTCATGCACATTAAAAAATTAAATGACTTCGATCGATAGATTGGTATTGTAGGAATATCTTTTAATTCAAGAAAACTAGTCATTCTTTTATTGGGAGTCAGTCTATACGGCGACAATATTTGACGGAACTGGAACTCACTCCCTCTGTTACATAAGGAAGACTCTACACTCTTAAGCATAATTTTTATAGATCAAAATATTTTTTTTTTTTTATTGTTGTGGTCAAAATAATAAAATTAATTACCTCTTCCCACTAACGGCATAAATGGATTGTAATAAATAGGGATGTTCAAGCTGTGGTAAGAAAAATATACGGATGTAGTTGTAGTCCGGTGTGGTAACGGTGGCGTCTACAGTTCCAGTCAGGATGAAATACTTAAGCACTATTCACATAAGCACGACCAACGAACAACGAATGAATGAAGGAAAGTGATTTTATTAACGTTGGAAGCTGTATTTCCTTACAAATTCTCAACAAAAAGATAGAAGTATAGTTTATGTTTGATTTGTAATACAAAAATTTAATTTCTAATCTCAAATCGTCGCGAAAAAAATTCTAGTTGATACGAATTGCCAAACTCTATTCGCGTTCCACATCATCCACACTCCCAACGAACAAAATGTTCGCGCGCGTATAACCTCAAAAATCATTCTTTCCTTGTGTTTTGGTTGTTCATTCGCGACGAATTAAAAACTCTCATGTGAAAGAAATGTCAAAATCGACGAATTTTCGTTCATTCGTTGGTCGTTGTTCGTGCTCATGTGAATAAGTAGCGGTTTGGCCGGCTCTTCGTCTTAGAGTTAAACTAAGGACCTGGCCCTCCAGGTTGGGGGTCGTGCGTCGAAGTGACTGCCCGGACACATAAATAAGACATGGTTCCGAAACACCAACAAGCCTCGGATACGGACGGAATAAATGATGACGACCCACGCAAACGATTTAAGGACAACGAACTTCGGTTTTCCACTTGGAATGTAAGGTCCCTTAACAGACCACGTGCTGCCGAACAACTAGAGGAAGCCCTTGACCACTATAAAGCATATATAACTGCCATCCATGAAATGCGTAGGATGGTCCAGTACGGCAACTGCTACCGGGAACAAAATCAACGTCTATTTGGATGTGGATTTGTAGTTGGGACTCGATTCATGGGGATGATCTTGAGTTTCAACTCAGTGAATGGGCACATCACGACAATCCGTATCAAGGCTAAATTCACGCCCCCACTGAGGAAAAGGATGAAGGCACCAAAGACAGGTTCTACGAGCTCCTCGCCAAGACCTATGACATGAGCAATGCTCTAGCTATGACGTTAAAAATGTCCTTGGAGATTTAAGCTAAGCTGGGTAGAGAACCAGTGGCAACAATGCCAAGCAGCCATCAGAGATGCCGCCTCTGAAGTGATAGGGTTTACACGACCACCACAACGAAACCCCTGGTTTGACGATGAGTGCCGGCGAGCACATGCAGCTAAACAAGAGGCATACAAAGTGGCGCTGCAAAGAAGGACACAAGCAGCTCGTGAGCTATACGAGCAGAAAAGGAGAGAGGAGCATATACTTCTCAGAAAGAAAAAAAGGGAGCATGAGAAGATCGCGATCGAGAAGATAGAGGCGATGACGAGTAAAACTCCGTCAGCAATACAGAACCATTCAATTTGGGTGCAGAAGGCCAACAATTCCACCCCCCGACATGGACGAAGCGAAGATAGCGTTATCTAAATTTAAGTCGAACAAAGCCGCTGGAGCAGACGGGTTAGCCGTCGAACTTTACAAGGCAGCTGGAGATAATTTCGTTTGGAGCATGCACCAGCTCATTTGCAAAATTTGGTCGGAGGAAAGCATGCCCGATGAATGGAACCTCAGCATCGTAATACTATACATCGGCATACTATGCCCGATCCTCAAAAAAAAAAAAAATCAAATATTCACCCTATGGCAAATCTTGGAGAAGATCCAGGAACTTCTAATCGATTCCTACCACCTATTCATCGATTTCAAGGCCGCGAAAAACTCGTCCGTCTGTGTAAGATAACAATGTAAAACTCACGCTGTTCCATCATGGTCGGAAGAAACCTTACGGACGGTTTTGATGTCAAAAAAGGTTTTAGACAAGGCGATGCGTTGTCATGCGATTTCTTTAACATCATTCTTGAAAAGATTGTGCAAAGCTCCAACGTCAACACCAGAGGCACAACACGCAGACGACATTGACATAATTGGAAGAACACAGCGTGATGTCAATGGAGCGTTCGTGAGTCTTAAGACGCAGGCCAGGAAGATGTATCTAGCGGTTAACGAGGGAAAGACTAAGTTAAAATATTAACAAGAAATGCCTACCAACAACGAAGTATTGGAGCAAACGTCAACATAGACAGATTTAACTTCGAGGTAGCTTAGGACTTTCTCTACCTGGGATCCACTATCAACTCAGACAACAACACCAGCGCTGAAATCAAACGAAGAATCACTCTTGCCAATCACTGCTTCTTTGAACTTAGAAGGCAATTGAGTAGTAAAGTCCTCTCCCGAGCAACTAATGTGACACTCTTCAAAACTCTCATCATCCCGGTCCTCATGTATGGTGCAGAGACATAGACTTGGATCATGACAACATCTGATGAAAACGCTTTGGGCTGCTTTGAGAGAAAAATTCTTCGAGTGATTTTTGGTCACGTCTGCATTAATGGATACAAGATTCAACCAAGAACTTTTCGAGCTGTACAGCGACACTGACCTAGCCAGAAAAGTTAAGGTCCAACGACTTAGATGGTTGGGTCATGTTGAGCGAACGGAAAATAATGCTCCGTCTCGTAAGGTCTTCGAATCCAATCCGGAAGGACGTCGCAGAAGAGGAAGACCGCGACTCAGGTGGAGCATACAAGTGGTAGAGGACCTGCATGCGCAACTGGAGACAGCTGGCTAGGTACCAATATGGCTGGAGAAGTTTTTTGGGTGAGGCCCTGGTCCGACCTGGACTGTAGCGCCCGGACCGGTTCCCGTTTGTGTGTGTCATAGATGAAAGTAGAAACTTCATCGGGCAGGACGACGATGTTGACGACGTAGTTAAGAGAAAAAGCTGGTTTAAATTGAATATAAGCAAAACTAAAAACCGATGACAATTTTCCAAAAGGTTAACACTGTTGAGAACAGGCAGACAAATGGACGCTCCGGTTTGATGAAAATCTCAACCTCAATGTACAAATCACAAAATAAAAACATTAGTATCAGGGTAATTTTTGCATGGTTCTATAAAAGATATTACAAAGGCTTATTGGAGCCTTGCGTCAATAGAAAAAGTATTAAGTTATTAAACAATATGAAGGTTGTAGATTCAAAAATTACGTTTTTTTTTGTGAAAGTTATATGCATAATTCTAGGGAAGTCTTCGTCTTCCAATGAATAATTTGTATGCACTTTAATTCACATAAATCAAGAATATACCATGCGAACGCTTGTCATAATTGCATGCTTGCCTCAGAACACCACTTAAAGTGCTTTCTTATATTAAGTGTTCAAATGAACATAACATTACATGCCTTTTTTGTTCCCTCATCTCTTATAGGACACCAAACAAGTAACAAAAGCAAAGAAATTCCAGAATATTAGGAAAAAGGGTTAAGAAAAAACACCCAAAGGAAAGAAACTGTCCCACAGCACGCTGGGTAAAGAATGGAAAAGGATCAAATTGTAATTATTTTCTTATTTCGTAAACATGTTCTTCTATTTCAAAATTGTATTTTCATAACAATTTATCCTCATCAAGAGGTTGTCATAATCTTTTAAGAAATATAATTTGCATATTTAATTTTTCCCTCCCGACCATAGCCGCCACCCAGTTTCTTTCAAACAACAAAAGCATATAGAATATCTGACAGACAAGAAAAAAGTCCTTTCTCAGAGACGAGACGTTTTGTTTTTTGGCGGCGTGATCTTTTTGTTACTTGACAAAAATACAGAAAAAATTGTCCTAAACGAGAATACAATGTCTTGACTTTGATCCTGTTTTTCTCTTTGTTATTTTTTTTTTTTCTCTAAGGTTTGTTATTCATGAGATTCCATATACTTACAAGGACATTAAAATAAAATAAATTTGTTCGATTTCAAAATATTGAAGTTTTTGTAAACACCAAATCTAGGATTACCCATGTAATGGCAGTCATTTTTAAGTAGGTACTACACATGTATTTTCAACTTTTTCTAACATCTGTCCCTGAAGAAATTCCTAATTCGATTTTAAAACCAACTAATACAAGTGGTAAAAGTGACAGTTGAACACAAAACCACCATGAAAAATCCTGATTCTATTGTCAATCATTAATAATCTGTAATTTGGTAAGCCAAGTGTCAAATTTGACAATTTCATTAGAGTAAGACATATTTACCAAAAATTATTCATGGTCTACAAGCAGAGCCCCGCAAAAATATCAACTAAACACGTCTGCCATGCCATTGTCCAAAAATCGATTCGCGAACTAGGATCATTAATCAAATGTGCAAAAAAACGAAACGTATGACAATTGCAGTCTTGTAACTGTTACCCTTTTTACAATTCATTAAAAGAGCAAAATTATTATTTGTCTGTGAGTTTTGAAGTTCCGTTTAAAACGTCTCTTTCGATTCGTGTTTGACATCATTATGTCTGCAACTGAATCATGTAGAGTGCGAGTGCACATAATAATATACACCTTGAGGGTACATTCGTCATTGTTGGTTGACATATGGCGTACTTTGTCCACGATTGCAGTAAAATAAGAAGAAAGAAAAAAACGGTGACTTATGGACTTCAATCAGCGGACACTGTGTCCAGTATTGCACATGACGACATGACGCGACGGGATGCATTTTTAATGGCGGCATGTAAAGGGTGTTCTTTTTGTCTTTGTGGATGTCATGAAACTGACATATCAATTACTATAAATGCTTAAGGAGAGCTAATGTCAAAAAACCTGACGAAAATTTCCTAAGCAAAAAAGTAGGCTTGACCTTGAATGAAACCACACTGGTAAAAGTTGAACGAAAATTTTACTCAAGTAGCTTAAGTATATTATGGGTTTGCTCATAGGTTTCGTGTGTATTCGGTGGTTCACTTTAGAGTGCTTACATTTACAAAATTGTATTATAGTTCAGCCTTTATGTACAGTGTATCAGTGTGTGTACCTTCATAGTTAGCTTGCGAGATTTGCAATACGTTATATCAGATCCGTCATCTGTCAGGGAAAAAAGCTTTTCTCATTTTCTTCAGAAAATTTTCATCACATACGTAATGTATTTTTACGATGTGCACTTTTCATACATATGTGTCAGTTAATTAATTTCGAAAAATAAAATAATCTGACAGTTCTTTCGTACACTATGTTATTCCTACTACAATTCCTGGAGACACCCTGTATCAAGTAAAGTTTCAAAACAATACTTCAACTCAATTAAAATCTAAATAACGTCATGCTTAACTTGAGCTAAGCACATGTCATGGCATTGTCTACATTTATCAAACTATTGACATTTGGTGCAGGAAGGTGGAGGATGCTACATTATGCAAATCACTCTTGCGTGACATTTAACACCACCACTGGCTGTGTCAGAATTGTCTTTTGGTGATCGGTGGAAAACAAACACGTGCCTTCGTGATAATGATAGCATTAGATGTCAAAAATAAAGGCTTTTGTTTAAATCGAAAAACGCCATTATACAATTACTATTTTGACTATCTCAATCAACATTAATGACAGGCTCAAATTAAGAACAATATCCTACCACAGGGATAGAGAAATGTGTAGACTTTAAATACCTTCTACTAAAGTGAATAAAAGCAATTTGTATGACTTTTCCTGGTGGGAGTGAAATTTTAAAGGTTAGGGACACGTTGCCTTGAAACTAGAAGAGCAGTTGACAATTTCCAGAGTTTTACAAGTTGTAATTACTTTATTTTTGATTGAAGATAAGGATTGAAGTGTCGCGTGTCTATAGTTGGCGTTACTTTTTAGCTACAGTTGTCGCCGCTGACCATAAGCTTGTTCAAGAAATGCAATTACAATTGTCTTAATGTTAATGACCTTCTTACCGCAATTTACATTGAAGTGAACTTTGGGCTGACAAGTATAGTAAGGATAAAAAGAAAGACTTACACTATAGATTTGTAAGTCTTTCTCTTAAAGAACAAATTGTCCGACATAAATCAACACTCATCACCATTACTTACTACTTACTTATGGTGGCGCTACAGTTCAGGTCGGACCTGGGCCTCACCCAACAAACTTCTCCAGCCAGCTCGATCCTTAGTTAGCTGTCTCCAGTTTCGCACGCCAAGTTGGTTCAGGTTCTCTACCACCTGTGTGCTCCAACTGAGTCGCGGTCTTCCTCTTCGGCGACGTCCTTCCGGGTGGGATTCGAAGGCTCTACGAGCCGGAGCATTATTTTCCATTCGCTCAACATGACCCAACCATTTAAGTCGTTGGACCTTAACTTTTCTGGCTACAGTTCTTGGTTGAGTCTTCGTTTCTATTCTCCATTAATGCAGACAGGACCAAATATCACTCGAAGAGTTTTTCTCTCAAAGTAGCCCAAAGGGTTTTCATTGGATGTTGTCATGGTCCATGTCTCTGCACGATACATGAGGACCAGGATGATGAGGGTTTTGTAGAGTATCACTTTAGTTGCTCGGGAGAGGATTTTACTACTCAATTGACTTCTAAGTTCAAAGAAGCAGCGATTGGCAAGAGTGATTCTTCGTCTGATTTCAGCGCTGGTGTTGTTGTCTGAGTTGATAGTGGATCCCAGGTAGACAAAGTCCTTAACTACCTCGAAGTTAAATCTGTCTATGTTGACGTTTGCTCCAAAACGTCGATGTTTATAGTCCTTTCTTGTCGACAGCACTAACTTGGTCTTGCCCTCGTTAACCATTACTAGACCCATCTTCCTGGCCTCCGTCCCAAGACTCAGAAACGCTCCACTGACATCACGCTGTGTTCTTCCAATTTTGTCAATGTCGTCTGCGTATCCTGGTTCTCTATATTTAGTGCTGGCTCCAAAGGACTTCTGAGGAGATTTTCGGAGACACGAACGGAAAATGGATCTAGCAATCTATTGCGATTGTAGCCGTTTGACGTCGGATTTCCTCCAAGCATTTTCGCGTGTAGGCCTTGATCGGGATATCCCCTCGTACCTTGGCTACATTAAGGTAGTTGTCCGAGTCGATGTTGGAAACTCGGAATGTGCGGACATCTTGCATGCTGGAGAAGCGTCGTGCGTTGGTCGCAATGTGATCAATCTGGTTGACGGTTGATTGGTCAAGAGATTTCCATGTTAATTTGTGGATATCGAAATTTGGGGAACGCGTAGGTACTTGCTACCATTTCGTCTTGCAGCAAAGTCGATTAGCCTTAATCCGTTATGCAGGCTATGTCGTCCGATTATTACATCAAGGACACTTTTCATGTCATAGCTAGGGCATTACTCATAGGTCTTGTCGAGGAGCTCGTTGAACCTATCTCTGGCGTCTTCATCCTTTTTCTCAGTGGGGACGTGAGCGCAGATGATTCTGATGTTGGTTGATTGTCGTCATGCGCTCATTCACTGAGTTGAAACTCAAGACCTTCCGTTTGATAAAGTCCTAACTACAAATCTACATCCAAATAGACGCTGAGTTTGTTCCCGGTAGCAGTCTCCGTAGTAAATATGTTTTTGTTCATTTTACGTAGGCCCGGACCATCCCATCGCATTCAAGGGCACGTGGTCTGTTAAGGGATCTAACATTCCATGTGCAAAACCGAAGTTCGTTGTCCTTAAATCGTTTGCGTGGGTCGTCATCATTAATTCCGTCCGTATCCGAGGCTTGTTGGTGTTTCGGAACCATGTCTTCTTTGTGTGGCCGGGCAGTCACCCCGACGCACGACCTCCAACCTGGAGGGCCAGGTCTTTAGTTTAACTCTAAGACGATGACGAAGAGCCGGCCCAAACCACTCCTTATAGGCCTTGGGGTACGAATATGTCGTAGTAGCCCTATATTGTGTTCACTAAATAGTTCATCCTGACTGGAACTGTAGACGCCGACGCTGATTCCATCTTGGGAGTTCTTCCGCTGCCTCCTGTTGAAAAGGAGGCCTTAGTGGACGCATACCTCCTCCCCCTCTCTTTCTTTGCTGCCGCCAACAAATCCCCACTGGGGTTGGAACCCAATCTTCGGTTGAAGGTAGTGGGCACCCGATGCTCACCACATGGAGGTGGAAAGTAGGAGTTGAAAGAGAGAGGTTTCTGTGGACGCTTGTCTCCTCTTGAAAATGCACGTGTCTACCCTTCGAAAATCACTCATCACCACTTAAATGTCATAAAAATCCGTTTTTCGAATATGCCTTAGTATAAATGAACTTTTAAAAAACAATCACTTCATTAACACGAAAAATGAGATGTATAAACGAAACTGTACCTAAGAAAAAAATCAGTCAAACCAACACCTCTTGTCATCCTTGGTACACAAAAGAGTTAAAAAGCCTCCGTAATAAGAGAAATAGGGCGTGGAAAAATTATATTAGATCTATGTCCTTAGAGAACCAAGTGGTTTATATATCTCTTTTCGAAGAGTTTAAAAGATTGTCATATGATCTTTATAATGATTATATTGTTACTATGGGTGATTCCTTGAAACAAGACCCTAAGCTTTTTTGGAATTTCGTAAACTCTAAGAGAAAATGTGATGTTTACCCAGTCAATCTCACTTACAATAATCTAATTCTGAGCTCTCCTACTGAGATCTGCGATGCATTTGCAATAATTTCAGTCAATCTTTCATAGATACTCCCGTTGATGTAGACATTGATTTTTTCAACTATTTGAAAAATAGCAAACAAGTCACGTTTAATGATGTCCCGATCGGGATTGATCAAGTCCTTAGATTTTTGTCCCTTCTGAAAGAAGACTATTCTTCTGGTCCTGACGGTATTCCCCCATATTATTGAAAAAATGCAATACCGTTCTAGCTAAACCTCTTAGTAATATATTCCAGCTATCTTTGCGACTTGGTAAATTCCCTTGTGCCTGGAAGATTGCCTACATCACGCCTGTTTTTAAAAAGGGAGATAAGTCGCATATTGTTAATTATAGGCCTATTTCTAAACTTTCTTGTATCCCTAAACTGTTTGAACAAATAGTGTGTGACAGTTTATCCTTTTACTGTAAAAACATCATATGCAGTGAGCAACATGGCTTTATGCAAAGGAGATCAACTGTCACAAACCTTCTTGCCTTTACGCATAATTGTCTGAACAGTTTAGAACATGGATTGGAAACTGATTGTGTATACACTGATTTTTCAAAAGCTTTTGATCAACTATCTCACTCAGTTATCAAGTTGAAACTACAGTTATTAGGCTTTCCCCCTGGGCTGGTTTCATGGATTTCTTCTTACCTTGAGGATAGAACTTATCAAGTTAAATTCAGAGACATGTTTTCGAAGACTTTTACTGCTAAATCTGGTGTTCCACAGGGTAGTCATTTAGGACCTCTTCTCTTCATCTTATCAATAAATGATGCACCGTTATGTGTTCGTGACAGTGAAATTCTTATTTTTGCAGATGACATGAAGATCTTTAAGAAAATTACATCTAGCGATGATCGCATTCTTCTGCAAAATGATATAAATAGGTTTTCTGTATGGTGTAATAAGAACAGTTTAAATCTAAACCCGTCAAAATGCCAGACAATGACATTCTCAAAAAAACGAGCATCTTCGACTCATGAGTATTATATATCTCAGCAGATTCTTTCTCGTGTTTTTAAAGTAAGGGACCTAGGGGTTCTTTTTACACCGAATCTTGATTTTACAGAGCACATTAACAACATTGTTAATAAAGCTAATTCTATGTTGGGTTTGTTAAGCGTTGGTCAAAAGAATTTCTTGATCCTAACGTCACCCTTTCTCTTTATAATTGCCTTGTTCGTCCGCATCTGGAATATGCTTCACAGATTTGGAGTCCTTATTATGACGTTCATATTGACAGGTTAGAATCGGTGCAACGTAATTTTACTCGTTTCGCATTAAAAGGTATTCAATGGCATGATCCTCAAAATATTCCTTCTTATGAGGATCGATTATCACTTCTTCGAATGCAAACGTTGTCTCAAAGAAGGACTAACAATGATTTAGTTTTCCTTCATCAACTCGTAACAGGCGTCACAGATGCACCAGACCTTCTTAGTGCTATATTTTTTTATTATCGGGGAGGAGGTTATCACCTTCGCAGCATCGATCTAATTAAAGTCCCAAGACATAGGACCAATTACGGAATGCATGAGCCCTTGACAAGGATGAGTAGGCTTTTGAATTATAATACGGATCTTATTGACTTTCATATTAATAAGAATAAATTAAAGACTATGCTTAAAACCAGTGTAGCACGCTCTTAATTGTTTTAATTGTTGTCTAATCATGTATTGTTTTTTATTTGTTTGTATTTGTATAATTTTGTCATTTCTTGTGTAAGTGTTCGTTTGTTTTAGATTGCCTACTAACAACTAACACTGCACTAAGTGATGAGCCGGTCTGTTAACACAGTTTTCTGGGTTAAAGACTAATGGTCGTTAGATGTTGCTTGCTTTAAGCTCTCTTCGACTTTATCTGATAGTGTAAAAAAAAAAATAAATAAAAATCATTCAACTTTAACACAAATAGAAACAGATTTTTTTTGCGAATATAAAAAGGCAGTGGAAAAAGTGAATCATAATGAAAAGGTTATTAACTGATTATTAAAATGATGGACTGATCATTCAAGTGTGCCTACTCTTGTCAAGAAACGAACCAAAAAAAAAATAATGTGGTATTCTTTTTATACCAACCCATATAAATCAAGCGTGGAATCCTCTCAGCAGCTACTTAACCCCTTGTCCTATAAACTTCGAACCAAATAACAGAAAACATATAAGAACCCTTGCAAAAAAGGGTAAAATCGGACAAAAAATGCCACAAAAAAAACATCAACCTTTGACTAAAAAACAACAATAGAAAAATTTGATCAAAGTTCGATAAAAATTAATTGTACAAAAATAAGGGTGCGGGAATAGCAATGAGGAGCAAGTGAAGTGGATCTCCTCGTTTTTGTTGTCACATTTACTCGGGCTTTTGCGCTCAAATGAGTTTTCTGATCGGATAGCAATGATAAAAATAGACTTCAGTCTCCGTATTTATATTAGATCTTACATTCATGATTAGCAAGAAGTAAGAAAAAATGTCACCTGATTTCATTTTTTATTTTACCTTCGAATTCGAACCCAACCTAGAACTGGGAACAAGGTCAACTTGCATAATTAGGTTCATGATGCAATAATTGTTTTCTTTGGATTCTGCTTTTAAGCTATCGGAATTGCTTTGTAGTTGTTCTTCAACTAGAAAATTACCAAATGTTACACACAAATTATACCAGAGACATAATTTGTTGATGGTTGAAAAATGATAAAACTAATTTTCTAGAAAGCATTTATTTTGCTATTAATATACACAATGTCCTTTTGATCCTGTGGATTCAATATTTGCTTTACGTTTGGAGTCTTGCATTTGAATATGGCTATACCGGTCACATAATAAATACTTAGATACATTATTTACATACACGCAGCAAACGATTAAGTTAATATTTTGAAAATATTCCAAGTGGAAAATTGTATATGAAGTTCCGTATACAAAATTACAACAAACGAAAGTACAATTTTTTATTCGAATAGAATTATGTGAGGCCTCTAAAAAAAACATCCTTTGTAAAATCGTTATTTGTTACCCCTGTCCCTAAAAAACTGATACCGTTCTGTATTTTTTTTTCCCTCAGTAGTCTCAAGGTTGGGATGAGCTATGAGCAGTATCTCTCACTCTCTTGACATTTTTAAGTCAAGATTAAAAAAAAAAAGAAAGATTCAATACCATAAGCTAAATTGTCTAAGCTACACTGAACATTTAAACATACCTGACACAAGGATTGTAGAAGAAATGTTTAATAATGGGTCGGTAGGTAGGAGATACGTTCCTCAGTAATCTAATATCTAAATGATGAAACACATGTCAGCTTTATCATCTGCTTTCAGAAGACGGAAATGTTTTTTACTTGCGACATATAGAAGACATATATGGCAAGTATTGAATTCGTAAAAAAAAAAATTTGAGATGAGGATGAGATATGACATTACGATGATAGAGAAGTCGAAAAAAGTGGGTCCGGCGATTCCGTCTGTCTGTCTGTCGGAAAGTTTACAAGCATCTACAGCTTTAACTACTGGTCCGATTGACTTCAAATTTGAAAATTAGAGATTTGAGCAAAAACTCATATCCCAATTTTTTTTATTTTTGTTTTAAGATCAAAATTTAGGGTAGCCACCATACGATTTTTTTGGCCAAAAACCAAAACTTTTTTTTTCTCCAAAACGGCTCGAACGATTTTTTTTAAACTTCCTCGAGTTTTATTTTTTTAAACATTCATGTATTTTATGTAAAAAAAATTTTGTATTGCTCCAAAACGGTACCTCCCATAGAACCGTTTTTTTGTTATTAGATTTTCTCGAAAACTGAAAGTCCGATCAGCGTAAGTTTTTTTTTCGAAAGTACGTATATATTGTTCAAATAATATTTTGTTTTCAAAAAAATTTCAAATTTTTTTTTGGATTTTTAAAAAATATTTTTAACTTTTTTTTTCAAAATTCTGTATCTCAAAAACGGATCAATTTTAAAAATCCAAATTGGAGTATAATATGTATATTTACATGGTCTTAAAAACTGCATACCCAAATTAATTTTAAGACATTTTTGAAAAATTTTATATATAAAAAATTAATTTAAAAAAAAACGGCTCCGACGATTTTCAAAACAAAAATTCAATAAATCAAGAATAAGGTTTGAATTTGTTTGGCATTTAAATTTTTGGAATGAAATGTTTTTACGAGGTACATTTTCAAATTTTAATTTTCTTAATGAATTCTAATTATTTTTATATATTGAGTTTTTTTTTTGTGAGTTAAGTGTAAGCTGTAAGTAAGAGTGTAATCAGAATTGCTTAAGTATATCTCTTATTTTAACACTCCTTTTTGCAATTTAAGTAATCATAATATTTAGTTTTAGCATGCAGGAGCAAGTTCGTAAGACCCAGTTGTGCACATTTTTTTTGTTTATTTTTTTTTTTTTTATCCTGTTTAGGTATGTATGTTTAAAAGACGAAAAGCTAAACAGTAGGACACAGAAAAGAGGTGAAATTCTGCAGCAGCTCCAGCCAGATATCGAGCATTTGGTTCACCTGGCATATGCAACAGCGGGCAACGAGATTATATAAATCAACTTGCTGTTGAAGCCTTTGTGAGAACTGTGGCCGACATTTATCTCCAAAAGGCTATTCGTACTGCCGGAAACCAAATCCTAACAGAAGCATTCGCTTTCACTCTGAAAATGGAAGCCGCAGAATAAGCTTCCCAAAACGTGCATCGCGTTAGAGAGTTGGAAATCCAGGAATGGACTTGTCAGAAGGCTACTGTGGAAAGTAGTCAGCGAGAACGACCAGCACGATGCTGGAATTGCAATAAGACTGGGCATCTACAACGACAGTACAGATTACCGCGAAGAGGAGCCCCATGCCAACATTGTCGAAACAGAAATAATGCAACTGGTTAAAGTAACACCAACAACAACGTTGCTTCCGAAGTTGTTGCCCACCCGGGAAACGAATATGAACCAACTTCGAGGGGCAGAAGCTGGTTTCTGGTATCTATGGCCCCAGAAACGACATCCAGGTTTCACAATTAACCAAACGCGACAACAAGAGCCTGACCCTGGAAGCAAGTATAAACGGCAACAAATGTGTGGCTTCCATCGATACCGATACTACGGCGTCCAATATACGGCAGGACCTAGTTAAGAATGCATGGCTCCACAACACCAATAGCTATCGTCTAAGGACTGCAACTGGAGAAGCCGGAAAAGTTTATGGTGAAGTACATCTTAAGATCCGGATGGCAGAGTTGGAATTTTCTCACCTGTTCCTGGCAGCTGATTCATGCGACGATTGCATTATCGGCGTCTTGCTTGCTTGCTTCTACTGAAGACAAAGAAAAGACAGCGTTCTCAACAGGAAACGGATTGTGGCAGTTCAAAGTGATGCTTTATTTATAGATACTTAAGCCATGTTTTATGAAATTTGCAGTAAGACTTATAACGATGTAAACGTGTTATCGATCGAATAACACGTTTACATCGTTATAAGTATCGATCGAATAATATGTTTACATCGTTATAAGTCTTACTGCAAATTTCATAAAACATGGCTTAAGTATCTATAAATAAGGCATCACTTTGAACTGCCACAGCCCGATTGTCCCCATCATCACTGATACCTCACAAGTCATAAGAAGAGGTGAAATTGATTTTGTGACTTTTTCTTATTCTCCCCAAAGTCACAACTTGTGAGAGTAACAAAAACAATCGAAATTGTGATCGCCTTCAGAGCAGATCATAACTAGCAAAGTATTTGAGATTCAACATTTTGATTTTTGAGTAGTGAGCACCTGAGCACATCATTTGAAACAAACTAATAAAATTGATAAGATTGCAGCTAAGACGGCTTATATGAACCCTGAGAGACACCAACGAGCAATGACCAATGAATGGCTGTGGTGAGTTTCGTTGTGACTTTTCTTGTCGAATCACAAAAATCCTCACAGGAAATAGTCACAACCCACAGGGGCTTATGACTTGTGATTCGACACAAGGAGTTAAACTTAAAATGCTCGTTTGAACAGAAGACAATAAAAGTGAAAAAAATCGTACTTTTGTATCGCATTTCCATATTCAATCGTTTGATCTGTTCGAAAAAATTTGCACTCAATATTTAAGTTTTTTGAACCTCGGACCAACAAAATAACGAATCTACTCTGCAAAAAACGTAGATGTCTTTGCTTTTTAATAAAATATGTCATTGAAGACGTAAGATAAGTTGGCCTAACAAGGCATATCTGCCTATGAGGCAGTGTCCTGTTATGACTCCAATTGTAGAGCTTATTTTTTGTCTGCTCAGGGAAATCAGGCCTTTTGACCGTTTCAGGTCTATGCTTCGCCATATTTGTTTGGTTGCTAGGCAGGTGGTACCCTGTGACCATCTAGCATTTGCTGATTCTAGAGCATATTGTTTGAGAATATATTTGCATGTAGCAAGTGGTGTTCCTATGTTATGTTTTTGTCTAACATTAGGCAGAAGTTTTCCGTTTTTGGCGAGCTCATCGGCCTTGCAATTTCCTGGGATGTCTCTGTGGAGGTTAAACTGTTCCGTCATCTCATTCAAAAACGATCGACAGTCGTGGACTATTTGAGAGTTTGTGGAGACAGACGCAACAGATTTGAGAGCGGCTTGGCTGTCCAGGATTCGTATATCGTTGCAAGATATAACGTTTTCTTTGAGCCAGGATAGTGCCTCTTTAATTGATTGAGAAGTCTATATGATATACTGAGATTCAGTTGCTCCGAATAGATACCACTTCCAACTCCGTAATCGGTCTTTGAACCGTCTGTATAGAAGTGTACCGCATTGTCTTCCAGGGGTCTCTCTTCTTCCCAGAAGTCTTGAAGGGATGGAAACATGGAAGCTTTTACCGAATACCATTTTTGGGGTGGTATAGTCTAAGCGATGTGGGATAGATCTGAAATTGTCTAGAATAGTCATATGTCCAGTATTGTTACTGTTCCATTGAGAGGTGGCTCTAAGCCTCACACATGAGTTGGCTGCCATTATTTTGGAGAAGATGTCAAGAGGTGTTAGGTTTAAAAGCACTTCCAAGGCTGCTGTTGGTGTTGAGCGATGTGCTCCTGTGATGCACATACCTGCTGATCGCTGGACTTTGATGAGCTTATTTAGATTGACCATATTGTCCAGTGCGGTCCACCATACGAAAACTCCATAAATGAGTATCGGTCTGATTACCGAAGTGTATAGCCAGTGGGTTATTTTTGGGGAGAAGCTCCATTTTGATCCTATGGCCTTTTTACAAGTAAAAAGCGCTACGGTAGCCTTTTTTACTCTTTCATCAATATTTGCCTTCCAATTTAGTTTTTTGTCTAAGATGAGGCCTTAAAATTTAGCTTAGTCGGAAAAGCTTAATGGTATTCCTTTAATCTTGGATGGGCTAATCTGAGGAATGTTGTACCTTCTCGAAAAGAGTACTAGTTCTGTTTTATGTGGATTGACGTCCAAGCCACATTGTTTAGCCCAATTTGTTAGCCTATTTAGGGCATTTTGTAGGAGTTCCGAGAGAACTTGGGGATGTTTCCCAGATATTCATTTACAATTTGTGGCGCGACAGCTCTTGAAGAGCCAAGGCCTAAGTGGCTTACTCTCATCAACAATTCTCTAGGTGCGTGTGAAGAATTGAGGGGACCTACAATTTTACGCCGATTCCGAACGGCAAAGTTGAAAAGCACTAAAATTTATAAATTTAGATTTAGAAATCTTAAATAAGAATCATTGAAGAATGTTATAATTTTGAAAACATATGCAAAGTTGTTTAGTTAAAATTGTTGCTGTGAAATGTATGTTGAGATTTTCGTAAAGAACACTCTTCCCAATGCAAGCGTTCTTCTGAACTTTGGTGTTCGGTGTGAGTAGGGCATTCTGCAAGCACCCTGTACTTGAACCCAGTTTCATCTAATTGCGTCTTTTTGTCACCTAAAATAACTGAGCTTTTTCAATCACATTAACAGCTCTATCAGACATTTTTGTATTGATGCGATGTTCAATTTTCTTGCATCATGTGGATGCAGACGTACGTACCATTCTTGCAAAACTAAACCTTAACTCAGTCTCACATGTTTTGAAATATTATTTCAATAAAAATGTGGAGCTTGAACCAAAAAATGAAGCAGGTACAATTATTGCTAGCGAGCGAAGCGAGCTGAAAAAATTTTGCCCAAAAGAGGGTCAATTTGGGGTGTGACAATATAAAAAAATTTTTATTCTCTTTTGGGAAAACTTTTCTCCGCTGGTTTCTCTCCCAATCAAACCCAATCGATTTTGAATGTTTCAGATCGTCATGATCATCAGATAAAAAAGAAAAAGATGCTCAAAATGAATCATTGCAATGCAGCACCTGCTTTCCACATACAAGTGTTTTCCAGTTTTCCAAATCAAAGGAACCGGCAGCAGCTTTGAAAAATGAATTGCTCTGCCTGTTTCTTTCTGTTGGATTATTTTTTTTTATTATCAAAACGTTGTAATAAAACTTTTGAGTTCTGTTACTTGCCATATTTTCATATATATATATAGTATTTTCGGTTTTGTTTTTGCAGTTTAAGAACATGTTTGAAAGTGTCACTTGGCTAGAATGGTCAAATGACACATTACCAAAGCGACAAATAGCCATATATTAAAATATGGTCATATGACACAATTTAAAAGTGCCAAGTATGTAAGCCGGCCAAGGCCCAAAACCCCATCCCAACCAGCGTTACCACTTCAAAAGTAAGATTGCGCAGTGAAACAGTTGAAAAAAAGCAGTAAATCCAACATTTTCGCAGTAGATTTCTTATTTCACAACAAAATTGAAACATAAACATAAGTATACATACAAAATATACTAAATTTAGGGCCATTTGCTCAATCAGAACATAAATTTATGTTCTACTTAAAGTTCTCCTTTTGTATGGGGCTTATGTCGAACTTAAGAATTCCGGAACGTTCCATATAAAAATGAAAACTTTAAGTTGAACATAAATTTATGTTCCGAATCAGCACGTGGGCCTTATAGAATTAAATTTTTATTCACAAATTCCCCATTTGTAAAAGTAAAATTTGGAAACATTCGATTAATCCAAGGCTGGAATCACGTAACACAATAAGCGATAGTTGATAGTCAAAATCAGGATTTTTGCTCTATGTAAGCTGATTATCAAATTGATATTCAGCTATTTGCGAGAAAAGTTGTCCTGGTCTTGTTTTTATTTCTCAAAACGGAAAGACATTTTGGCATCTGGTTTTTTTGTTTTCGACTAAAAATTAACAATGGCATTCAATTTGAAAACAAAACTTAGTACTTAATTACATAAAATTTTTGAAAAAACTTGGTTCAAAAATAGATTTTTTTGTTTTTTTTTTTTGAAAATTTTGATTTTGAGAATTAAAATTTTTTAAACTATTCGTTAAAACAATTTAATTTAAAAACCATTATTTGGAGGGTCATTCCGGATCTCCATTGTCGTCAAACGATATCGTTTCGACGATCGACTCGCTTCACGTTAGTCTGAAAATCACTATCGTCTTGACGATGTCGTTTTTTTTCAGATCGAAATTTGCTTTCTGTAACTCGATAAGCCTCAAAAGGATATCGTCAAAACTATGGAAATTGAACGATAGCTAAATAGGTATCATCTAGAATAAACATTTCAAAGCAATTTCTTTTTTAATTCAAAACATGGTTGAAACTTATGATATGAAACATTTTATGGTATACCATTAATTTTATAAAAAAAAATATTCTCGGATTTTTGTCAAAAACTGGGGTATCTTTCTTTGAGTGGAAAATGGAGAATAGGAATCATTCATTTCAACCGTTGGAAAGTTAATTACAATAAAATCATATCTATATGTAAACAAAATCTCTGAGGTAATCAAAAAGTAAATGTTGAAAAAGCCTAATTTCAACCGTCATCTTTGATGATAAATGGTATTTTTATTAAAGAGTACTACAATCGGATGAAGAAAGTGAAGCGACATCTATTATAAGGTTCTCTCAAAATATCTTCCTTGCAAATGCATCATACCGATGAAGTACACAAACACAAAACATGAGCCGATTGTTACAGTTTGAAAGTATCTGCAACTCTCAAATACATTTAAAAAAAACCCTAACACGAGAAGAGGATGATCAATTTTCGTGAAGCAAATTTAACGTTGACGATGATCGTTTAGATGATTATATCCTTTTGAATGTTACGGAATGATCCTCCTGGTAACTTGTGAACATTTTCATTTTTTTCTCCGGAACAGCACTACTATGCGGGAGTTAGCATAATTGGTACCAACATTTTATAAGTAGTTTTGTACAGAGAGGACCAAACCTAAAAAGAACATACTTTTATCCATATTTGGGAACGATCTGGTTGAAGTCATTTCTGTGATCAGATTTTCACGTGAGTGAAATCGTTCAAGCAATTTCACGAATGCCATTTATAAATTATGGCTGTGCTGAAGTTATTTCTGTCACAGAAGAAAATGAAATTATAATAACTAAAGGAGAAAAAGTGCAGTAGATTGGATTAAGTGGCAGTAGATTTGTTTTTTGGAAAAATCGCAGTAGATCTACTGCAATTGCAGTAAAGTGGTATCGCTGATCCCAACTACTCATTGTCAAGTGCTGACTGAAGCCACCAGAACTGTTTCTCATGCTTCACCCTATCGTTTCGGTCCCGTTCGTACACAGCCCTACTGAACCGAAGGAGCTCCGATCGACCGACGCGACGGTTCTTCGCCTGACTTGGTAGATAAGCGGCACCACCAATCTGTCCTGTATCATACCGCATCTATCTAAATAGAGGAATGCCTCTGGTAGAATGAACTCCCGAGCCCTAGACAACGGAGTCCGGAACAGAATTGTCATCGCAATATCCCTGAATTTTCTCGAAGTCATGTTGCAATAGAATTCTAATGACCTCGACCTTTGGAGCAGTTCTGTAAGCAATCAGTTCGTCCGCATACGCGATTGCCTGGATAAGGCTATCTATGAGATCGCTGGTGTAAATGCTGACGAGGATCGGCGAATGAACCGCTCCCTGTTAAAGACCGTTTTTAATTTCAAAGGTGGTGGTAGAAGTTACATTGCCACTTTTGACAACAAACTTTCTACCGTTGAGCATATCACAAAGCATATATAATAAGGGTTTACTGATGCCTAGTCTGGTGAGTTTTAGGTACAACCCTTCTAACCATACGGTGTTGAAGGTCTTCTCTATATTCACCAGAACAGCACCCGCGCATTGCTTCTTGGACTTGTTCCATTAGACGTCAGAAACGAGCTTAGACGCGGCATGAATAGTGTCATGTCCTGACCTGAACCTGAACTACATATGAGTAAATAGCATAAAATGACAATTTTTTGCAAATGCAATAAAAAGTTTAATTATTTTCCAATTTGTGTGGGACGTAACCTCACACAGAAGTGAAATTCTGGCCCACAAAAAAGTGAAGCTAATTCCATCTCAAGGTGGGACACAACTTCACCCGAAAATAGTGAAATTATAACCCACTAGAGGTGAAATTATGACCCATGTGAAGTTATGACCTGTGAAATTATGCACCCGCAACGCGTTCAATTGGGCACAAGTGACAGTTCTGATTCTGAAAAGAAGAGAATTCCCTTCTGATTTTAAAACCAGAATGCTTTTTTTCAGATTCCAGATTGCCAATTAAAAACGCTGTTAGACTGTCAAGTGTTTTTTTACACAAGAATAACAAAATTTCATCCCTACTCCTCGAAATTTGACAGTTTTTACAAAACTCCAGAAAATGCAAAGGAACGGACCTTATAAAGGTAAGGTATACAAAGACTTCTGCAACTTTATCTGATACCTAGTGAAAAAAATATTCATCCTTGATGGATTTATCATTCGATGGAAAAATGTAAATTTAAAATTTCCCATCTATTTCTTGAATCCTTACACTCTCCTACCAAATTAACAACTTAATGCATATCCACTGTCCACATCCAGCATACGATACTTCATGAAAACTCTTCCTTGAAATTGATACCAATTAATTTACTTTACAAGCACCCACCTGTTTCCAGAGTTAATCCCGCATAAAAAATCATAAACATTACCAAAACCAGATCCCGCCAGAAAAGAATAAAAGAATACTCATCTGTCTGTTACCCGTCTTTGGTCTGCATTTGAAAACCAAAACAACCTCATAGCACGTGCGGGTGGTGGTTCTGCATTTGCTCCTACACATATGTAATCGACAAAACTCAAACAAAAGAAGATATTTATAAGATCCTTATCACCTATACATTAACATAGTGTCTGGTCCTTTGTTACATTCAATTTTGACTCTGAAGTCTGAACGTCTATACTTCTGGTCTTCGTGCTGCAATCCCGCATACGCATTAAGTGGACACGAGTCAAAAAAACCAAGAATTAAAGGAACACAAAAAAATGTGAACCCAATTTGGCGGGCAAATTTTATATATGTAATTTGAGAGAAAAAGGACGATCGTTCTTCGTTCATCAATATATGTGTGTTCCTTTCAATTTTAATTCAATTTATGAGAGAAATCTGTGGATGTGTGTTGTCTGTGAAAAGTGAAATGAGAGTAACATTTTTTCTCTCATTCTGTTATTCGTTATTCGAAAAGGATAAACAAGAACAACCGATCAACCCTGTTCAATTCAAATGTTTGTTCTTCTTCTCTTAATTCTCATTCCGGAATTCTCGTTTCTCAAACCAGACAAACAGTAGCCAAATATACCAAACTGAAGTTGAAAATTTGAATCATTCACCTTCCGTGTGTTTTGTGGGATGGACGTTGAGTTCCGATGGTAGCAGTGAATATATCTCCTCTTTATCGTATATTATATTTATCTTTTGGATATACAACTCACAAAAGTAACCCATCGGAAATAATACAGTGAACAATAAAAATTATTGATTCTCGTGAAAATAGTGACACTTTTTAAGAATTTTGGGCCAATTCAATTAGTGAAAAATTACAAATTTAGTGAACGACCAAAAATTGACGAATTTTGTGAAGTGTGCATATTGTATCAAAAGAGAAATTTATCCTTGGAACAATTTTTGGATTATCTTTGTTCTAATCATTTACCTACAAAGGTGAGTTTCTTTCCTATTCGTTGTATTTTAAATGAGCCCTTACATTTTGTACCAATACTTGAACGAACCCCCATATCCTTTGCTTTTGAGTTTAAAAACAGTGTATAAGAAATAGATACCGTTGCAAGAGGAAGTTGTTAGTGTGGGAAGTTATAGATGTTAGACAAAATACTCCCTTACGATTTTCTGAATATAAAATTTAAGATTTAAGATAGTGAAATATTGCTATCCTCGATTAATTATTTTTAAATACAATGCAAATTCATGTGACAGTTTTTTTTTTATTTCTTGTTATGTAATCGTTGCATACAACGGCTTGCTAAGGGGTGTAAAAGACACTTTTCTTTGTCGTGTCCTTGTATGTTGAATGCAATGATTTATGATTAAAACCATCACTTGTAGCTTTGAAGGGAAAAGGATAAAAGAATATTGTTAAAATTTGTTGGTTATGGAATTTGAAGGTGGAAATGTGTGAGAAAAGTTTGGGCTCTACTTTACATTAAGGGATCCTGATTTTGAAGTCGCCAATTGTCTCAATAGGTAGGTAGGTAGTGTCCGTAGCTTAGTGGTTAGGTGCGTTGGCTGCTAAGCAGAACGTCGTGGGTTCAAGTCCTGCTCGTGCCCAAAGTTTTTATTTCATCTTTCACGGGCACTGCCTCCGGCGAAGAACTGACAAAACTTCCAAGGGTATCATCTGTCATGAAAAAGTGCTTCTCAACTTTGCCGTTCGGAATCGGCGTTAAATTGTAGGTCCCCTCAATTCTTCACATGCACCTAGAGAATTATTGATGAGAGTAAGCTACTTAGGCCTTGGCTCTTCAAGAGCTGTCGCACCACTCTAGTTAGTTAATTGGTTAGATTATGACTTGTAAAGCACAAGTAAAGTGATTTTTTCTAGGAAAATAATAAATAATATTTCTATTTTTAATTAATTAAACAAAATCGAACATTTTGCTAAGAATTCACTAGTAAACGTCATTTTTAGTACTGGCATGCTTATGGGATATTTTTGGATAAGGAATTTTATGAAATATTTCCCTTTGAGGATATTTCAAACGCCATTCATCGCACGTTTAAAATATATTTGTTACTCATTCTTACACTTATTAAAAAATGCATTTTCTCATGATAAAATAACGACTCAAAATTTCACCCGAAATGTTTTAGCATTTTTACATGATTTTAAGTAATAGTTTGAAATTTCACGCGAAATCTTTAACTGTTTTATTTCATCTTTCACGGGCACTGCCTCTTGCAAAGAGCTGACAAAACTTCCAAGAGTATCAATCTGTCATGAAAAAGTGCTTCTCAACTTTGCCGTTCGGAATCGGCGTTAAATTATAGGTCCCCTCAATTGTTGATGAGATTAAAGCCTGAACAACATCGGAACATAAAGTGCCAAAAAGTACAAAACTGTGGAAATTATGTTCTGTACTGCTTCTACAAATGCATATCTGAATATCTCCCTCTCATTTTTTAAAAGTGAGCGTGAACAAAAGCTTGACCATGATCGAGCTTTCACTGTGCACAAAGTTCTCAATACGAATACGAATACTTTTTTCTTCTTTTTACACTTTGTGTTTCGATGTAGTTCAGGCTTAAGACACTTAGGCCTTGACTTTTTAAGAGCCGTCGCGCCACTCTATTTTAGTCATTATTTGACACCTAAAAAAGAAAAAAAAAAAACGAAAGCTCCCAAAACAGAGACAAAGGGAGATCGGACACTGACTTACGTTTTACCCTCCGGATACCGCAAATTTTGATTTACCGTTACCTCGTGTATGTGAATAAATGATAAAAACAGCAACAAAAATGAGGTGGCTTGCTCAAGTTTACTGAGATAGTATTGGTAAAAACAAGCATACTCTTGCAGTAAATTTGAACCATAGCTTAAAGGCATTATCATTTTGACAGCTTGGTTTCCCATGTCCCTTTTAAACTCATCTGTGTCCCAAAATTTGTACAATAATGATTAAAACAGTTCAATAAAAAAGTGTTTCAACAAATCAATACCTACTATAAACTTTAGAGAAATTTTTGTTGACAAAAATAAGTAGTAAAATAACTACACCGATAAATCTTTCCAATATTTTAAGCTATTGAGGTTGAACTTCCAGATCATCCTTTTTATCGTTTAAAGAGTTTTTCAGTTTAACAGTTTTTCTGAGCTTAGACTAGGTATTTATTAACTTCCCAGAGGAAGTTAAAGTAATGGGGCCGATTTTGTGAATCTCGAGTTTGTGCATATCTCCATATTTTGAGGTCAAGAATCCGAATCAACCATTTTTATGATGATGTCTATGTGTGTATGCATGTTCGTATGCACGTATATCCGTATGTGCGTTACGCTTTTTCGGCTCGATTATCACGCGTATTGTCATGAAATTGCTCTCGTTCGACGCGGTATTGTGTTGTTAAAAGCTGATTAGGTTTTGAGCGAAATCCGTTTAGCAGTTTTTTAATGGCAATCAAAAATCTAAGACAACCCTAATATAATGAAAATTATGATAACTTCTGCAATAATTTCAACAATAGTGCATAAAACCTTACTTATCAATTTAATAAAGTATATTATTTGTCAATAATTTGTTACACAATTGAAAATTAGCTTAAGCGGATTTATTTTCGTGATTATAAAGGCAAAACAGTCCATATGAGTGCAGGAATAGAATATTTATAACTTAAAATCGGTTAAAAACTCAATAGCATAATCAAATTCATTTTCAAATTCTATATTTAATTACTAGCTGACCAACCAAACGCTGTTTTCTCATATAAATGTCAATCTTCGGCAATACTAATCCGATTAGAAAAATTATTTAACAAATAGAAAACTACAATATTCACAAGGCTGTGTTTAACTGTGCAAAGTTGTTGTGCATGGGTCCTCGAGTTGGTACGACAAACTTTTGGCGCCACTGTTATTCAATGTATGTTTGTCCTCAAATCATCAGTTATATGGAATTTGATTGTGAAAACCAACGTGCGTGTACATTGTCAACTATACAACAAAAACAACTAATGTTTTTACTTATTTTTCTACTCTGGGAAGTTAGCCGTCTGGACCGCATGAGTCGCACTCATATTTTAAGTATCCGTTTTATAATAAAACTGATAAGAACTTTAGAAAAAAAAATTACACAGCAGTCAAAAATGTAAATAATAACTCATGCTCAAGGGAGCATCGTTAATAGCCTAAAATCTAATATATGTAGACCAAGTGTCATATAAGTAGATATCAACTCCCTTAATAATTCTAAGTATTTCTGTAATTTTTAACATCATTAGTCTAATTCCACGCTATATCCCATATGACATCCCTACTTTTTCATTCCCATAACTTGTTCACTTCATTGTTCTTGACCTCACGATAAAAAAAAATCAAGTCGATAGCCATTGTTATCATCTCGATTACCGTACTTCAGCATTAAACTTGCTTACTTTTAATGGAGATATTAAAAGTAGAAGGTACGCGCCAGCACTTCAAAACGAAATCCATAAAAAAATACAAAAAACCATAAGGAAAATACTCAAATCCACTTCTAGGCTCAATTGAAGTCCCATTAAATCTGCATTTCTGCGGTTCCCTTTTATTCTAATCGAATGATGTTTTGAAAAAAAAAGAACAAACTCTGCTGCTGGCGCTTAATGAACTGGAAGTAACTAAATAAAATTCTGACCATTAAACTCGTAAGTAAAAAAAAAAAATAATAAAATCCCAGAACAAAAGTCCCCTTACAAAATTTTGATTTTTTGTTGTTGTTAATAAAATAACCTTTACCTTGAAAGCTTCACGCTGTATCGAACAGCAGCGAATATTTTCAATGGGATTTTTGGCGGGATCTAGAACTTATAACTCTATTATACCAGCGAAATAGGAGACGAACTCCTGTTCCTCTTGTACAAAAAGAAAAAAAAAAACACCACCAAAGAATTTGTAATCACATTCCTTTGCAAAAAAAAAAAAAAAATTGGCAAACGTTCAACAAAAAACAAACTGTTGACTCCTCGGATTCTTCTTAATTTTTTGGGTGAACTTCCTCTCCTTCCGAGTCTTCAAAGAAGGTCGTGTATTATAATAGTTCCGTAGTATAGTAGGCTTTTTACTTTGTATGAGTTTCGAATTGTGAAAAAATAAATCAAGACGAACACAAAAAATACCCGGAGGACATTATTTGTGTTTTGTTTCGCGATATCCAGCTGATCCAGTTCTATGCAATTTTATTTGCACAAAGGGAATTCGGAAGACACAAAAGAAAAATATGGTAAGACGTTGTGATAGAAAGGACTTTGGGCTGTTTGTTTGCAGCCGCATACAAATTACGCGGATTTCTTTCAAATTTCTTGATTGGCAGATGAAACTTTTTTTTTCTTGTTTTTGCTATTCGCTCTGAGATTGGCAGTGTAGCTTGAGTTTGGCAAGGAGTTAGGTTCCCCTGTCTGTGTCGTCGCGGTTAACAGGATCAACTGGTTAAACTAGATCGCGATTTCTTGATCTATTTTAATGATCCAGTCAATTTTAAGAGATAGGATCTACCATATTTTTTGAGTAAGAATAAAACCTGTTGGACCTGATTGATATTTTTGCAAACGTTGCTATTTTTGTACGTGCTTCTTGTGACTTGTTTTTCCAGAAGACTAGGCTTGAAAACAAGATAACTTCTAACTCAAAAGAGATTCATCATATTTCACACGGTACGTTCCATTCTGAAGTTTTCGGTTAGGTAGGTATAGGTATAACGAGAGATAGCTTGGAAACAGTGAAGTCTGTTGTCAGTTGACATGCCAGTCTAGGGAAATGGAACTAGTAGTCAGCCCTTTAACTAATTTTTTTTTGTTTATGTGGTCTTTAAAAATCCGTTATTGTTATCGAACGTGGAGCTTAGTTTTTCCGATTCGTTGAAATTTGCAGTTTAGAAAAAGTTATTGTTATGGGGCTAATTTTGTGAATCTCCAATTTATGCATATCTCCATGTTTCGAGGTAACTAGAATCCGAATCAAGCGTTTTTAAGATGATGTCTATGTGTGTGTATGTGTGTTCATATGCGCGTATGTACGTTACGTTTTCTCAGCTCGATTATCTCGCGAACCACTCATCGTATTGTCATGAAATTGGTCTCGTTCGACGCGGTATTGTGTTGTTAAGAGCTTATATAATGAAAATTATTAATTCCTGCAATAATTTCAACAACAGTGCAAAAAATTTTATTTATTAATTTAATAAAATATATTATTTGTCAAGAATTTGCTATAAACAATAGAAAATTAGTTGAAGCAGATTTATTTTCGTGATAATAAGAAAAAAGAGTCCATATAAGTGCAGGAATAGAATGTTTATGACTTAAAATCAGTTAAAAATTCAATAGCATTATTGAAACAATATTCAGCAGTATCAGACTCGTTCGATTGCTAGCTGACCCACCGACCGCTCCTTGCCATATAAATGTCAATCTTCGGAAATATTAATCCAATTAGAAAAATTCTTTCACTAATAGAAAACTACAATATTCACGAGTAATATAGGCTGTGTTCAACTGTGCAAAGTAGTTGTGCATGAGTCCACGAGTTGGTACGACGAACTTTTGGCGCCACTGTTATTCAACGTATGTTTTTCCTCAAATCATCAGTTTTCAGTTATATGGAATTTGACTTTGAAAACCAACCAACTGTACAACAAAATCAACTAATGTTTTTACTAATTTTTCTACTCTGGGAAGTTAGTCGTGTTGACTAATTGATATTCAGTCCTTTAAATGCGCCCCCGATCTGTGTAATACATGTGTTACCCGATGTAAAAGAGCGTACAAGATGTTTACCTTACTACGCAGAATTGGCTTGATTCCTTTGAAGGAAGGATCTGTGACCATCGACTTAAAGCAGTCCGTTCTTTGAAACTATTGACTAAATATTAGAAAACCGTCTCGGATTGTATCCATCTATATTCAGATCTGCCTAAGAGCAAAGACCCATTTGTCGGGTACACTTTTAACAACAGCTTGAGACGGGAGCACATAGGGAAACAAAAGCAAAGGTGGTAGTTTTTGTCCATCGTCACTCAAGAGAAAAAGTACAGTGATCGCCTCATATACGTTTCGCATGTTGTAAAATATAAAGGTTTTTCCAACTTCTTGGCGAATCCTAGTTTTAGAAGTAAGCTGAATGATGTTTCATCTCCATTAAAGATTCTTGAGTGTTCTTCTTTAAAAACCAGCTGCACCAATCTCTTCTAAATACTCTTACGTTCCGACTCCCGATCGCTCGTTCTCTGCTGTTTTGAGAGACATCTTTGGATGGGCTAGTAAAACGTTTTACCTTTTAGGTTATCTTTGAAGGCAGTCCTACATTTGTCCTCACAATGGACGTTTGTCACCAAGAAGTGTTTGGGCTTTTGAGGAATGCCACACTTGGCAAGGTCTATGGCCCACTAAACAAGCTTGTGTTCCTCGGCTAAACTAAGGACAGTTTCCCATTTTCTTGGCTTCTCTACAAATTTGCTATGGATAGGATCGTTTAGTCTACCTTGAGGGACCCTGTATGCTTTTCTGATCGGCTCTTATTATACTAATACGTTCGATGTATTTAAGAACTTTAGAAGCATTAACAAAACTGTGTCTTCTTAGGTCAGTTCCCTTTGTAAATATTTATTATACATTTTTTTGTAATTTTTTTTTTTAACAAAAAACGACAAAACCAAAGTATAAAAATAACATAAAAACAAGCACGAAATCCACATACCTTCCAAAATTTCTAAGGAATAGCTTATTTCCCAACACACCACATCTCCGGAACTGACTGAAATCTTGAAGCAAAGTGGCATTTGTAAAGACAAAACCTGCATGTGCATTTCCAACAAATTTTTTCACATAGACAGAAAAACAGTCAGGCTTTTAGAAGAAATAAAATTAGTTGGGGTTTAACTGAAACGTTTACTATTATACACTTTCTTATAACGAAGTCGTCGACTACTAGAGAGGGCTGACCTCACACGACATCACTCTATAACAGTTACAACAACAGCGGGTGATAAAATCAACTTAGATTAAATTGACTTCAGAAGTTCAAAATAATCTATACTTCTATAGAACGCGGTAATCTCTGGAACTACTGGTTCGAATTGTGTAATTCTTTTTGTGATGGTCTATTAACCGAGGAAGGCTTTAGGCTACCTTTCATTAAGCTATGACTAATTGGAGCGAAGAATCTGTTGATAATGTTCAAAAAATGGCAACAAATTCCCATGCGAGCATGATGCACAAGTCGAAGACGCACCTCTGGCCGGTAGATGAGGTAGAGGCGGACAAAGTCTCGGGCAACTGATAGTATTTAAATATTTGTGAAATCAGTTTTTGAAAAAAAAATTGGAACATTTAATAAAACATTTCAAATTTCATGCCAGTATTTTGTATTTCTCCTTAGAGACAATTTTAAGATAGTGCAGTGTACCCTCAAAACAACGCCTTTTCTTAATTTGAAGAAACCAAACACAAGAAACGGAGAAAACAAGTTCACCCCTTCCGATATTGACAAAAATTAAAAAGAATTAATAAAAATTATAAGAAAACGACAAGCAACAACAACACAGGACCCGCTCCTAACTTTTTATCTTGACAAATAGACATTCTTGACTTGACGTTGATAAAACGAATGTAGGTAGGTAAAATCATAGAGAGTTTCACGCTTGAATATTAGACAAATTTCGTATCCCTCATTATTGCTATCTTTGTCTGGCTCATACCCAATGTCTTCGATTATTGTATCCCTTTTTTATATTTAAAAAAAAAGGACACTACTTCGTCCCGTTTCGGAACATGTTTTCAGCTTGGTTGAATTTTATATTTTCGACCAGTTGCTTGATAACAAAAAATATATCCCTCTTCCCTCTGCTATCTTAAAAAAAATAGGAAAACTAAATTCAAACATTATAAATATTTTAAGAGAAACAAATCAAAAATTTGACAAAACTGGGATCTTTTTACGGGTGGTAGGTCTTAATGTGTGTGTGTTTCCGGTGAGACCGAATGTATTGTTTGTATTGTAGTTATCAGGCCAACACTGACCCATATTGTTTGGTTTTTTTTTTTTTTTTTTCATCAAAAAGCAACTATGATTCCCTTCTTGCTTTAATATCAATAGAGTCCTTGTATTTGAGAGGATCACGGTTGAGTAACTTTTTCAATTTGTTACTTGAAATTATTTGAACTAATTTCCTAGGAAAGTTCAAAGAAACAGCTACGAGAACAAAAAAACAAAAAAAAAAAAACAAATAGAAAAAAAGGACATTGAAGTGAATGGGAAAAAAGATTTGTTTGAGTGTAAATATTGATCTTTAGAGTGCTAAATATTTTGGTAAGAAAACGTAGTGTTCCGTCACCAAATTGAACCGTTTTCATGCTTCGCTAACTGCCTTTATAATAAATTTAGTCGGTGCAGTGATTCCTCCTGTCAGTCAGCGTTTGAAGTCTTGATTTAGCAGTTACATATGTGATTGTTAATTTGACTGTAAAATTGTTTTGACAGCTCAATTTGCAATCAGCAAACAGAATTATTATTGTGACGTAAATGAATAAGTTTTAGCTGCCTAAACGCAGGTAGTGACAATTTATTGATTTGAAATCTCCAATTTTGCTTCTTTTGAAGACTTATACAAGACTAGAAATCTATTTATCTAATAATAACATATACAGTCGATTTTCCTGAGGTCGAATTTCTCCTTAACTCGAATATTTTGAGCATTTTTTATCATTCCATCATTTATCTTTCTGGGTAGGTAGGTAGAAATGGCTGTCCTACTTTCGCCTATAACAAAATTAGCGCTGAGTGCGCCCGCCGTTTTGATACCATACCTCGTGGGATTCTAAATAATATATGTTCTGCACGTACAATCCTAAATACTATTCTCCTACCCTACGGCTAAGTAGAGTGCTCTTTTCCTAGCCAAAGCCGGACAATGGCATAGAAAGTGTGAGACTGTTTTTTTTTTCCTGGTTCTCACAGCTACGGCAGAAAGAGTTATGTGGTATACCCAATTTTGCCACATGCTCCCTTACAGGCCAATGCCCTGTGCAGGTAGCAACAATCCTGGCTATGTCGTGTCTTGGTTTGGAAATTAAATTGATTGATTTTGGTTTGTAATGGGGAGCCAGATTTTCCTAGATATAACGCAATTCATTAAACTATTCCACCTATGATTTGCTTTTGATGTGTATTTGGTCAGGATATAGCCCTTCACAACTCCAAGAAAAGCATATACTCTCACTTCCAGTGAGTTGTGAAGGGCTGATCCTTGCCTAGCTAGCTCATCTGCATTCTCATTTCCCTCATAGCCCCTATCCAGTATGAGAGTATCCAGAGTATCGGAAGAAGGTCCAGGATGACGTTAAGTGCATCCGTTGGACAGGACCTGATTGCCCCTGATATCTCTACGCATGCATTTCTCTACACCTTTGTAAGCTTGTCTACTGTGTAAGCTTTGGTGATAGCAGTTCACCAAACAATGGAACCATAAACAAGTATCGGTCTTACAACCGCTGTGTATGTTCATTTTATCATTTTTGACTGGAGGCCCCACTTTTTGTCAAAGGTTTTGTTGCAGGCGTAGAAGGCGACACACGCCTTCCTCACCCGTTCTTCAATGTAAAGCTTCCAGTTCAATTTGGTGTCTAGTGTATAGCCCAGATATTTAGCACTGGAAGACAATGATAGTGTTTGTCCGTTTAACCGAGGTAGAGTGAAATATCTTTCTAACTCGAAAAATTTCTTATACTACTATTCAATTCAAGAAAGAGCAGTTTTTCTGTATCATTTGTCTGACTTATATGCCTAAAAAGTGAAACAGCAAAAACATCATTCTTTATTCTATAAAAAATAATGATCTAAATATCCTAAAGTCCCTTAACCTTCCGCATATATCAGTTTGAAATAAAAAAAAAACTCATTGGATCACAAGAAAATCTTTCCTTCCTAGGTATATTCAGTCTATTCAACGACGAACTGTAGGTCTCCTTTTTGTATCTTCAACACTTCATTCGTAACTTTATGTAAATTCATTGTTCTCATGGGTTCATTCCAAAAATGGCAACCTTTTCGCGAAACCGTTTGATAAAAACAGGAACAGGATCGGAACCAAAAAAAACTGTCTCTTTGTATTCATCAGAATATAAAAGAATCCAGCACACCTGGACTTCACACACAACCACTTCAGTGCAAATACATTCCTTGATCTTTGAATAACGTCGACAGTTTGCCATTAAGATTACCTCACTTCCTTACCTAAGTTTAATTGAAAAAGATCATCATTCTTCTTGATCGATTTGAAATATGAGATTCATTGAATTTTGTTCTCTATGAACTCATCTAGAAAAAAGAAAGTACACACATTTTTACTTACACATTTATTTCTGGTTTCTTTGCAGACTCTCTTCCTCTCTCCTTCAAAATGTTGAAATGGGCAGTGAATGGTCCTCCTAAGCAACCGTACTTGCCAACAGTTGCAGAAAACACAACCACCAACACAACAAATCATGATCAAGATTACACAATCCGCCGTAGGAGTATAACAACAACAAGAACGAGCTCAAAACTACCAACAGCAGGAGCAGATGTATTGTCATCGTCGTCTTCAAGTCGCCGTCGTTGTTCCCTTCCAGCAACAACCACCACCACCACCATCACTAGCAATACTACTGGAGTTCGAAAAGTGTGTAGGAAATTATCAGATAATTCTTCGCTGAGGAGAAAACTCCTGCTCGTGGGACAAGACAACAAAGAGAATCATTTAACATCTACACCTTTGCCATTGAGTATGCGGAATGCTGCAAGTCCTTTAAGAAAGCTGGGTTCCCTCAAAGATCTCAGCAACATTACGCCAGATAAGTTTGTTGCGGTGAGTCCGGTGCTGCATAATCATCAGACGCCAAAGAGAACTGCAACACCGCCGAAGCCACAATACGCATCTACACTGCCAACATTTGGAGTCGAGTATTCACCCTGTGAGCTGGTCCCGGGGCCGATTTTGGCACTCCGAGGCATTGGAATAGCTGATAATTATTTTGAGAAACCCAGATACCTCACCCATGAATTTAAGGACCTCAATCAAAATCAGAGAGGTGAAAAACGCGCAAAAATATCGAATTCAGCTGTTCCGCCCGTTGCTGATGAAGAGTCATCACTCAGCTCGTCGAAAATGGGTGATCTCACCTTGGAGCGAATGATCGATGCTATTCTCGAAAGTGCTCGTAAAGAACGCAAGGTACCAAAAGCGAAGCAAACTGTTCACCACCTCATCATGTCTCCTACTTACACTCCAGCTGACGACCCTGCAAGTGATCTACACGAATTTTGGGATCCCCAGAACAAGAAATACCAACAAGAACAGGTACCTCTTCCGAAACATCCTAAGAAGGTTTTTAACGAACGAGAAGTTAGAACCCCAGAAACATTTGATGAGCCAGACCCGCCATTGGACTTCCAGGACGCTGTAGCTTCCTGTCAATTGCGACGTCAGCGAGCGGTAAGGCGAAAGAGAAAACTCACCGAGCTCAAATCGAGTGTCAAGAATTCTGCCCAAAAATTGCTCAAACGGAAGAGCTTCGGTGACCGTTTGGACACACCCAAGAAAAAGGCTACCATAAAGTCAGCATTGAAGAACATCAGCCCAGACAGCGGACGAAATTCATCAAGTGATCTCGATGATTGTGGTGGGCCTGATGGAGGGCACTTCACTAAACGAAGATTGACGTTTTCGATTAATGATTTAAGGGATGATTGATTGTTTCCTGAAATTTCAACACTAATGAATTTATTTATTTTGTTAACTTATTCTGAAGATCTATTGAGTTAAATAATTTTAAAATATTATGTTTTAATGGAAAATAGCAAAATGCGCTTATTAGTTTAATTTACTTTATTTTAATTGGTTCTTAAGTTTTTGTTTTATTTTTTTGTTTATTTAATTTAAATTGTAAGTTGCTTTAGGTATTTTATTTTTTGAAATTAAGAAAAAATCAATTAGGACAGAAATTTTAATTATGTGGCTTTAAATTGGCAAAATTTTAATAACAATAAAAAGAAATATATCAATAACTAAATTATTTGCTGGTTTCTATTAATTATATGTTTTGTCATCGAATTTCATAAAGGGTCCGCCATATAACGTTTTTTTTTTGGAAGAAGAATAGCACCGTCATCTCCGTATGTTCGTTATCTTGTGAAAAAAGTGAAAAAAAACTGGCATCCTCAACGACAAACCAAAGCGTGAAAACCCAAATACGGTGCGTACACAGGAGAAAGTGTGTCCGAAGCGCCATTTTTGCCGATTTTGCCAAAAAAAATCATCTTTTCTGATGAAGCTCAATTTGAACTTGGCGGGTATGTAAACAAGCAAAATTTTCGCATTTGAGGCACAAAAAACCCGCACGCATACATTGAAAAGCCGATGCATCCAAAACGAGTCACTGTTTGGTGAGGATTTTGGTCCAAAGGCATAATTACGATATTTTTATTCGAAAATGAGCAAGGAGTGGCCGTTACGGTCAATGGCGATCGTTATCGGGCCATGTTGAACGAATTTTAGTTCACAAAAATTGAAGAGGAGGATATTGGCTACATTTAGTTTTAACAGGACGACGTCGCTACGTGCAACACAGCCGAAGCTACACTCGATGTTATTCGCCCTGGGGCCTGAGCCTGATTATGGGATTCACGGCGAATCGTTTTGCTAGCGGGTTTGACATTTTTCAATTATTACTTTCGCTTTCACCTTCTTCGTTTTGAAATTCAACCAATTAACGAATTCGAAGGCGAATTTGACATGCCATAATATTTGCTGGCGAGCTGAAATCCGACAGCTTTTTATTGGCGGATTCACAGGCGAAAGAGTGTTTATTATTATCAACTGGAAATTGGAAGAAATAGTCAAACTGGAATATTGGAAGAATTTTGTTGGATCCGCCGCGAATTCGTTAATAAGGAAATAAAAAACGAGTAGAATTTGAAACGAATTGAAAAAGATCCGCCGCGAATCCCATAATCAGGCCCCTGTTTTTGAAGATCGCAGTATCAGCCGCAGAGATATTGTCGTTTGGCCACTTCGGAGCTGCGATTTGACACCGTTGCGGGGTGCCGTAAAAGGTAAGTGTTACGTCGACAAGGCAAAGACAATTGACGCTTTAAAGGACAATATTCGTGAAACTATTGGTGAAATACAGCTGTATACAATCGATAATGTGCTTAAAAATTGGACCGATCGTGTAGGCTACTGCATGGCTAGCCAATTCGATTGAAATATTTTTTTAATACTACATTCCTATAGTATTCATAAATGATTTTTCTTTTTGTTGAAAGATGTAAATGAAAGATATATTTAATATTTTTCATGTGCTTCCAAAAAAAGTTAAGTACAGATTTAATTCCAATTCCTAGTTTCCTCAACATTTGTTGTTGGGTTGTTTGGACAACGTCGAATTTCATTCGAGAAAACAATTCAAATTGTTTACCAGCAAAATTTGCTATTGCTGTTGATGCTAGGAATGCTATTTTTCTTAGTGGCAATAATGTTTTGACTATCTGCTCTCGCGACTACAGTTTTTAACAATGCAACGAAGCACTTTACATTTGGAAATAGTAAGTATTTGTAGAGAATTTGTTTTTACGTTTTTTTTTTATTTTATTTTTTTCAAACTTTATTTCACATGAAGACTTAAAGCTTACAATATTCAAATATTTTAGCAATATCTAAATAAGCAATAGGTTAAAGCTACAAAATTAATCTTAAGAACAATTGATGGGGATCAATTATTTTATGTAGGAAAATTAATAGAGCAAAATTCAGGCAAGGAAATTGAAGTTATTTTTTAAATTCTCAAATAATTACATATATATGTAATAATCTGTCTATTTCACTGTAGTTCAAAGAAAATAGTAAAAGCTTAATATATGTAAAGAAAATCTACTTTCTTTAATTTAATCAATCACCTTGTAATTTTTATGTTTCCTAAACTTCAATCTGATGAATCACACTTAAAATGATTTTTTTGTCAAACATGCAATAATTGCTTAGCAATAATTTATTAACATCGAATGTCGTTTCTCTCATTACAGGTGATATTTATTGTTAATTATTTTATGTTAAAATTTGTAAATAAAAAACTCTCATTACAGAGCAACTCATATTTGTTATAAATTATTGGCCATTATCCATACGGAAAACATTACATTATAAAACGACATTCGATGTTAATAAATTATTGCTAAGCAATTATTGCATTAAAGAAGAAAAACCTGTTGCATATTTTTCAAAAAAATTAAATGAAGTGCAAAAGAGAAAAAAAGCTATTTACCTGGAATGCCTTGCAATTAAAGAATCTGTGAAATATTGGCAGCATTTACTAATAGGAAAAAAATTCACCGTATTTTCTGATCACAAGCCCCTAGAGAACATGAATATAAAATCAAGAACTGATGAGGATCTAGGAGATTTAACATATTACTTATCGCAATATGATTTTGATGTCAAATATTCTCCAGGACATTTAAACTTTGAAGCTGACGCTTTAAGCAGAAATCCATTTTAAAACCCAATGAAAGTAGTAAATCTTATCAAGTTGGAAGATATATTAAAAGACCAAGAAAACAATGAACACATACAAAACAAGAAAAACAATCTAGTATCCAAATGCAACATCTACTATAAAAAAGGAAGGAAAAAATCATATTATCAGAACACTTCAGTATAAAATTAATGAAAGATGTACATGAACACTACTGCCATATAGGTGCTGTGAAATCTGTATAAAAAACAAGTCCAGAGGACAAAAAAAGTTTGGTCTAATGTCACACCTAGGTCCGGCTACAAAACCTTTTGAAATAATGTCCATAGACACAATAGGGGGCCTTGGAGGATCTAGATCAACAAAAAAATACCTTCATCTATTAACCGACCACTTTACGAGGAAAGCTTACATTCTGACATCGAAAACGCAAAGTGCAAACGATTTCATTAAACTCGTTAGAAACGTACAAAAAGACAATGAAATCGGTCTTATATTGACGGACCAATATCCAGGGATAAATTCTAAGGAATTCAAACAGTTTTTACACGATCAAAATATACAACTTGTTTTCACAGCTGTAAATTGTCCTTTCTCTAATGGATTGAATGAACGATTAAACCAAACTTTAGTCAATAAGATCAGATGCAAGATCAATGAAAAAAATACAAAAAAGTTGACTTGGACAACAGCCGCGCAGTTGTGCACACAAAAATACAATGAAACTGAACATTCTGTGACTGGATTTGCACCTTCGTACCTGATGGATGGCACAGACTTAACAATACTACCAAATGAACTAAGGCAAATATACTCCGAACAGGATTGGAAACGAGACAAAAAGATAGCCCTAGAGAATTCTATAAAGTCTCACAATTATAACAAACGGATTTATGATAAAAACCGAATATACTTTGACTTCAATATAGGTGACATGGTATTTTTGGAAAACGGTAACAAACTGAATAGAAAAAAACTTGAAGAAATAAAGATTGGACCATATAAAATCGTTGAAAAAATTTCGAACTCGATTTACAGAATTAGCACCGGCCATAAGAAATCAGAATCAAACCTTTTCCATGTTTCAAAGTTGATTCCATCACCTTCAATGAATACAAATGAATGTGAGAGAATTTAAAGTTGCTTCAAAATCATTTCTCATCCGGAAGGGGGGGGATGTAAAGAAAATCTACTTTCTTTAATTTAATCAATCACCTTGTAATTTTTATGTTTCCTAAACTTCAATCTGATGAATCACACTTAAAATGATTTTTTTGTCAAACATGCAATAATTGCTTAGCAATAATTTATTAACATCGAATGTCGTTTCTCTCATTACAGGTGATATTTATTGTTAATTATTTTATGTTAAAATTTGTAAATAAAAAACTCTCATTACAGAGCAACTCATATTTGTTATAAATTATTGGCCATTATCCATACGGAAAACATTACATTATATATATCTTAAGAAAGTAAGTTCGACTCTCTCGCATCTTATATTTTCTGGCAAGTTATGAAATAAGCGAGGGGTAGTAACTAAATAAAAGTGAGAAAAGTGTGCTTTCTTAATGTTAGGTACCGTGACTAGATTCATGCTGTTGACACGTAAACTATAAGATCCATACAATCTAGAAGCGGAATAACCAGAATTTTCGAAGAATATTTTCAATACTTTATAGAAATATAAGTGCTTTAGTGGAAGAATATTAAGATTCCTGATTAAACCAAAATTTGGAGTTCTGCGATCAACCCTAGCTATTATTCTTATAGCATGTTTCTGCTTAATCAGCAATAGTTCAAGTTTGTTATAATTCGTTCCACCCCAACAAGAAAGTCCATATTGTAGCTTAGATTTAAATAGACCATTGTATACTAATTTAAGGATAGGCAAACTACAATACAGACTGAGATGGTAGATTTGCCTAACAACTTTGTTTAGATAAACTTTTAAGTTAGAAGTATGTTTTTCCAGGACATCCGAAAGTCTATAAGTATACCCAGGAATTTGAAACTTTCAACGCGCTCAATTTGAAAACAACCATCAGAGCAAAGCAGGTTTTCATTAAAGGAAGTAGTGGAATTATGCTGGCAATCATTATTAAGCCGATATCGAAGTAAAGGTGAATGATAACTTAGTTTAATATCTTCGCAGATATAACTTCTTAAGTTAAAAATCATAAATTTTGTTTTGTCACTTATTTGGAGACGATGAGTAAAAAACCATTTTCACAGTAAGTCTAAATCATAATGTACATCAGTAAACAGTTGAAAATAGTTTTTTGAAGAATATGACAGAGCAGTATCATCGGCAAAAGCTGTGATTCTGCCTTAAAAAGGTTGAACAAAAAGCGAATTGACAAAGATCAAAAATAAGATCGGCCCCAAGACGGATCCTTGCGGGACACCCATATTTACAAACCTCTCTTAGCTGATATTATCTTGAATTTTGACGCTTTGTTTTCTTCTCATTTAATAAGATTCCAGCCATATGTTACCCCGAAAGCCGCATCTATATAATTTATCGAGCAACAAAACGTGATCTACCGTATCAAATGCCTTAGTGATGTCAATGAACAGAGATAGAGGTACCTCAGAATTGTTCAAGCTGCTATAAATATCCCCACAGAGTTTTAAAACAGCATCCCCCGTAGACCTCCCAGTCATAAAAACGAATTGGTAGTCACTGATAAAGTTTGTCTTTTTTTCAAAAATGATAGCATTCTTGACTTCATACCTTTTTCAAAAATTTTAGAAAAAACTGATAGGAGGGAAATGGGGCGGTAATTATTTAGGCTTGAGGTGGCACCTTTTTTATGAATGGGTATAACTAAGGCTTTTTTGAGGGCATCAGGGAAAATTCCTTTTTGAACGCTGAGCTTAAAAATGAAGCATAAGATATCGGAAATGTAAAATGAAATATTTTTGAGAGTTATACTGGAAATCAAATCATAGGAAGAAGTGTTTGAATTTTTTAATGACATTATGATATTATGTATTTCTGCCGAACTAAAATTTAAAAAGTAAAAACTTGTTGGTTGAAAACTATCTTCAATTCTAGTGTTATTACAGCAACACGTATTTTCAAGACATAGAAAATTTGATAGATTCACACTAATGTTTGAGAAAAATACATTAAACAGGAGCCTTAAGCTATATTTTATTCCATTTCTTCAAAAAATAGTTCACAAAAAACGGTACAACGATTGCTTAACAACTATGCTATATTTTTTTATTTTTTTATTATTATCATTTGTTAACCATCTGTGTTTTGTTTTCGGACTTCTTGTATTGTGTGCTGTAAACTCAGTTAGGAGAAAAGGAATGTGAATCCTGAAACCCATGTATTGGTATTCGCAGCTCAACTGAGTGAAGTTGGTGGTTGAGTAGAAAATGATTCATTCCCTATCAAGGGTACGGGCGCTCGGTCGAGTTCGTGACTGTTTAAATAAATATCAAAAGTTATTTCCTAAAGTCAATACATTGGACTTTTTTCTCGTATCCAATGAACCGATTTAAATACTGTCACAAGATCAAGTTAATCTGTGTATCCACTTGGTGACATCAAATTTATTAATAAATTTAAAAAAATATATATATATAACTCATTCTCGCATTACGGTATTTCGTTCATTCGGAACAAATTGTGAAATTTCAAATGATTACAAACCTATTTTTAAGCCTTCCATTTGAAATCTAAAAAAAAGGTTATTTCCTTCAACAAATCGTAAGATAACTCAAAACATGCAATTACCGTCAATGCAACTTTCCATTTCTTCGCAGCACTATATTCTATCTTTCTATCTGTTTGTTGGTCTTCAAAGAAAAACAAAAAATATTTAGCCCAAGGGATAATGTCAACCTTGTCTCAAAATATCACAAGATAAATGTCACATAAATTTGAATAAAACATTTGCAGAACCTCTTTTGTTTTGTCCTCGAATGTCTTATAAGGATCACTCCAGGTAGACCATATAGATAGGTACATAATTATTCTAAATAGCTAATCACAGTCTTGAGGCTGTGTATAAGTCACTGAGGTATAAAAAGGACATCTTGCTTCTATATTAAAATATTTAAAATCCGATCCGCTTTGATCATAAAGAATAGTTGTGCCTATTTCATCTTTGAAACATTTTTTTTTTCTTCAAAGTAATGATACTAAATAAACATCTCCGAGGACGTTGAAGTTTGTGGCGCGTCTTGAAGGAATGGTTATGCAAATCAGAGAAAGACGATATCATCAGGCTACTACATTGAAAAATCCATTTTCTTCAATTCGACCACGAAGAGTCTGAATACTGATCGATCCTACCACTTACAAACATTACCTGGCTCCTGGCAACATGTTTATTCATCAGGGAAAGAAGGATACAAATAGCGGATTCCCACGTCTGCCTTGTTCAAGGAGAACAAAAGCAAAAAGGAACTACTGATGGAGGGTTATTGCTTCAATTAAAATAAATTTAAACGGAAACAATTTTTTCTTGTCTACTTCCTGGTGTGAGATGTTATTCAACTTCTATACTCTTTCCTTTTAGGAAGTAGAAGAATTTCAATTTTCAAAAGATACATCGAGGATGCAATAAGATGAATATGTAGCGATAAGAAAATATTTTCTGATCTCTTAATCCAATTAAACGATGGTAAATTTATTATTCTGTGTTCCAAAATAGTCTGCTTGATGCCCGAAAAACGGCGCCTTAAGTAAATATTGCTTTTTAATAGATAATATACTTTCGGTCGGTCGGACCCATGGTGTTGGCTTATTTGAATTTTTGTTTTTACTGGGAAGAGAAGGGTGACCAATTGGAGATGACAATTCTTTCTCTATTTGCTTGCGGTTGCGGTGGTCATCCGCGCGATAAAAGTTAACTTGTGTTTAATTGGAGTAATCCTATTTAATGGTGATTTTGTTAAATCAATAAATTAATTCAATGACCGAGCCATCTGAGTCTCTGGACCTTGACCCTTCTTGCCAGGTCCTTTGTATATCTATTTGGGGAGTAGTCTCAAGATGGAAAACGATGGTGGTGTCATCTTGAGAATTTTCCACAGAAGAAGTCTTTTTTACATAAGTTTGTATTGTGTGTTCTCAGAAAACCATCTTGGTAGTACTATACAAAGATACATATACAAAGGCTAGGTCCATGTCGTTGTACAACCCGGAAAGTTAGCTGTCTTCTTCGTCATTCCCCTTGAATGCACACGGGGCCAAAGATGACCCGAAGAAATTTTCTCTCGAAATAGCCTACGGCACTTTCATCCAATTTTGTCAAGGTCCATGCTTCTGCACAATACAGCAGGATGATGAGGTTGTTGTACAATTTTACCTCAGTTGCTCGAGAGAGGGCTTTTCCACTAAATTGCTTTCTAAACCCAAAGAAACAACGATGAGCAAGATCTCGGCGCTGGTGTTATTGCCCGTGTTTATAGTGGGGCCTAGGTAATCAATTTCCACTACTACCACGAAGTTGTATGCGTTCTGTCCGAACCGTCTTTGTTGGGCATCCATCCTCGAAGACAGTATATGCTACGTTTTTCCCTCATTTACCATTAAACCCATTTTTGCCGCTTCTGTCTCAATTCTAACAAAGCCGCCATTGACATCACGCTGTGTTCTTCCCATTATATCAATATCATCGGAGTACGCGAGAAGTTGTTGTTGACGGTGGAGTTCTGCACTATCTTCTCAATCGCCTTGTCTGAACGCTTTTTTGGCGTCCGTCGAAAGATTCCGTAAGCTCGTTGTCAACCTGGATGGCGCAGCGTGCGTTCTCCATCGTCACTAGCACAAGCCATCGAACTTGGGAAGGTTGCCAAAACTAGACATAGCTTTATACAGTTCGTCTCTGTAGCTGCTGTCATACGCGGCCTTAAAATCGATGAAAAGGTGGTGGGTATCGACTTGGAGTTCATGGGTCTTTTCCAGGATCTGCCGCAACGTGAAAATTTAGTCGATGGTCGACTTTCCTGGCCTGAAGCCACATTGATAAAGACCAATCAGATTGTTGACGAACGGCTTCAGACGTTCACATATTACGGCAGAGAGGATCTTGTAGGCGATTATTCCTCTGTAGTTGGCGCAGTTCAGAGCATCTCCCTTTTTCAGGATCGGGTATGCAATGCTGAGGTTCCATTCATCGGGCATGCACTCCTCTGACCATATCTTACAGATGATTTGGTGCATGCTCCTATCAAGCTCGTCGCCTGCTGCTTTGAACAACTCAGCAGCTAGTCCATCTACTTCAGCGGCTTTGTTGGATTTCAGCCGTGATATTGCGGTTTTCACTACGTCTAGGTCGGGTTCACGGAATTGTTGACTATCATCGTGTCCGATGAAAGGCTCCTGTCTGACGGCGGTGTTTTATTCGTCGTCGCTGTTATACAGTCCACAGAAGTGGTTTTTCCAAATCCCCAGCATTGACTGCGATTCTGCTATGATGTTCCCTTGTTTATCTTTGCAGGCATCGGTTCTTGCTCGATGACATTGAGCCAGCTGTTTAACCTTTCGATGAAACCAACGAACTTAATTCCTGCTGTTGGCTCTCTCAACATCCTCGATCTGACGCTTCTCATGCTCTCTCTTTTTCCTCCTGAGAAGCTGGCGTTCCTCTCTCCTCTTTCGCTCGTATAGCTCACGAGCAGCTCTTGTCTTTCTATGCAGCGCCGCTTTGTATGCCTCCTGCTTGACTGCATGGGCCTGCCTGCATTCTACGTCAAACCAGGGGTTTCGTTTTGGTGGCTGTGTGAGACCTAGCACATTAGAGGCGGCATCTCTAACTCCTTTCTGGCAATGTTGCCACTGGTCTTCGATACATTTGTGAAGAAATGTTCGACAATTTTTTCTGATTTTCAAAAAAACTGAATTAAAAACACAACTATTCTTTTTGAAGACTGGAAGCACATCTTTTTCATCAAAACTTGGTCCCTTCTTTCCATTAAATTAGCTTTTACAGAAAATCAGTTCTCTGGGTTTTCCACTCACACTCACCAAATCTCAAGTAGTGCACAGAAGCATGACCATTTTTTTAAACCTTATAATTTATTCATCCTTCAAATGAGCACCGGAAACGAACACATTTCAATTCACTATAAAAGAAAATATAATAATTGTTAAGTACACCTACCTTCTTAATTCAATTTTAATTATTTCTGCATCATTAACTTCTAAAGAGCAACCTCAACGCTATGGATCTCCCTCACTTTTTTTTATTTCATTCCAACAATGAACCCGCAACAATTTTTTTTTTTTTTACTGATCAACCCTTTTTTAGTACCTACTACCTACATATTCCTTCAATTCTTATATCGATTTTCTGATGAATCGGTTTGTGGTTGAACGTTAATTCTTCGGGATACAAAAATTGAGTGAATGAGTTTAAATAGTCAAAATCCTTGCAGGGATTTTTAACGCAAGAAAAGTATTTTTCCAAACCTTTTTTTTTTCATTTTGAAATAACAATTAGAAACTGTTGTTTTCATGATAAGCAAAAATAAATCAATATCCTAGTTCTTAAAAGGGATCAACAAATATTGGTAATTAAAAACACATTGCGTGGCACACGACTTTGAGAAGAGATTATCCGCCTACAAGGGAGTGTGACCCGAACCTGTCGTTACTCTCAATAGTTTCTTTGGAAATATTTCTTTTAATCTGCCAGAGAAAATTGGTGTTTGAAAAATGTTTACAAAATTGCTTGAAATTGTAAATTTTGTCACCTCAGGTGTGTACTCAGGTGACGATTGCTGAGGTTTAGGTTCAAGCTGGGAGGTCAATGGGAAGCATGAGTGATTAGTAAGACTCTTGAAGAAAAGCAATCGAAGACCGTTGCAAATATTGATTTTGTTTGAAACAAGTCCGAGATCCAAGGTATTTTTCAAGTGACCAGATGCTAAAAACCAGAATAAAGGAAACAGTTTCGTTAGAAGATTCGATCCGTGGCCTGGTGGTATTGTGGTTTCAAACGATTTATCAATGGGCCAGCGTCGAAAACAAAATTTTAATTTTTGATTATTTGTACAATAAGATTAATCATATTCCGTTATAAGCAATTTTCTAAATCTGATAATTTCCATCAGGTAATTGCTAAGTTTTGTCCAGTCTGGTCCATTCAATATTTGTACTGTCTCCTGCATTGCCAGAGAGAATTTTCCAAAATAGGTAACCGAATCTGGTGTATCTAAAAATTGGACATGCACTTATAAAGTGGAAGCAATTTTCCTTGGCTCTAGTGTTGCATACAGATCAGAATTGATTGAAAATCACATTATACGTTCGACCGTTGAGACATAGTACTTCGCACCTCGCTTTGAAAATCAGAGAAAAGTTTTTAGGACATAGAGAATTATGGAAATAATAATTAGTGTTACTCAGATTAAATTTCAACTGACTATATAGAATTTGGCTTTCTGATTCATTAGCCGATGTTATGAATGAATTTCGCATTGCGTCTTCATTTAGCTAATTCTATACAGATTTTACTTTAAATTTATAATGTTGTTTAGATCGAATTGGATATCTTCACGAACTGAAGCGGCGATTTGTTGCCATTTTGCAAACCACCAGTTCTTGTTTCTTACTTCGTATAGCAGCAGGATTTTGCTCAAACGCACATCTCGAAAACCTAAGACTTTAATTAGGTAATCCGCTTGTAGTTTTACAGCCTTATTTATTAGATTTCAATAATATTCGTTTCAAACTAGGAATAGTTATAACGAGTTTAAGCACGTACAATTAACCTATTCCTATTCCTTATTTGAAAATATTTTCCTACTCAGTTTACTTATTCCTTGCTTATGTCAATTTTTTTATTATTAACGTTAAAAACCTGACAGAACGCTTCAATTTTTTCAATTAAACTTTTACAAAGCTGTGTACCTGCAACAATTACAATGGACAACAACTCAAAAAAGAGAAAAAGGGCTTAAAATTGGGATAGTTCTCAAAAGGTAAGCCAGTAGATAATTTTTATCGAATTTTTTTAAATTATGTTCACACATACATATGTATGCATTTCCTACAGTTATAGATTCTTTTCAGACAGTTAATTGCAGAAAAAGTGAGTATAATAGAAAGCAAATATGTGGATACGAATACCACGAAGTCCAAGAAGGAGGCCTGGACGGAAGCACAGTATGTACATGCATAAATAATATCTCAATCGTTAGATGATTTTAATCATCTTTATTTCTGTTAATTCTTTTAGCTTTAATAACAAAAGTCAAGTTAAGAGGGACTTGAAGCAGCTACAACTGCAATGAAAGACGCTCAAAATGAAGGCAAGGGAAAAGCAGTCGGAATATAGAAGAAGTCGGAATGCCATAGGCGGAGGACCACCACCAAAATCCCCTGATCCAGAAGAACAAAAGTTGTATTCGCTCATCCCTCATGAATTTGAGGTTGATGACAACATTATGACAGCGATTATTTGAATTTAAAGGTAACAAAACAAATTCAAATACATATATGTAAATACGGAAATGTAATGTTATTTCTTATTAACATATACAAAAGGAAAACGTTTCTCCAGTGGGTGAAGAAACACCTCCTAAAGTCCAAAAGCCGAAACCAAAAGTCTGAAAACCACATTGGTAATTGCAAATCAAAGTGCAAAAGAAGTGGAGTCTTTGGAAGATGAAATTTCCGCACCTTGCAATTAAACTGCTACTCCCAAAAAGAAGCAACCAAAGAAGGTGAATATTAAATTTGTAAAAAGTGTAAACGTGTTTTAACCAAAAATTCTGCTTGTACTTTCTTACTCAGAACATGCAAGACGATGATTTTGAGAATCAATTATTTGAAGCTTCCATGGAGAGCAAAAGAATTGAAAAAAAAAAAAAAATTATGGAAAATCCTCTTCTTCGGGCTAAGAATGAGGTTACTCATGGAGCAAATAAAGCAGGTAGAGCAGGAAAGAAAACAGAGTGCAGAACTGCAGAGCTGTTTGAAATTAAAAAGAAAAAATTAAAAAATGATGAATTCTGTGTTCTTTAGGTTGAGGTTTTTGGAATAAAAATAAAAAATTACTCGACAACAATGGTATTTATTTTTGAAGATGTACATATATTATTGTTATTGATACAATAAATATGAAAGAACAATTTACAAATGGCACTAAGTATCAAGTTCAATGAACACACTGCGAGATGTTCCCTGTTGTTGATCTTGAATATATATATTCTGGTTATCCGATATGTTTTCATCTTGAGAAAATTCTGCTTCAGCTTTGAAAAAGGGATTGCACTAATTAGAAAATTTTATTTAATATATTAACTAGTACCTTTAGATATCAGTTGGTCCTTAAAATTGAAGGCCGAGTTGTGCAAAACTGCCAATGCAATTATTGTTGTTTTATCATTCTCCAATGAACACTTCATACCTGTTAATAAGATTCTAAACCTCTGTTTTCAAATTCCAAAGCACCTTTCCACTGCGTTTCGAGCTGCAATGTGTGCAAAATTGTATCGAATTTCAGCTTCGGTGCGAGGATTCAAAAGAAGCGTCAACAAAATATTGCTGCAGGGGTATCCGCCGCACAGTTGTCCAAAAAGGGAAAAGTCGTGGCAAAAATACAAAATCTGATGTTTTATTTTTATTGTTTTGTTTTTTATTTCTAAGAGAAATATAAACAGAGCTTCAAAAACAGCAAACAAAATAATTTTTTGATCACTAGTTTAATTTATAGGGCTCTTCAAAGTTAGTTAATTTTTTTCTAGAGAAAAAAAAAAAAAAAAAAACAAAATTCCTTATTTTCATTTTTGCGATTATGGCATATTGAATGAAAAATCTTATTTTTTGTTAATAGTCTTTGGTTTGGTTACTTATAAGTAAATTTAAATTTGAAATTGAAAAAGAAAAACAATAATTTTTAAGGCTTTTATAAATGAAACAAAACAAACACAATTTTTTTTTTTAATTTATCGAGTTTGAATAGAGCTACAAAAAAATACATCCAAGTCCATGCATTAAGCCGAATAGGGTATGTGTATCAACCAATTGTTGAGCCAAAAGAAAAATATTTAGCTGCGCATACTTGCGCACTGCCGAGATTTTGTACTTTGAAAAAAAAAAAATAAAGGCTTGAGAAAACGCTTACTTTGGCATACCTTGATCCACGTAAACTCTTAGTTCTCTGTTAATAGTAATGCTAGCAACGATGTTAAGGTTTAAATTTTTAGAAGAAATGTTATCCATTGTAACTGCATTTACAAATTTTTGTATATTTTTTTTATTGGTCAGATATTATTTTTTGAAGGATGTTCCGTTGTTCTTGTCCGTGATAATTTTTGACTTTGATGTCAGTTTTGTTCGAAAAATGCGTCGTAATCATAACGTTTTCTTACTTTATTTTAATGATGACAATAATGATGAATAAAAAGGTCATTCATAAGGTTGTCGAAAAACCCACAAGTATCATAAAATGTATGATACTTGTAAAAACCAGCAACGGATGAAATTTTAATTTTTTTTGCATTAGAATAAAAAAAATATTATTTTGGATTTTATTACGAATATAAATTGATATAGGTTTTGCAAAATGTTTAACATATCTACCAATTTTTATAATCTGAACTCTGACAATGGATTAACTTCATTAGTTTTCAAAACAATTGACTAAAGACCGGATCGTGTTAATTTAATTCGAATATGAATATTTCAAACAAAGTCCTTTTGGAACATTTTCACAATGCTTCGAATTCTGAAGAATTTGTGCAATTGTTTCAGAATCAATACGCAGAAATTAGTGTTAATGAAGAAATTAAAAAGAAACTTCAAAAGTTATATGCTCTATTTAAGCAAAAATGGACACAAAGTAGTAGACACAAAGAAAGATTTCTCACTAAAAATGAAGAATTTTTGAATGGAACATTTACTATACAAGAGGTTGAAATGGAAGACAGTGATATGCCAAGTACATCAAGAGGGAGGCCTTCGAAATCCTTGCAGGCATGTTCGGATTACACCAAAAGGAGGCAACTAATGGAAACTACGAGCAATATTTCGACGAAAAATGTGTCAATAGCTCTTAGTATGAAATATAACAAGGATAATAATAAGGCAAAAGCGGACATCACGAAAGCTGTTCTGAGTGCTAGCCCATTACGAGAGAGTGCAGCGGATTAAAGCGAGTATTCCTACACCTCAAAGGGATCCAATAAAATATGATGGTCCGACTGCACTTGCCTTGTTCTTGGATATGGGACTTTCTAAGGAAAAATACAAATTGATGCGAAAATCATTGCGAAGCCATAACGTTGACGTATTTCCAAGTTATAATGAGTTAATGGAATCTAAGATAGAGACCACGCCTTTATGTTTTTAATTAAACTTGATTTTTTTCTTTTTAATTTTTGGTCCGTTTATTTTTTAACTTTACTGTTTCACATAAAATATGTGTCTTAAAAAGGTATAAACCATTATTATTGACCGCTTAAAGCAAAAAAAAAAAGTTTCTTTGCCAAATTTTCGCATCCACTGTTGTGATGAATTTTATTTAGAACACCCTATAAACACTTTGGGGGCCATCATTTTGTTTTTATCAACATTTGCAAAACAAAAGACAATTTTTAAGGTTTTACTTCAATTCTTTTTTCTACAAATTTAGTTTTTTGAGAAAATCTGTTTTCGGCCGATGATTCCGAAACACCCTGTGAAATAATTTTCTTGAAATTCATTGTTGTAACAGCCCTGGAAATTTCCTTTAAATTAAAAAAAAAATTGTACCGCTACCTCAATCCGTTCAAAAGTTTTGGACAACTGTGCGCCGTCCCCAAGCAGAATACCTTTGAACTCTCCAATTTTGAAACGTTGTTTAATGCGGCTTTACCTAATTATCCGAGAGTCATGGGTTATCTCCAACGACAAACAATGTCATTAATTTTTAACGACGCGTTGCAAATAACTTGCAAATAAAGGAGTAGTATCCTTTTCTATTAACATATAACTGTCCGGAGGGCCCACTGATTTTCGGGATGCGAATATGGAACTGCACCAATAACTGTTGGAAAGCCGCGTATGCCACAAAACATGTTTACGTCTCGTATCTGTTCAGATACGGCGGTGGGAATTTTAACGGTAACAGCACTTTGGGCCGCAAATGCTTTTGCCACACATTTGCAGATTTGACACAGAGTGGGTTGGCTGAACCCATGGATATCCACTCCATCATCGTCTTGAATCTTCAAAATGTTAAGTAATTGGATGCGGATCAGGTGAACATTTCAAATGCTATAAATAAATGTACCTCATTGCGACCCCAATATCGTATCACCGCCATTACTTGAAGATCAATTGGGATATGTCCTCATCTCTTATCATCCCTTAAGTAAGGGTGAGCTATATTAATTCGCATCCACATATTTTTCTTCGATACTTCGACCGGAAATCTTCTTCCCTCAATGTCATTGGATTGAACCGAGTTTTGTTAAGCTTTTCCCGTCTTCTTCCCGAATTAAATGCATTTAAGGAATCCAAATCATTCACGAATCCAAGATAACTATCCATTTTTATTATAAATCAAAATATAAATTTCCTTCTTTCAAAATGACGTTTAATACAAAAACCGATTTATTCCCGCTTAAATCCTACTATAAATCAGTTAAGCTTATTCCGACTCTAAAACTTGTTTATATTTTTTTTTTATAAATAAGCTTTTCAGTATTAAAGGAGTTTTAAGATCGAAATAACTGTTAGGGTGCTTGTATACATCTTGTATATCTTTGACAGGCCGGTTTCTAAGTGTATCGCATAATTCGGTGTGTTGATTGGTAGATTACAAATTTTGTTGATGAAATTCCTCTGAAGTTTCTCAGTTTCCTCATACTCATCCATTCCCCAAACTTGAACTGCATAGCACTTCACAACCGAATTGAAGATTTGACATTTAGTCGACAAAATTGTGTGATCGTTTGAAAAAATATTTCTCCATGTTAGCTTTGTATATCATAATTTTTGACTTTAATGTGTTGATTTCAAGTCCCATTTTCAACAGTATGTAGACAGCCGAATTATCATCAATTGCAGATTTTCTTTCGATTCCGATAAAATGACCAAGTCGTCAGCATAATTATAATAATACATTGATTAGGATTCCAGCTATTCTAATTCCTCCAGGAAAATGATTATCAATGTCATTTATGAACAGTGCGAATAAGAGTGTACTAGGAGGACAACCCTGTTTGACACCTGTATCAGTTTGAAAAAAATTCAGAGTAATTCTATCCATCCCAAACTTTTGTTTGTGTGTCTGTGTACATGTCTTTAATGACATGCAGAAATCCGGTTCAGACGCTTTGAAATCGACAAACAACGCGTAAACCTTCTTATTCCTGGAATGAAACACTTTGACAATGGATGACAGAGGGAAGATTTGGTCCACTGTTGAAAAGCTTTTCCCAAATCCAGCCTGAAATTCTGAATTTTTCTACCCACTTTTCCAATCGTGCAACCAGGACACCACAAAATCTTAGCAATACTATTCATAAAGGATATGCTTCTGTAATTGGCAACATCATTCAAGTCTCCTTTTTTATGTATTGGAAAGATAACAGATTTTTTGAACGGAGGTGGAACTTTTGCATTCGTAAGAATTCTGTTAAAAAGTGTAACCAATTGCATACCAAAACTTTGAAATGCATTTTTAAAAAATTCGTAAGATACACCATCTTCATCAGGAGCTTTATTATTAAAAGCTTTTTGTAGAACTGCATCTATCTCAAACATGGATATCTCGGTGTCCAATATATCATCGGTAATTACAGGTTTAGCATAGGCAAAACTCAGATGAGAATTAGTTTGTAGAATTTTCGAGAAATGGGTGAAAAGATCGTCGGCGGATACACTTGCTGCAGAATTCCCTCCGGGAGCGGCTTACGGTAACTAAGAAGCTTAGAGCTATTCGATCGCGAAACTTGATTTCGCAGAAGGGCCTCCCATGGTCGACAGGTCGAAACGGAGTAGGCTGTTACTACCAATTACCCCACAACGAAGGAGTGTTCCCACCAAGGCACTCCCACCGAGGGACGGCAGCGAATGAATTTCTCCTTTGGAATCAACGGTGGCGTCTTCAGTTCCAGTTAGGCCGAACTACTTGGTGAACACCTTCACGGGCTACTTCGACTTATTTGAAGCCCAGGCCGTAAAAGGAGCGGTTTTTCCGGCTCTTGCACTTGGATTCACATCAAGTGCCTGGTATTCCAGGTTGGGGGTTGTGCGTTGTGGTGACTTCCCGAGCATGCAGAAAAAAATCTTAGTTGCGAAGCAACAACAGGCCTCGGACACGGACGGATACACTGATGACGACCCAAGCAAATGTACAAAGGACAACGATTTTCGGATATGCACGTTTAATGTTAGGTCCCTTAATAGACCGCGTGATGCCAAACAGTTAGCGGAGACCCTCAACTGCTACAAAGCAGATATTACCGCTATCCAGGAAATGCGATGGGATGGACCGGGCAAAAGGAGGATGAGAAACTGCGACATCTGCTATGGTAATTGTTACCGAGAGCAACAACAGCGACTATTTGGATGCGGATTCGTCGTGGGAAGCAGACTCAGGCAAAAAGTCTTGAGCTTCAAATTTGTGAGCGAACGCATCACGACAATCCGAATCAAGGCTAAATTCGGCAACATTAGCCTAATGTGCGCATGCCCCCACAGAAGAGAAAAAGGACGACACCAAAGACTAGTTCTACGAGCTCCTTGATAAAACATACGAGCAATGTCCTAGTTATGACATTAAAATTGTCCTTGGCGATTTCAACGCAAAGCTGGGAAATGAGGATATCTTTGGTGGAACAGCCTGCACGACACCACATCCGATAACGGATTCAGGCAGATCGATTTTGCTGCGGGGTGAAATGTTGTGGTAGCAAGCACCTGGTTCCCTCATCTCAACATCCATAAAGGTACATGGAGATCTCCTGATCAATCAACCGTCAACCAGATTGATCACATTGCGATCGACGGAAGGCACTTGTCCAGCATTTTAGATGTTCGAACTTTCCGAGGAGCTAACATCGACTCGGACCACTACCTCGTCGTAGCCATGGTAGTGCTACGAATATCCCGACAACGGCCAAAACAAGGAAATGCTGCAAGAAAATTCGACATCGGACGGCTAATATCGCAAGAGATCGCCAGATCATTCTCTGGTCGAGTGTCAAGTAACCTCTTAAGGAGTCCCATGCCGCCAACATCAAGTATCGAAGACCAGTGGAAACATTGCCAGAGAGCAGTTAGAGATGCCGCCACTAATGTGCTGGGTTGCACAAAGCCACCTAAACGAAACCCCTGGTTTGACGAAGAATGCAGGCAGGCCCATGCAGCCAAGCAGAAGGCATACAAAGCGGCGCTGCATAGAAGGACAAGAGCTGCTCGTGAGCTCTACGAGCGAAAGAGGAGAGAGGAATGCCGGCTTCTCAGGAGAAAAAAGAGAGAGCATGAGAAGCGTCAGATCGAGGATGTTGAGAGAGCCAACAGCAGGAATAAAGTTCGGAGGTTTTACCGAAAGGTTAAACAGCTGGCTCAAGGTCTTCGAGCAAGAACCGATGCCTGCAGAGATAAACAAGGGAACATCATAGTAGAATCGCAGTCAATGCTGGGGATTTGGAAAGACCACTTCTGTAGATTGTATAACGGCGACGACGAACAAAATACCGCCGTCAGACAGGAGCCTTTCATCGGACACGATGATAGCCAACAATTCCGTGAACCCGACCTAGAAGAAGTGAAAACCGCAATATCACGGCTGAAATCCAACGAAGCCGCTGGAGCAGATGGACTAGCTGCTGAGTTGTTCAAAGCAGCAGGCGACGAGGTAGATAGGAGCATGCACCAAATCATCTGTAAGATATGGTCAGAGGAATGCATGCCCAATGAATGGAACCTCAGCATTGTTTGCCCGATCCTGAAAAAGGGAGATCCTCTAAACTGCGCCAACTATAGAGGAATAAGTCTACTAAACATCGCCCACAAGATCCTCTCTGCCATAATATGTGAACGTCTGAAGCCTTTCGTCAACAATCTGATTGGTCTTTATCAATGTGGCTTCAGGCCAGGAAAGTCAACCATCGACCAAATTTTCACGTTGCGGCAGATCCTGGAAAAGACCTATGAACTCCAAATCGATACCCACCACCTTTTCATCGATTTTAAAGCCGCGTATGACAGCATCTATGTCTAGTTTTGGCGTCCCTGCCAACCTCGTGCGCTTGTGCAAAATGACGATGGAGAACTCACGCTGCTCCATAAAGGTTGGCAACGAGCTTACGGAATCTTTCGACGTCAAAAAAGGATTCAGACAAGGGGATGCACTGTCATGCGATTTCTTTAACATCGTTCTTGAGAAGATAGTGCAGAACTCCAACGTCAACACCAGAGGCACTATCTTCCAAAAATCTGTTCAACTTCTCGCGTACGCCGATGATATTGATATAATGGGAAGAACACAGCGTGATGTCAATGGCGCAAAAATGGGTTTAGCGGTAAATGAGGGAAAAACGAAGTATATGCTGTCTTCGAGGAAGGACACCCAACACCGACGGCTCGGGCAGAACGTCACAATAGACACGTATAACTTAGAGGTAGTAGAGGAGTTTGTCTACCTAGGCTCCGCTATAAACGCGGCCAATAACACCAGCGCCGAGATCAGACGAAGAATAACTCTTGCTAATCGCTGTTTCTTTGGGCTAAGAAAGCAATTGAGTGGAAAAGCCCTCTCTCGAGTAACTAAGGTTAAACATGTACAACACACTCATCATCCCAGTCCTGCTGTATGGTGCAGAAGCATGGACCCTGACAAAATCGGATGAAAGTGCCTTAGGCTGTTTCGAGAGGAAAGTTCTTCGGGTCATCTTTGGCCCCGTGTGCATTGAAGGGGAATGGCGAAGAAGATACAACAGCGAACCTTACGGGTTGTACAATGACATGGACCTAGCCAGAAGGGTCAAGGTCCAGAGACTCAGATGGCTCGGTCATTTAGAGCGAATGGACACCAATGCTCCGGCCCGGAAAGCCTTCGACACTATTCCCGAGGGACGTAGGAGGAGAGGAAGACCGCGACTCAGGTGGCGCACTCAAGTGGAAGAGGACCTCAATCAACTTGGAGTGCAAAACTGGAGACGACTAGCTAAGGACCGAGCTAGCTGGCGGAGACTGTTGATTGAGGCCCAAGTCCACAACGGACTGTAGCGCCACCTTAAGTAAGTAAAGTAAGTTTCCAGAATTCCTTTGTGTTTTTTATTTCACCAAGTGATTTATCTTGAATATTTTCAAAACTAAGTTTTTGGCAAAAAAAAAAGAAAGATGTTTGTAATGTGAATTTGACTCAATGTACCATGCTTTCAGAAGAGCAAATGATTTTTGTCTTGCGTTCAGACACTCATTGTCAAACCACTTTTGATACATAAAAGGTTGATTGATTTGCTGAATTTTTCAAGCAAGTTACTAATTCATTGGAAAAAGCATCGGTAGACTCAATACTTGAAGGAATTCTTGAGAGCCAACTGTCTAGTTTACGATAAAAGGTTTCGATATTTTCGTCTCTCCATTCGAGTCAAGGTCGTTTTGTTAACCACCTTAACCGTTTGACTTCAGAGCTGGAAAGTCGATCATACCTATACTATTGCATTACAGCACATCAACCCGATACTACATAGATTTCGGTCGAGTTATGTTATAGAGCTAGTCTCTACATAGGAAATTTCTTTATTTGGTATCCCAGCGAAAGAGTATAAGAGGATGATAGTGAACTCGTTTCCCCAATTCTATTTCTACCAAACAAAAGGGTGAATGTTGTGCGTCTTCTTCAACTGGGTTGAGCACAATTTACACGTCTTCACGTAATCGGAAAGCCCTTAGTTGCTTCAATAAATGGTGATGGATATGTCAAAGATCTAACAACGACACTGAAGAGTAAAAGTCCAATGTTCTACACTTCTACGGGATGCGGACTCCAAAGACAAGAAGACCTCAATTAAATTGCCAAAAAAAAGCTAGAAGCAACTAGCTATCTAGCTATTAACTGGCTGAAGGAGTTTGGAGAACCAATACGACCTGAAAAAAAAAAACGTTAAAACGAAAAATAAGTTCAGCAAAGTCCACCGTGAAGAGGCATAGGAACAAGTTCCGCCTAAGAAATCCACTTAACTCTTAGTTGAAACCTCTTGAAGTCCACTTAAGAACTCGATGACATACTCGACCACAAAAGTTGTCAACCCACGCTTCAAATTTCACATCTCGCCATCTTACAGCGAATGCCTTTACTTCTAAATCCTTTCTTCCTTATAATTTAGACAAGAAAATATTTTTTTTTCTTCCTCCACAGCAGCTGGCTCAAACACAAAAAAAAAATTAACTCTCGGTAATGTTATGAAGAAGGATCAAAGATCTTTTTGTGAGTGAGCGCATTGAGCAAGTTCATACTTTATCATAAGAAACACACCAAGAAAAAAAAATAAGGAACGCGCCAAAATCTCAAATGATAAATGAATATGCCGCAGGGGACATCTGTCGGAAGACTCGACATAAATCAAGAAATATGCTCTTGAAAAGCACTTGAGAGTGTGGGTGAGTAATAAAGTGCTAGATTTAAGTGCCAGTCAATTGTTAATGAGGGTTAAATGGCTTGTGATTGAAAACAAAAAAATTAAAAGGAAATGTTTTTTGTTGTTTAATTTTATGATTTAAAATTTTTTTTACTCAAACTTATGGCAATTGAATTAATTTTAAGTCACAAAGGATATACGATTTGGAGCTATTCAATTCGTTTCGAAGCATCTGCTGTCGTCTTTAGCCATTGGACTGGGATCAAAGGGAAAAATTAAACGATTCCGATTAAAAATTCGCTACACCAGATGCCCACACATCGCGCAGGAGTAAAACCTGCTTCAATGTTTATACTGTGTTGGTCTTGCATTTCCTATATGCAACCGCTTACACATTGAGCATATGTCGGCGTGAAAATAAGTAAAATTGCAATAAAAACACTACATTCATTTACTGGCTTTTCTTCCTCGACGAGTTATTGTTCTAAGAAAACTAAGGTGTACCGCCACATATGGTGTCTTATATACGGTACGGACAGTGAACACTTAAAACATTTCAAAGTAGTCAACTCTTGACACAATGAATTTTGGAATAATTTAGTTCTGGTTGTGCGTTCGCGCACTTGATTTGCATAAAAATGTTAAAAAGAGTCCTTGACTTGTTATGGGGAAGGGGATCTTTAAGCAGCAGTTTTTGTGTTTGCGCAGCATTGGCTGTTTGAATTCAATATGGTCTGTTATAAATGGAAATACTGGGAAACGGTAAGCAGAACGACAGGTTGTGCATTATCCGTGAAATAATATAGTATTCTGCTTAGTTGTCATTGTCTGGAACGAAGGATCATTTGCATTTTCAACGGACCTAGTGATTAAGTACATTTGCAAAGAACTTGAGACGTTTGAGTTCAACTTATTATGTTAAGTGAAAGAATACTAGTGCTAAAATTTTGTATTCAGTAACTTTAGTCCACAACGCACTCTGATGCAATTAGGTAATTATTGCAATAAAAAGCCGTAAGACAATTTTTTAACCGAGACTCTTATTTTTTGTTTAAATATAACTTAAACAGTTAACGCCAGAAGAACGATGATTCAGAAATCTTTGGACTCAAGGCAATAGAGCTGTAAAAAGCTTTGTATATGGAACAGCTAGTACTACCAAGATTGGTTTTGAATCCCTCTTCCTTGAGTACCGCAATGCAGCATCACTTTTTCACTTTCCCTCATTTGATTTAAAACTCTGATAGTATATTTTAGTACCATTCAATTTGGTTGCAGCAGGCCAACAATTTCACCAATCCGACCTTGACGAAGTGAAGAAAGCGATATCTAAACTTAAGTTGAACAAAGCCGCTGAAGCAGACGGGCTAGCCGCCGAACTGTACAAAACAACTGGAGATGATTTGGTTAGGAGCATGCACCAGCTCATCTGCAAAATTTGGTCGGAGGAAAACATGCCCGACGAATGGAAACTCAGCATCGTATGTCCGATCCTCAAGAAAGGAGATTCCCTGAACTGCACCAATTACAGACGTATAAATCTCCTTAACATCGCCTTCAATTTCTTGTCTGCCGTGCTGTGTGAACGTTTGAAGCCCTTCGTCAACAACCTGATAGGTCCTTATCAGTGTGGCTTCATACCCGGAAAGTCCACCATCGATAAAATATTCACCCTACGGCAGATCTTTGAGAAGACCCAGGAACTTCAAATTGATACCTACCACCTTTTCATTGATTTCAAGGCCGCGTATAACAGCGTCTGGTAGAGACAAATTATATAGAGCAATGTCTAGTTTTGGCATCCCAGAAAAACTCGTCCGTCTGTGTAAGATGACAATGGAAAACTCACGCTGTTCCAACATGGTCGAAAAAAAACCTAACGAACGCATTTTATGTGAAAAAAGGTTTTAGACAAAGCGATGCGCTGTCATGCGATTTCTTCAACATCATTCTTGAAAAGATTGTGCAAAGCTCCAACGGCAACACCACCAGAGGCACAATCTTTCAAAAGTCCGTCCAGCTACTAGGATACGCAGACGACATTGATATAGTTGGAAGAACACAGCGTGATGTCTTCGTCTACCTAGGATCCGCTATTAACTCAGAAACAACACCAGCGCTGAAATCAAATGAAGAATCACTCTTGCCAATCACTGCTTCTTTGGACTTAGAAGGCTTTTGAGTAAAAAAGTCCTCTCCCGAGCAACTAAAGTGACGTTCTACAAAACCCTAATCATCCCGGTCCTAATGTATGGTGCAGAGACATGGACTATGACAACATCCGATGAAAACGCATTGGGCTGCTTTGAGAGAAAAACTCTTCGAGTGATTTTTGATCCTATCCGCATTAATGGAGAATGGGGACAACGATTCAACCAAGAACTGTACGATATGTTCAGCGACACTGGCCTAGCCAGAAAAGTTAAGGCCCAACGAGTTAGATGGTTGGGTCATGTTGAGCAAATGTAAAATAATGCTCCGGCTCGTAGAGTCTTCGAATCCAACCCGGAAGGACGTCGCGGAAGAGGAAGACTACGACTCAGGTGGAGCACACAGGCGGTAGAGGACCTGAACCAACTTGTCGTGCGAAACTGGAGACAGCTAGCTATGGACCGAGCAGGCTGGAAAAGGTTGTTGGGTGAGGCCCTGGTCCGACCTGGACTGTAGCGCTACCATAAGTATGTAAGTAATTTAGTATAAAGTTGTTGTTCTAGTATCTAAATCGACAGCCTTTCGCCCACACATTTAAGAGTCCTTGAAACCTTTATCAACTTTAGAAACTTAGGCCGTGTGCGAATTGGGTTAAAAAGTGGTTAAAACTTGTCGTTTGGTTAAATTTTGACACTTCGCAATAAAATGTGTTAAAAATTAGACTAGCTGCGGAGCAGGTTAAAATATGACATTAGTGGTTAAAAATTCATTCATTTTTAACCACAATTCATCCAATTCGCACACGGTCTTATTAGCGAAGGAGATAGTATATTTTAGTACCATTCAATTTGGTTGCAGCAGGCCAACAATTTCACCCATCCGACCTTGATGAAGTGAAGAAAGCGATATCTAAACTTAAGTTGAACAAAGCCGCTGGAGCAGACGGGCTAGCCGCCGAACTGTACAAAACAACTGGAGATGATTTGGTTAGGAGCATGCACCAGCTCATCTGCAAAATTTGGTCGGAGGAAAACATGCCCGACGAATGGAAACTCAGCATCGTATGTCCGATCCTCAAGAAAGGAGATTCCCTGAACTGCACCAATTACAGACGTATAAATCTCCTTAACATCGCCTTCAATTTCTTGTCTGCCGTGCTGTGTGAACGTTTGAAGCCCTTCGTCAACAACCTGATAGGTCCTTATCAGTGTGGCTTCATACCCGGAAAGTCCACCATCGATAAAATATTCACCCTACGGCAGATCTTTGAGAAGACCCAGGAACTTCAAATTGATACCTACCACCTTTTCATTGATTTCAAGGCCGCGTATAACAGCGTCTGGTAGAGACAAATTATATAGAGCAATGTCTAGTTTTGGCATCCCAGAAAAACTCGTCCGTCTGTGTAAGATGACAATGGAAAACTCACGCTGTTCCAACATGGTCGGAAAAAAACCTAACGAACGCATTTTATGTGAAAAAGGGTTTTAGACAAAGCGATGCGCTGTCATGCGATTTCTTCAACATCATTCTTGAAAAGATTGTGCAAAGCTCCAACGGCAACACCACCAGAGGCACAATCTTTCAAAAGTCCGTCCAGCTACTAGGATACGCAGACGACATTGATATAGTTGGAAGAACACAGCGTGATGTCTTCGTCTACCTAGGATCCGCTATTAACTCAGAAACAACACCAGCGCTGAAATCAAATGAAGAATCACTCTTGCCAATCACTGCTTCTTTGGACTTAGAAGGCTTTTGAGTAAAAAAGTCCTCTCCCGAGCAACTAAAGTGACGTTCTACAAAACCCTAATCATCCCGGTCCTAATGTATGGTGCAGAGACATGGACTATGACAACATCCGATGAAAACGCATTGGGCTGCTTTGAGAGAAAAACTCTTCGAGTGATTTTTGATCCTATCCGCATTAATGGAGAATGGGGACAACGATTCAACCAAGAACTGTACGATATGTTCAGCGACACTGGCCTAGCCAGAAAAGTTAAGGCCCAACGAGTTAGATGGTTGGGTCATGTTGAGCAAATGTAAAATAATGCTCCGGCTCGTAGAGTCTTCGAATCCAACCCGGAAGGACGTCGCGGAAGAGGAAGACTACGACTCAGGTGGAGCACACAGGTGGTAGAGGACCTGAACCAACTTGTCGTGCGAAACTGGAGACAGCTAGCTATGGACCGAGCAGGCTGGAAAAGGTTGTTGGGTGAGGCCCTGGTCCGACCTGGACTGTAGCGCTACCATAAGTATGTAAGTAATTTAGTATAAAGTTGTTGTTCTAGTATCTAAATCGACAGCCTTTCGCCCACACATTTAAGAGTCCTTGAAACCTTTATCAACTTTAGAAACTTAGGCCGTGTGCGAATTGGGTTAAAAAGTGGTTAAAACTTGTCGTTTGGTTAAATTTTGACACTTCGCAATAAAATGTGTTAAAAATTAGACTAGCTGCAGAGCAGGTTAAAATATGACAGTAGTGGTTAAAAATTCATTAATTTTTAACCACAATTCATCCAATTCGCACACGGCCTTATTAGCGAAAACGATCTTTGCAATGTTCGAAAATGATGCACCTTAATGACTCGAGTTCCCTAAATTCTTCTGACGTTTTAATTGGCAATCTGGAAGTAAAAAAAGCATTCTAAATATGCGTTCAATTGGGCAAAAGTGACAGTTCTGATTCCGAAAAGAGGAGAATTCCCTTCTGATTTTAAAACCAGAAACCAGATTGCCAATTAAAAACGGCATAACTACTTACATTCACACGAAACCATGCGTTGTCTGCCTCCACAATCCTTAACTGCTTTTTGATTTAATATAAATTCAAAGCAAACAGACAGATGTACCTTTACGGCTTTACCTATGTACTTATTTGATTTACCTTTACCATTGCTGGCTGAAAAATGTCTAATAAGTCACAAACCTAATCGCACTGGATCTACCTAAACTAAACATTATTACTCTCGATTTTTTGATAATGTCGATCATGAACCCAATCCGTCATGCTTCAATCTCAGAAACTTCTCCCAGCGCGAAGGCAACCGGCAGATGAGCAAAATAATACCTATTGTACTCATCTTTTTTTCTAAAGAAATTGAATGATTTGCTTACCCTCAATCTTCGCCATCGCCAGACACAACTTCTTCTCTCTTGTTCATTCTTGATTTGTTTTTTTTTTTTTTTTTTTTTGCCCGTCTTTTTTATTCCCAGAAAATAGGCACTTTTTTTGTCTCACAGAGAAAAAAATCTAACATCTTCTATACTCTAGATCTGTCATTATTTTGTTGTTTTCTTAAATCAATCATCTCTTCATCTTTAGTCAATATTCTCGCATCAAAGACATGGTTTTCAGTCATGTGACCAAAATCTTTAAGAAATCTGTTCACTCCATGTTGCTTTTAAGGATCAGTGCAAGGACTGGATGTCGATCTGTGAGCCCCTTTTTGGTGTGATTAATCGCTCTATAAGATTAGAATGATTCCCCATAATAATCGAGCTGTGAATTAAAATGAAAAAAATAATTTTCCAAAAAAGGTAAAAAAGACAGCCTCACATGTTTTCTTGTTGTTCGTACAATACCTATGCTCTGATTAATCTTAAAGACGATCGTGGGGTAATGTCCTTGTAATTTTGACTATTATGGAGCGAGTTTTTGTTCTCTATTTTCGTCAAATCAAATTGTTTTCTGTCATTTCGTCATCTTTGTGGTTAGTTGTTTTGTCTCGTTACTTTTATTGACAAGAAGAAAAGAGTAGAGAAAGTGATAAATGATGCTTGGGTTACGGTGATGACATGATTCGTTGTTATGGTCATTTGACAAAAATGTGTTCAAGCTGCGACATTGTTAATGGTTCTTTGCATGACCTGACATTGGCGTTTAAGATGCTTCTGAATCATGGTTTCAGATCAGAGAAAAACAATTATTACACTTATGAAAAAGTAAAAAAAAGCAATTGTACATTTGCTCAAGGTGTTCCAATTTCCACAAAAAAAAAAAAAATGTATATAGGTTTAGGTATACAACTAGAACTAGAATCGTTACGGTTTCTTATATTCAATTCAGTTACTTTTTTAGCTTTCGTCTGTTTTGGTCTTTTTATTTTTTGATTTCAGAGTCGATTATTGCAATATTCGTGGGCTTAAAATTAATTTCGTGCTGCGTAAAGTCACACGTTTCGAACAGGCAGCTTGTATTGCACTGAGTGATACCCAATAGGTGAGAATGCCCGACCCTACTGATGCATGAGTCTTGCTTAGTGCCTTTATATTCTTCTCAACCATGGTCTCGCCGTCTACAATAGGAATGAATGTTGCTAGCAATTCGTACCACATACGGCGCTGCTCTCAACCCTTTTTACGTTGCGACATATAATATATGCAAGTATTGAATTCTAACAAAAAAAAAATTTTTGAGATAGGATGAGTATGACATTACGATTATAGAGAATTCGAAAAAAGTTTTTGAAAGTACGTATATATGTTGCAATAAATTTTTTTTTCAAAAAAATTTCAATTTTTTTTTTGGATTTTTATAAAAAATATTTTTAAAACTTTTTTTTCAAATTCTGGTAAGCTCAAAAACGTATTAATTTTTAAAAATCCAAATTGAAGTATAATTGTATAATTTACCTGTCTTGTCAGACCCAAATTAGTTTTAAGACATTTTTGAAAAATTTTATATATAAAAAATTAATTAAAAAAAAACGCTCCGACAAAAATAAAAAAATTCAATAAATCCAAGAAATAAGGTTTGAATTTGTTCGCATTTAAATTTTTGGAATGAAATGTATATACAGGTACATTTTCAATTTAATTTTTTTTAATATAGTCAAATGATTTTTTCATATATTTTTACTTCGACATATAGAATATATGGCAAGTATTGAATGCGTAAAAAAAAAAAAATTTGAGATTAGGATGAGATATGATTTAATAAATGATAGCAGCCGAAAAAAGTGGGTCGGCATTCCGTCCTGTCTGTCTTCGGAAAGTTTTACCAGGCATCTACACTTAACTCTGGTCCAATGACTTTCAAATTGAAAATTAGAAGTTTGAGACAAAAAGTCATATCCCAATTTTTTTATTTTGTTCTAAGATCAAAATTTAGGAGCTACCACCATAAAAGACACGATTTTTTTGGCCAAAACCAACTTTTTTCACAAAAACGCCCGAACATTTTTTTTAAACTTCCTCGAGTTTAATTTTTGTAAACCGTCATGTTGTTAGTTTAAAAAACATGTTTTGTATTCGCCTCCAAAACGGTACCTCCCATAGAACCGTTTTTTGTTATTAGATTTTCTCGAAAAACTGAAATCTGATCAGCGTAAGTTTTTTTTTCGAAAGTACGTATATATCGTTCAAATAATATTTTGTTTTCAAAAAAATTTCAAATTTTTTTTTGGGATTTTTAAAAAATATTTTTAAACTTTTTTTTTCAAATTCTGTACTCAAAACGGATCAATTTTAAAAATCCAAATTGATATAGTATTATATTTACATGGTCTTGAAACTGCATACCCAAATTAATTTTAAGATATTTTTGAAAATTTATATAACAAAATTGATTTAAAAAAAAAACGGCTCGACGATTTTCAAAAAAAAAATTCAATAAATCAAGAATAAGTTGAATTTGTTCGGCATTTAAATTTTTGGAATGAATGTATATACGAGGTACATGTCCAAATTTTAATTTTTTTAATAAATTCTAATTATTTTTATATGCATAACATAACGTCTCGATTAACGCAACTCTCGATTCACCAACTCCTCGAGTCTTCGCAACACTGAATTTTTAACATAGTGAAGCGGTAATCCGACAACTCTTCCCCAAAAATTGACTCGATAAGTGCAAACTTTTGTTCTATTCTCATATCTCTTTTTTTCATCCAGATTCTTAACTATGGTTTGTTTTTGTCTTTGGCGTTATATTTTGTCACGGGCAGTTAATTTACCGCTACTTTTGATCATTAGGTAAGTATCTTTTCATTGCAAATTTTCTTTGTAGTTAATAAAATTTTGTCATGATCGGGCGTTTGTGTTTAAAAACATGGTGTAACAAAAGCATTGTGAAACTGTCATCAAAACAAAGTGAAATCTTTGAGAATATGTATAAAGGTGTCTTGTCTTTTAGTACTACTCTTTTTAAAATTCGAAGGACTTCCAACAAAGCGCTCTTTACTTTTGATAACGCTACTTGTCATCCAAAAGATGAGAGTTTATTAAGTGATGACGCATGATCTCAGTTATATGTTTTCCAGCAAATTGCACTGCCCTTCTTCAGCCAATGGATCAGAACGTATTAATTAACAAAATTGCATTGCAAAAAAAGTTTACTGCGTTTTTATGGATGGAGGTCAGACCTTGAGTCTAAAAATAAAGAGCGTTTACTCTCAGGAATGCAATTTCCCTTCTATCAAACCAAGGGATATTGCAGCCAGATCAATCAAAAAATAGTTGGGAAATGAGATGAGCTTCCACCTTTGAGCACATTAGAGCTCAAATTAGATGAACACCCGATCGTATTAATCGATATCAACTCCTATGCAAATAATTTTCCGGCAATGAAGCCAGTGCGATTGAAGAACTGAAAGATTGGTAATCGAAACCACTTATACCAATGTTAAGAAAATGATGAAAACATGAAGTTGCCCAAAAATTCAAATGAAAGTGGCCAGGTTGAATTGAATCCTGCGCCTAAAATAAAGGCTGAAACTGCAATACAGCGTTTTAATACAGCAATCCAATGGCTGACAAAGTCATCGCCATCGAACAAATGTTGAGTCTCCTTAACCTCGAGAATGGGCGATTTCTGAAAATCTTAACAACAAAAACTCAAACAAAACTTCCAACTTTTCCCAAAGAAAAAGAATTATACCTACTTTAATTATAACTTAACTTGTAATTATGATCTTTATCTTATTGAATTAACTTATTTTGGTTTTGTTTTTATTATTTATAAGTTTTTGATAAAAAATTGTGTCTTTTACTATATTATAGAATTGCGTTGTCTGGATTTTCTTTAATTTCAAATTGACGTAAAAATTTTTTTACTTGGTTATTGCAACAACCTCGGTCAGTGGCAAACCACCCATTGTTAAATATGCGATAAATCGAGAACCTACTGTATATTTTTTTTTGAGTTAAGTTTAAGCTGTAAGTAAGATCTAATCAGAAGTGCTTAAAGTAGATCGCCCTTTTTAATCACTACCTTTTGCAATTTAAGTAATCATAAATATTTAGTTTTAGCAATGCAGGAGCTAAGTTCGTACGCCCCGTCTGCACAGTATTTTTTTTGAGTAAGTGGTTACTGTAAGTAAGAGTGGTAATCAGAATTGCTTGAAGATCTCTCTTATTTTAAACACTAACCTTGTAGCATTTAAGTAACCAAAGTGTTTTAGCAGCAGGAGCAAGTTTCGACGACCCATCGTGCACAGTTATTTCAATATTATGAGAGTTTTTTCTGTTACTAAGCACAACTAACTGTTTCCTTTATCGAAGTCCAAATTTTGACAGAGCTTCAGCTTCTTCTACGCGAGTAGTGTCCGTAGCTTATGGTTAGTGCTTGGCTGCTATGCAAACGACGTTGGGTTCGAATTCCTACTCGTACACATAGTTTTTATTTTACCTTTCACGAGCACTGCCTCTTGCGAAGAACTGACAAAACTTCCAAGAGTATCATCTGTCATGAAAAAGTGCTTCTCAACTTTGCCGTTCGGAATCGGCGTTAAATTGTAGGTCCCCTCAATTCTTCACACGCACCCAGAGTATGTTGATGAGAGTAAGCCACTTACGCCTTGGCTCTTCAAGAGCTGTCGCGCCATTCTATTTATTTTTATTTTATTTTAACTTCTCGCAAATTTGACGCTCTGTCTGACTCCATTCAGAGAATTGTATCCCTGTTTCCTCACACTGAAATCGTTATTTCGGGCGATTTCAATGTACGCAATTCTTCGTGGCTTCTTCATTCGGGCCAGACAACACCCGAAGGAATGTGTGCTGAGATCTTTGCTGAATTCAACCACCTTACTCAGATTGTCGCCGAGCCCACTCGAATATCGGACATTAATGGCCAAGCGGAAAATACTCTTGACTTGTTTCTAACTTCTGACCCTGATAAATACACTATCAGTGTATTAACGCCTCTAGGTAGATCAGACCACAGTATTACATCTGCAAATTTCTCGTATCAAGCTAATCCAGTTGGAGAAAAAGCACCGAAGAGAACCGTGTGGTAATACGAGAAAGCCAACTGGGACGGTTTCAATAACTTTTTCCAGATCTTTAACTGGTCACTATGCTTCCTCGATAGTGACGCTGACTCCAACGCAGATATGATTACTAATAGATAAAAAGAAGTTAAGTTCCGGTATTTTAACGAAAACCCAACGGAGGAAAACCGGAACAAGTTCAAACAGTGCCCATATTCGTCGGACCAAATTTTTACATGACCAAAAATTAAAGCAAAAATTACTGAAATGTCCCAAAGGCAGTAAGAATTTTTGGTGGTTTGTAAAAAATATGAAGAATTCTTCTCCTTCCTCGGTCCCTACGCTCGTTGACAATGACAGTTGTTAGCTCATTAAACTCTGACTTAAACAGCATTGTGCAATGGGGAATTAAAAACCGGGTTGAGTTTAATGCTTCGAAAACTCAATGCTGTCTTGTATCGTTGAAGCGAGATATACCCCCCATACCATGAGTGGCACTTGCATCAATGAGACCGTACACCTCGAAATTCTCGGTATGTGCATGACCACATACCGAGAATCTCGGTGACCATCGCTTGTGAACCGAGCACATACGCGATATGTCGCCAAAAATGCCGCAAAATGTTTGGGTTTCTTAAGACGGGCAAGAAATTTGTCTCCCCGCCTGAACTCGCTATTATCTATAAAACATATATCCGGCTTGAGTGCAATTCCCATCTCTGGGCTGGTGCTCCATTTACTTACTTACGCCTCTCGGTTGGAATACAAAAAAGAGCTGTAAGAATGATTGGTGATAGAGAGATCACTGATGCATTCACCTCTTTAGACCACCGTCGTAACGTAGCGTGTCTCTCCTTCTTCAATCGCTACTTTTACGGTAATTCCTCTAGTGAAATAGCCAGTTGCATTCCTCCCCTCAAACAATTCGCCCATAATACTCGCGCTTCTAGGAATTCCCATCAGTTTACCCTCGATCCCAACTTTGGACGTACTCTTAAGTATAGAGAATCATTATTTAGCCGTACTACGCGAATGTGGAACTCTCTTCCACACTCTGTTTTTCCCAGTCATTACATAACACCGACACCTCCTTTAGAAACCCCTTCCCTTCTTCCTAATGCACCACTATGTCTCTAGCATAAAAAGGGTATACAAATCCCTTGAGTGGGTGTTAATTATAAAAAAAAAAAACTAGAAGACACTAAATCTACTTGAGTTAAGAAATATTCCGAAGATTTTTGAATAATTTAAAAATGAACATACAACTCGGACACGACCGACGGACGTTCTTCCCTAGCATCGCATAATTGCATGATGAAGAAATAAATTTAAGATAAAATGATGGCCCAAAAATTTTCTTTTAATCTCTATAGAAACGACTTTTGTTTGTCTTCCGACAAGAAGCATGCTGTGGGAAAGTTTAACGATGAGGAGACCTTTTCTGATTGAAAGAATTTATAATAGAAATGCAAAATAATTGAATACACATTAAAGGGCGACATTTTACCTCAAAATTGGGTAAGAATTAAGGAGATTGTGTCTGCCGATTTATAGGTTCTTTGGCAAGGAAGAGATTTGAATTTTGGTTTTTGGAAAAGAATATTTATGGTATTGTTTTTCCAAAAGAATTTTGCAAATGTAATCCTACGAGTAATTTGGGAATTCACCTACCGTGTGAATGGATAAAGAAAAAGATAAAAACAGGGAAATGTAGTGCGAAGGTTTGAAAAGTGAATATTTTTGGGGGACCTAGTTTTTTTTCGATTTCTCCGTTATCGTAATGTCATATTTTTCATTACATTTTGCAAGAAGGAGATTTTTTTGATTCGGTCGACTTGCTACATCGAGTCCCGAGGCCACTTTCCTAAAAAGGCTCATTGAGGCTAGAATTTAGTGCTTTTTTTTGTTTTAGCTGTCAAATAGGGTGCGTCAAATGGTAGATAACAGTGTACTCATGAGGAGCCAAGACTCCTCAACAACCTCTGTCTACCAAGTTCTACTCTTTCCTCCACGATAATGACCACTGGGTGTAGTACCTTAGCTGGAGATATGGTGAAAACCCCTATGGAAGGCTCTGGCGACAGCTAAAGAGAGGACTACTCCTTTTTCCAGGCGGTAGCGGAGGAATTCCCAGGATTGATTCAAGAAATCACACTGTTCGCTTCAGATCGTCCTTTTCCTCCCCTTTTTCTGCGTCGTCCGGTCACCCTCAAGGTAGTCATTTAGGCCCTACGATTTTCATTTTAAAAATTAGCTAACATCTTGGACTGTAATCTTTCGATTTATGCTGACGATATGAAAATTTGCCATCGCTTAACATCACCCAGTGATTCGCACAAGCTGCAATGCAAACTGGACAGTTTTTCTCTTTGGTGTCAAAAAAAACTTCTTGAACTAAATGTAACTAAATGCAATAGCATGACATTCTTACGAAAGCGCCAACCGGGGCAAAATAGAACCTATTTTTTACAGAGGAAACCAGTGCCTTATGTTACTTCTACTAATGACTAATGACTGGTTATTTGTGTTAGAGAACTAAATTTTCACCACCATCTTGACAATGTTTATTAATAAAGCTAATGCCATGCTCGGTTTCATAAAACGTTGGTCCAAAGAATTCCCAGACCCATGTGTAGCTAAAACACTCTACGTTACCTTTGTCAGACCTATTCTCGAATATGCATCCCAAGTTTGGTTTCAAGCTACCAAACGTAATGAAGCAGTTCAACGAAGATTTCTATGGTTCGCACTATAAGAACTGTAACCCTGTTCCGAATCCCTTATCACTGCACTAACTAAAAAAAAAAATAAAAAAAATAGAGTGGCGCAACAGCTCTTGAAGAGCAAAGTCCTAAGTGGCTTACTCTCATCAAGAATTCTCTAGGTTGGTCAAGAATTGACGCCGATTCCGAACGGCAAAGTTGAGAAGCACTTTTTCATGACAGATGATACTCTTCGAAGTTTTGTCAGTTCTTCGCAAGAGAGGCCGTGAAAGATGAAATAAAAACTTTGGGCCCGAGTAGGATTCGAAACCACGACGTTCTACTTAGCAGCTAACGCACCTAACCACTAAGCTACGGACACTACCACTGCACTAACTATTCTTTTTTTAATCCCATGTCTAGAATGCTTCATAATGTCAACAACTCCTCTAGTGCTTTTGATTTCAACATACCCAAACCACTCCTTCGCAATGTTATTTTATTTTATTTTTATTTAGATTAATCCAAGCTTTGACTTAACTTAAACTTATCACTAACTTAAAACAGTTTATTTATTTATTTTTTTTTTTTTTTGGGTTCGATTGTGAACCTTGATTCGTGTGGGCATTTAGGCCCACATAAAAGTTCTTTATTGAACAAGAACCCAAACATTTCGATTTTAGAAGGGTCTCAAGGAAGCGGGTAGAAGTAAAGGGTATTTTTTAGAGTGGATTTAGAGATGTTAAAATCGAACACTGAATTTGCAGCATTACAGTGACGAAGAATTCTGGACATTGGTTCGAAGAATCCATAGTTTGTGCGGTGATGAGGAATATAAAAAGAGAGATAGATCGCACGTTCCGAGGGTTAGTGTTGAGTTGGATTTTACTCAGGAGTGTCGGGGAATCTATATTGCCCAATAACAATTGGTGAGCAAACGATAAATCGGCGATTTTCCGTCTAGTAGTTAAGGGTTGCAAGCCTATCAACTTTAGTCGGTCGGTGTAAGGAGGTAAGTTGGAAGAATCTTCCCAATGGAGACCTCGCAGAGCAAATCGAATGAAACGTTTTTGAACATTTTCAATTCTTAGTGAATGGAGTTCATAATAAGGGGACCAAACTTGGCATGCGTACTCAAGATGAGGTCGGACTAAGGAAACGTAAAGGGATTTTGTTACATGCTCGAAGTGGGAATAGAAATTCAAGTCTTTGTCAAACATTAAACCGAGATTTCTTACAGAATCGACTTTGTTTCATTAACCAAAAAATATATTCTATGAGTTGGGTTTTTGCTTACGCGGAGAAAGTAATTTGCTTACATTTATTTATATTTAACTCAAGGAAGTTATGAGAGCACCAATTAACAGCGAGGAATCCGTTGGAGTTGAGATAATTTTAAAAATTTTCTTGTCATCCGCGAACATTAGAATATCTGAATGTTTTAATATAAGACAAACATCGTTAACAGAAAAGGTAAAGAGTAGGGGACTGAGGTGACTGCCTTGTGGAACCCTGGAAGTAGCATTAATTGGACTGGACACTGAATAACGAGAGATGACTCTATAAGTTCTATTCTCAAGGTAGGAGCTTATCTAGTTTATAAAAATTGGTGGAAAACCAAGAGCTTTTAGTTTTAGATAGATTATCTTGAAGGAAATTTTATCAAAGGCTTTGCTGTAATCAGTATATAAAACATCCACTTCACTTCCATTTTCGAGGGCTGATAGAACACTCGATACAAATTCAATTCAGTTGGTCGTGGTGGATCTTCCTTTAAGAAAACCATGTTGAGCGGGAGAGAATATGGGCTTGCAATGAAAATAAACCGAATCATTAACTAAACTTTCAAAAAGTTTGGGGATACAAGAAAGTTTAGCGATTGGTCTATAATTATTAACTTCAGTTTTATCGCCTTGTTTATGGATTGAAAGATATAAGAATCCTTCCATATATGGGGAAACACACCTCTGGAAAGAGAAAGTCTAAACAGAGCTGCAAGGGGCTTTGACAAAGCATGTGTACATTTTTTTAGGACAACAGATGGGATGCCATCGGGACCAGGGCTGTAGTTTTCTTTGAGGCTTTCAATTTTAGCAATAACCATTTCCTCAGTTATTGTAATAGATGAAAGAGAAGTCTGAGTGCAACCTTCTAAATAACTAAAGTATAGCTAGGTTCGGGGTCATGATGGTGTTCGGTATAAGATTGGCTAAAGTATTCTGCAAAAAGATTAGTTAATGTCGGAGGATCTGAGGAAGTTATATTGCGGAGACTCACAGATGGTGGAAAACCATCAGATTTCCGTTTAAAATTTATGAATTTGAAAAAACTTCTCGCGTCAGAGAGAAGATTGTTTTCCATTTGATTAAGGTATAGATTATAAAGATATTCGTTCAATTCGGAGAAAGCATTATAAGTCAGAAGATAATTATATAGTAGTCGGTGTCAGATTTAGACTGTAGGAAAATCTTCCAAAGCTTATTACGTTTATTCCTTAAACTACGGAGCTCTCTGTTATACCAGGCCGGTGAAGAGGTGAAGTCTTTTTACGTGAAAATGGTACTGATACATCAATACAGTATGAGAGAATCAAATAAAACCAATTAGCTAGTGATTCAACTGTAGAGTGGAGCGAGTTTAATTCGAAATCGGCTGAGCTAAGTAGGTTGTTGAGACAAGAGAAATCAGCCCTACGAAAATAGTAACAGTAATTCTCAGTCTCAAAAAATTTATCATCAAATTCAATGGGGACAGAGAGACCAACGGGAGGATGATAACGATCCAGGGTTGAGACAAGGTGAGGGCTCGAATAGACAACGCAATTGTCACAATCAGAGGAGAAGATGAGATCAAGGTGTCTCCCCATAAAGTTTGCAACTCCATTGAGTTGAAAAAGGCTACAATCAGACAGGCGATCAATGAGCAGCGATTCAGATTGAGCTGATATGTTAGTGGGAAATAAAGATGTTAGGTCTTCTGAAATGGACCAATTAAGATGGGGGAGATTAAAGTCTCCCTCCCTCCATGGGGTAAGCCTTGACGTGGCGGAGCGGCTTACGGTAACTACTACTATGAAGCTTACAGCTATGCGATCGCGAAACTTGATTTCGCAGAAGGGCCTCCCATGGTCGACAGGTCGAAGCGGAGTAGGCTGTTACTACCAATTACCCCACAACGAAGGAGTGTTCCTACCAAGGCACTCCCACCGAGGGACGGCAGCGAATGAATTTCTTCTTTGGAATCAACGGTGGCGTCTCCAGTTCCAGTTAGGCTGAACTACTTGGTGAACACCTTTACGGGCTACTTCGACTTATTTGAAGCCCAGGCCGTAAAAGGAGCGGTTTTTCCGGCTCTTGCACTTGGAGTCACATCAAGTGCCTGGTACTCCAGGTTGGGGGTTGTGCGTTGGGGTGACTTCCCGACCACGTAGAAAAAAGTTTAGTTGCGAAGCAACAACAGGCCTCGGAAACGGACGGATACACTGATGACGACCCAAGCAAATGCACAAAGGACAACGATTTTCGGATATGCACGTGGAATGTTAGGTCCCTTAATAGACCGCGTGCTGCCGAACAGTTAGCGGAGACCGTCAACTGCTACAAAGCAGATATTACCGCTATCCAGGAAATGCGATGGGATGGACCGGGCAAAAGGAGGATGAAAAACTGCGACATCTACTATGGTAATTGTTACCGAGAGCAACAACAGCGACAATTTGGATGCGGATTCGTCGTGGGAGGCAGACTTAGGCAAAAATTCTTGAGCTTCAAATGTGTTAGCGAACGCATCACGTCAATCCGAATCAAGGCTAAATTCGGCAACATCAGCCTAATATGTGCGCATGCCCCCACAGAAGAGAAAAAGGACGACACCAAAGACGAGTTCTACGAGCTCCTCGACAAAACATACGAGCAATGTCCTAGTTATGACATTAAAATTGTCCTCGGCGATTTTAACGCAAAGCTGGGAAAAGAGGACATCTTTGGTGGAACGGTCGGAAAGCACAGCCTGCACGACACCACTTCCGATAACGGATTCAGGCTGATCGATTTTGCTGCGGGCGAAATGTTGTGGTAGCAAGCACCTGGTTTCCACATCTCAACATCCATAAAGGTACATGGAGATCTCCTGATCAATCAACCGTCAACCAGATTGATCACATTGCGATCGACGGAAGGCACTTGTCCAGCATTCTAGATGTTCGAACTTTCCGAGGAGCTAACATCGACTCGGACCACTACCTCGTCGTAGCCAAGGTAGTGCTACGAATATCCCGACAACGGCCAAAACAAGGAAATGCTGCAAGAAAATTCGACGTCGGACGGCTACAATCGCAAGAGATCGCCAGATCATTCTCTGATCGAGTGTCAAGTAACCTCTTAAGGAGTCCTATGCCGCCAACATCAAGTATCGAAGACCAGTGGCAACATTGCCAAAGAGCAGTTAGAGATGCCGCCTCTAATGTGCTGGGTTTCACACAGCCACCAAAACGAAACCCCTGGTTTGATGAAGAATGCAGGCAGGCCCATGCAGCCAAGCAGGAGGCATACAAAGCGGCGCTGCATAGAAGGACAAGAGCTGCTCGTGAGCTCTACGAGCGAAAGAGGAGAGAGGAACGCCGGCTTCTCAGGAGGAAAAAGAGAGAGCATGAGAAGTGTCAGATCGAGGATGTTGAGAGAGCCAACAGCAGGAATGAAGTTCGGAGGTTTTACCGAAAGGTTAAACAGCTGGCTCAAGGTCATCGAGCAAGAACTGATGCCTGCAGAGATAAACAAGGGAACATCATAGTAGAATCGCAGTCAATGCTGGGTATTTGGAAAGACCACTTCTGTAGATTGTATAACGGCGACGACGAACAAAATACCGCCGTCAGACAGGAGCCTTTCATCGGACACGATGATAGCCAACAATTCCGTGAACCCGACCTAGAAGAAGTGAAAACCGCAATATCACGGCTGAAATCCAACAAAGCCGCTGGAGCAGATGGACTAGCTGCTGAGTTGTTCAAAGCAGCAGGCGACGAGCTAGATAGGAGCATGCACCAAATCATCTGTAAGATATGGTCAGAGGAATGCATGCCCGATGAATGGAACCTCAGCATTGTTTGCCCGATCCTGAAAAAGGGAGATCCTCTAAACTGCGCCAACTATAGAGGAATAAGTCTATAGCCTACTAAACATCGCCTACAAGATCCTCTCTGCCGTAATATGTGAACGTCTGAAGCCTTTCGTCAACAATCTGATTGGTCCTTATCAATGTGGCTTCAGGCCAGGAAAGTCAACCATCGACCAAATTTTCACGTTGCGGCAGATCCTGGAAAAGACCTATGAACTCCAAATCGATACCCACCACCTTTTCATCGATTTTAAGGCCGCGTATGACAGCATCTACAGAGACGAACTGTACAAAGCTATGTCTAGTTTTGGCGTCCCTGCCAAGCTCGTTCGCTTGTGCAAAATGACGATGGAGAACTCACGCTGCTCCATCAAGGTTGGCAACGAGCTTACGGAATCTTTCGACGTCAAAAAAGGATTCAGACAAGGCGATGCACTGTCATGCGATTTCTTTAACATCGTTCTTGAGAAGATAGTGCAGAACTCCAACGTCAACACCAGAGGCACTATCTTCCAAAAATCTGTTCAACTTCTCGCGTACGCCGATGATATTGATATAATGGGAAGAACACAGCGTGATGTCAATGGCGCCTTTGTGAGAATTGAGACAGAAGCGGCAAAAATGGGTTTAGCGGTAAATGAGGGAAAAACGAAGTATATGCTGTCTTCGAGGAAGGACACCCAACACCGACGGCTCGGCAGAACGTCACAATAGACGCGTATAACTTCGAGGTAGTAGAGGAGTTTGTCTACCTAGGCTCCGCTATAAACACGGGCAATAACACCAGCGCCGAGATCAGACGAAGAATAACTCTTGCTAATCGCTGTTTCTTTGGGCTTAGAAAGCAATTGAGTGGAAAAGCCCTCTCTCGAGCAACTAAGGTAAAACTGTACAACACACTCATCATCCCAGTCCTGCTGTATGGTGCAGAAGCATGGACCCTGACAAAATCGGATGAAAGTGCCTTAGGCTGTTTCGAGAGCAAAGTTCTTCGGGTTATCTTTGGCCCCGTGTGCATTGAAGGGGAATGGCGAAGAAGATACAACAGCGAACTTTACGGGTTGTACAACGACATGGACCTAGCCAGAAGGGTCAAGGTCCAGAGACTCAGATGGCTCGGTCATTTAGAGCGAATGGACACCAATGCTCCGGCCCGGAAAGCCTTCGACACTATTCCCGAGGAACGTAGGAGGAGAGGAAGACCGCGACTCAGGTGGCGCACTCAAGTGGAAGAGGACTTCAATCAACTCGGAGTGCAAAACTGGAGACGACTAGCTAAGGATCGAGCTAGCTGGCGGAGCCTGTTGATTGAGGCCCAAGTCCACAACGGACTGTAGGGCCACCTTAAGTAAGTAAGTAAGATTAAAGTCTCCAAGGACAATGAACAAGTCCTTAGGTTGCACTCGATCAAGAAGATAATCGATAGCATTAACTGTAGCTTGATAGAAGCTTTAGTTTGTTGAGCTGGTCGAATATAACAACAAAGAACAAAAATACTCAAGTTAGGGAGTGTAACTTTAACTGACACGCCTTCGAATTCAATTGAAGTAGAAATAGATTAGAGATAGATAAGATTCTTCCTTTATTCATTAGATAAATTACAATTTTTTTCTATTGGAAACACGGACATGACAATGCTGCCGTCTGCCGGAAATGACATTTCAGTAAAATAAATAAAATTATATAAAGAGAAGATGTATCAAAAAGATTTACAATACATTTGAAATAATAAATTACAAAAATAAATACTATGCAAAATATTAGACAAAAGTTTATATTAACATTTGAGGAATAAATTTACATTAAATTTTAAATTTTAAGTATTAAATATAAAATTTTTAATTTTCAATTTTAATGATTTGAAACATAAAGATTCGATTTAAAAGCAATAATTTGCAGCCCTTGAATTGAATGAGAGTAAGAACTAATTTGTCTATAAACTATTTCGATAAGTCATAGCATGATTGCAATATTTATACAAGGTGAGCCAACCACGAGCACCATTTAGTATTTCGTAAAGACTATTTACGGACAGAAAACTTTCTAGGAAATGTAATCTTCGGATTTCTTGTAGAATTGGGCATAGAGCAATGAAGTGGTAAATATTTTCAGACTCTCTCCTGTTACATAGATCACAAGTTTGCTGAAGATCGACTCTATGTGGCATGAAATTCAAATTTAATAATTCAACTCTGGCTCTGAATATGGTGCTTATAACTTTTGACGAAAATTTTGTGTTGAAATAGCTATCAATGGTTAACGTTTGGTGGTTAAGGTTGCGGTAAATAAATCTGGAAGGTGATGAGGACGCTCTAGTTAAAAAGTGGTCGTACATTTTGTCATCTTCTTTAGCTATGACCCTTGGGAACATATTTTGCCATTCGCTAACGTTATTTTCCGATAAAGCGATGCCAGAGTATCCAGAAAGTTCTTGACAGTATATGCGAAATTATTATCTTCCTCAAGTGCAACCGTGTGGGATGGATCCAAGCTGTCTGAATGGTTCCCAACTTCTGCAGGTGTTCCTCAGGGTTGCATTCTAAGCCCTATTCTCTTCGCTCTATGCATTGACTCCATTTCTGAAATTCTCAAAGCTTGCCTGTTGACTGTGTCAAATGCTGTTTTGAAGTCTACAAAACAAACATATAACTTAACATTGAAGTAGGAATATTGAGTAATGAAGTTTCATAATTACTACGAATAGCTAAAAGTACACCACGGCAATACACGACATAGTTTGAGCTCAGGCCGATAAGGAGCGGTTTATCAGGCTCTTTTGCCCTTGGAGTTAAAATAAGGACCTGGCCTTCCAGACAAGTTCTACGAGAAAGAAAAAGAGAGAGCATGAAAAGCGATCGGTCGAGGATGTTGAGAGACCAAAAAACAGGAATGAGGCTCGGAAGTTTTACCCAGAGGTGAAACGAATGTCTCAAGGTTTCTGAGCACGAACTGAAGCTTGTTAAGACCAACAGGGAAATATCGTAGTAGAGTCAAAGTCAATGCTGACGCTGGGAATATGGAAGGACCACTTCTACAGACTGTACAACGTCGATGTCCAATCGAATTCCGCTGCCAGGCACAACGAACCATTCAATGAAGACGACACAAGCCAAGATTTTCGTCTACTCGACCTTGAAGAAGTGAAGATAGCAATATCTTAGCTTAAAAACAACAAACCCGCGGGAGCTGATGGCATCACTGCCGAACTCTTCAAAGCAATCGGTGATGACTTGGTAAGGAGCATCCACCAACTCATCTGTAGAATATGGTCGAAAGAGAGCAGAGAGAGTTAATGGAACCTCAGCCCGATCCTGAAGTAAGGAGACCTCTAAACTGCACCTTCTACAGAGGCATCAGCCTCCTAAACATCGCCCGTAAGATCTTTTCTGCAGTACTATGTGAATGCCTGAATCTGAAGCCGTTTTTTCAACAAACTGATAGGTCCATATCAGTGTGACCTAAGATCAGGAAAGTTCACCATCGATCAAATATTCATATTACGGCAGATCATGGGAAAATCCGACAACTCCAAATCGACACCTACCATCTTTTTATCGATTTTAAGGCCGCGTATGACAGCATCTATAGAGAAGAAGAAGAAGCCATATCCAGTTTTGGCATATCCCTACAAAACTCTTTCGTCTGAGTAGGATGACAACGGAGAACTCGCGCTGCTTCATTAAAGTCAGTAACAACTTCACCGACGCCTTCGATGTCAAAAAGGTGATGCACTAACAACAAAGGCACAATCTTCCAGAAGTCTGTGCAACTTGTGCAACTGTGCAACGCTTATGACATTGATATCATTTGGAGAACGCAGCGTGATGTCAACAGTGTTTTTGCGATTATACAGACAGAGGATGAAAAAATGGGCTTAGCGGGCATGCTGTCATCGGGAAAAGACACCCAACATCGACATCGTGAACAAAACGTCACGATAGATGTATATAATTTCGAGGTAGTTAGGGACTTTGTATACCTTGGCTCCGCTATCAACACGAAATTGCTAATCGCTGTTTCTTCGGGCTAAGAAAGCAACTGAGTAGTAAAGCTCTCTCCCGAACAACTAAGTTGACGCTCGATAAGACCCTCATCATCCCCGTCCTTCTATATTGCGCAGAAGCATGGACCATGTGATGAGAGCGCCCTAGGTCGGTTCGAAATCAAAATTCTACGGAATATCTATGGTCCTGTCTGCATAAACGGTGAATGTAGGAGAAGATTTAACGACGAACTGTACGGGCTGTATAGCGACACTGACCTAGCTAAAAGAGTGAAAGTCCAAGGACTCAGATGGCTTGGTCACGTGGAGGAGATGGACACAAAGACCAAGGCTCAGGTGGCGCACGCAAGTTGAAGACGACCTCAAGCAACGCGGCATGCGAAACGAGGCCCAAGTCCACTCCTGACTGTAGCGCCACCTTAAGTAAATAAGTAACTTAATGTTAGTCGAGCCAAGTCCCGGATCGGTCAGCAAAAGTTTAGTGATACTCCAGTTCTCCACAGATGCCGCTGCAGACGGAATAGCTAAAAATGAATAAAATAATAATAATAATAAAGCCAAAAAATCTGAAAACAAAATTCTTACTAGCTGACCTGACCATCGTCATTCTGAAGTGTACCAAAAACGATGTGGAGATGGCGTCCTGATAAGAGTTGATAAATGAATGCTTTTGATTCAGAAATCAAGAGAGGCAGTTGAAAAAAGTAATCGTATTAGTGGCTTTTTGTTATACCTATTCAGTTGAAAGTGCTTCATAAGTTGCTTTCATAAAACTTCTTCCACGAGTATATGGAGGTAAAATCATGGACCTGGAAACTTAGAAAAGAAACATGTTTCCGAGTACAAATTCCCCAGTAAGTAAACGTGATGACCTACACCTTCTTGTGGTGCCTCTAAGAGGTTCTTGTCAATTTATTGGCATGAACCTGCGGACGTAGGCAGCTTTAGTCTAATGGAATTAACGGATTGAAGCAGGACGTATGATGAATATTAATGCGATCCTTAAAAGATAATATATCTAAGTATACATATATTAAATGAGTAAATTACGATCAACGAGTATCGAATATGGATAAACGTTAATGAAATTAGACGCCCTGTTGGGTGTGTCCCTTGATTGGCTGGTTCATCCCTTCGATCAATGTGGATATACTTGACCGAGGGTGGGGGCTAAGGGGTGTCCCTCATCCGCCAGTTGGATAAAAGCTGCAAAACAAACAAAAGATCACAAAAAACAATGATGTATAACGAATGGTTAAACAAAACTAAAATGTGACACCACCCCTCACCCAGGCGTAGTTGGGTACCGCATGTAGTGAGGATTTGCCACCTCAATAGTGGGATGGACCTCCGCGGGGGTTGTGGTTGTCTGAGTTTGGCCTCAGTTGCTATTCGCAAATCACGGTTTACGGCTCTTTTTTCGGTGACTGAAAGTTGAGTGCAGTTTCCGTGACCGGACAACGGCTCTTCTTTCGGTGACTGAAGGTTGACAACTAACTGCAACGTAAAATTGACAAGATCACTCATCACTGATGTATTTCGATTACTACCTACAATATTTCTTGAACGCATTTTGAGTTTTAGAATCAAGCGTGTATAGAGCTCCAAACTAAATGCCGTCTCATACTTTTGGCTGGATAAGTCTCTTGAATGTTTGTTTATCAAAAGACGGCTAGGCTCTAACTCTCAAGTCTCAATCCAGAAATAGAAATAACATATGTATCTACATCGTTTCTCAATTTCTTTAGAGACATCATGTCATTTTCGGACACAAAACTCACTCAACCGAAATAAACTCGTTGTCCAAGAACCAAACAAACAATGTTTGTTTACATAGATTTACGCTTTGTATTTTACCAAGTTAGACATCACTTACTCTGAAAAAAAAAATAAAAAATATATAAACACTAAAAAGACAGGATTTAACACATGAATGAATGTCAATGACACACTGGACTGGACTGGACGCCGCGCCGTCAAATCGTCATTGTATATCATGGGAAGAAGCAAGGATGCACTTTTCTGCTTTTACCTTGTTTACATGTATTAACTGCAAACGAACGAGAGAGAATATACAAAAAAAAAAAAAAAAAACAACAAAACATTAGACCTAATTACCATGAAAAGGATTGACCTCACAACGACCCTCATCAAAACTTCTTACCTACAAAACCAACCCTTTTCAGCGTCGCCGGACGCCGCCGCCGATTACAAATCCCAGCGATATAATCTGCGTGCGATGTGGCTAAAGTCGGGCATATTTCAGGTGATGTTCTTGAGAAAATAACCAAGATCAAGGAGAAGAAGGTTTTCTTGACCCTTTCTCCATGCTTCCATTTGTTTGTATGTGTAATGGTCATCTTTTTGTTTGCTATAAAAAGATTGCGAGTGATCCCGCCCTAAGGCTATGCAAGGGCATCAGTAATAAGGATCCTCAAACTTCACGGCATCAAAAAAGGAATTATTTCCAATGCCGTGTCTGTCGTTTAAAAAACAATTAGCAACAGTTGATTTGACATAAACATGATATTATTACGTGTGTTACGCGGTTGACCGCCATTTGTGATCGCGGAAGATCAGCGGAAACTTGATGGCCTGTTTGACAAAGATGTAAAAGATATTGGATGGTTAATTGACTTTTTTTTGACATGTTTAGGTTCTTGTTTTCAGAAAGGAAATGATGTGGGGGAAAGTCCGGTTCGGTTTCCGGATTTTCAACAGCTTGAACATTTCGTTAGAGAGGTATAGAATAATGTCGAACCAATATAGCGCATAATTTTCAAGAAGGCTTGTGAGAAAGAAGAAAAAAGTAACGGTTAAAGGCCTTCGAATTTATGAGCAAATACAATGGGTCCCCGATATTCCCACAAGGACCCAAAGCATTAAACGACAATCCTCATATCTGATACCTTCTAGATGGACCTTAAAAATCACTCTTCTGGAACTCGGAAAAAAGAATTTGGCCCAATTTTAAGATGTAATTACATCCCATTGTTCAACTGATGGAGTGGATTCGAAATACCTATGTGTGTATCTGAGTGCTATGCATTTACACGGCGGCGGACATATTTTGATTCAGCTATTCAGTGTTCGATTCTCCTTCTTCGTCGGAATATCAAGATAGAAAAAAATCCTCAACCTCATCAGGCGAAGAAAGTAACCCTGCCTTTACTTACCTCTTCCATCTGTCATTCCAAATCTCAGAATCGTCACCGTCACCTACAAAAAAAAAAATGAAATAAAGAAAGTAGTAAGGGTTTTGAGTCTTTTCAAAGTCTCAGATGTGTTTTTCTACAGGGTGCTGAAAATGGGACGCAATGACTTCGAGATTTTTTTTTATTCTGTTTTTCTTAAATCACTCAGCAATCATTTATGGAATTTGCCAAAAACCGTGATTGGCATGCAATGGCCTATAATTTACTCTGATTGCAAAATGTTATTATTTGGATTTTGCTTTTCAAAATTTTCAATGGCTCAAGGGAGTTGCAGTCACCAAATTTTGTTCACATTCATACAATATGACGAAAGGATAATAGAAACTTCATAATTCTATCTTATAGGGTGCGCCCGAATATGCATTGTGCATCATTGTGTGTCGGTATGTTTGTGTTGTTGTTTTTTGTTGTTATATAGATTACAGAGTTATAAGAAAATTGTAAGGTATTGCAATTTCTTAGAAATAAACAGTGTGTGCTATGCATTTTATTTTCAATTGGTAAATCTGTAAATGGAGTTGGTAAATTTGATGTAATTTGTAATTGAAGACAACGGGAGTCATAAATTTATTATGAGGGCACTGAATTCGGTGTGAAATTGCTGCTCCAGATGTATTTAAAAGGTAATATTCAATGGAACACAAAATCGAACTAGAAGGCTGCTCAAACATTGTGGTACCTAAGCTGCCTACTTTCAATTTTCTTATAACTCGAACTAATTTCAAATCCAGAAATAAGCGCAGTGCTTTGAACCTTGGAATAACAGCAAATAAATTATGTATTTCATTTTCAAAATAAAAGAAATAATAAAACATAAAAAAGATTTATAAAAATTGCGTTTAACATGACATTTTTCAGAAAAAATATTAAATAGTTGGTTTAGCCCGTGTGCGAATTGGGTCAAAAAGTACGTTGTAGACTTGGGCCTCAATCAAGAGTCTCCGCCAGGGAGCTCGGTCCCTAGCTAGCTGTCTCCAGTTTTGCACTCCCAGTTGATTGAGCTCTTTATAGCGGAGCCTAGGTAGACAAAATCCTCTACTACCTCGAAGTTGTATGCGTCTATTGTGACGTTCTGTCCGAGCCGTAGGTGTTGTGTCTCCTTCCTCGAAGACAGAATATACTTCGTTTTTCCCTCATTTACCGCTAAACCATTTTTTCCGCTTTTGTCTCAATTCTTCCTAAGGCGCCATTGGCATCACGCTGTGTTCTTCCCATTATATCAATATCATCGGTGTACGCGAGAAGTTGATTGGCCAGATTTTTGGAAGATAATGCCTCTGGTATTGAGGGTGGAGTTCTTCTCAAGAACGATGTTAAGGAAATCACACTACAGTGCATCGCCTTGTCTGAATACTTTTTTGACGTCGAAAGATTCCGGAAGCTCGGTGCCAACCTTGATGGAGCAGCGTGAGTTCTCCATCGTCAATTTGCGCAAGTGAACGAGCTTGGCAGGGATGCCAAAACTAAATATAGCTTTATACTGTTCGTTTCTGTAGATGCTGTCATACGCGGCCCTAAAATCGATGAAAAGGTGGTGGGTGTCGATTTGGAGATCTTGAGTTTTTTCCATGATCTGCCGTAATGTCAATATTTGATCCAAAGCCACACTGATATGGACCTATCAGTTTGTTGACAAACGGCTTCAGGCGTTCTCATAGTACTGCAGAGAAGATCTTATAGGCGATGTTTAGGAGGCTGATGCCCCTGTAGTTGGTGCAGTTAAGAGGGTCTCCTTTCTTCAGGATCAGGTAAACAATGGTGAATTTCTATTCATCGGGCATGCTCTCTTCCGACCATATTCTGCAGATGAGTTGATGCATGCTCCTTACTAAGTCGTCACCGCTTTCTTTGAAGAGTTCGGCAGTAATGCCATCAGCTCCCACGGCTTTGTTGTTTTTAAGCTTAGATATTGCTATCTTCACCTCTACAAGGTCGGGAAGACGGAAATCTTTGCTTGCCTCGTCTTCATTGAATGGTTCATTCTGCCTGACAGCGGAATTCGATTCGTCATCGCGGTTGAGTCTACAGAAGTGGTCCTCCCATATCCTCAGCATCGACTGTGACTCTACTACGATATTTCCCTGTTTGTCTTTACAAGCTTCAGTTCGGTAACCTTGAGACATTCGTTTCTTCTCTTGGTAAAACTTTATAGTTTGAATTTTATAGTAGCGTGAGAGAGTTGGTCGAAGACTTTCGAAAAATCTGTATGGACGCAATCGATTTCCTGACCACATGCTAAATTGCTAACACACTGAGATATAAAAACAAGAAGATTTGTGACAGTAGAACATTTCTGCATGAAACCATGCTGTTGTTGACAGATGATGTTCCTGCAATGCAATGCCAAACTGTCACATATAACTTGTTCAAACTCCTTAGGAATGCAGGAAAGCTTAGATATCTATCTATATTTTTGTGTTCGTTCGCTAACCGGGCACACGGGTTGGCCGATTTTCCTAATTTTTTCTCTAAATGCAAGAGGTTTTAGGGTAGAAGGTTTAGCAAAATGTTAAAAATTTTGTATTTCGCATTACAAAAAAAAACTGATCAATATACGAACACTCAATTTAGTTTGAAAATTTTGTCAAATATTTTTTTTTTTTCAATAAAAAAATCAAAAAAAAATGTCATTGAAGAAAAAAAATATTTGACAAATATAATTTTTCTTCGACAAAAAAAAAATGTCAGTGAACCTAGGAAATTATATTTGAACTAGCTGACCCGGCGTTGTTTTGATATATGAAATTTCTAGAGTATGAAATATGTATGTATGTATATCTTATTTATTTTTAGTGGGTACGTATTTGTTAATTATATTGTTATTTGTTATTTATAACGTTGATGGAATGTGTCATTAATAAAATTTAATCAACACTAACGAACTGGAGGTATTCCACGTATAATTATTGTCTGAATGAATAACATGTCGTGCTCAAATTTAAGCCACAAACAGACATTATTTAGCTTTGAGTCAATAGTCATTGCAAATGCCAATCTGATGGGGAATTGAATGCTTTCAAATTGAAATGTGCCAGTTGCTTACGAAAAAACCGTTTTGCGAATAAAGCATTGCCACAATTGAATTGGTTGCTCGACAACAATACTACGTTAAGGACAATAATAAAATTGCATTGGATTCAGAATATTTGCGCAAACTATTGAGCCAAAGTTAAACGATCATCAGAAGTACCTATGTGTATGACACCATTAGATATGCAAAGTGTGATCAGTCTCAGTGGTGGTATATATTTTTGTGATGCACCCGTTGGAATGGGGAAATCATTTTTGGTATCATTAATTTTAGCATCAATATGATCTGAAATTAAAAAAAGAGTTGGCTCTTTCTTCTTCTGGAGTTGTGAGCACATTATTAGACATAAAACTGACATTACAATATTTCAAAAAAGTTGGTAATGGCCGAATATTTGTGTGGGATGAGACCACAATGGCGCACAAAAATTTACTAGAAGCCTTTAACCGCAACTTGAAGAATTTGGAGCTCTGAATCTTTTTGTTTCTGAGGACAAAATTTTTTCGATTATATCACGGTCAAGTGCTGCAGACGAATGGAGTCGTTTAAAAACTTCTATTTCAGAAAACTTACATTGGCCAATTATTGGACATTAAAGAGAGAGTGGTGCGACAGATCTTGAAGAGCCAAGGTCTAAGTGGCTTACTCTCATCAAAAATTCTCTGTGTGCGTGTGAAGAGTTTAGGGCACCTACAATTTAACGCCGATTCCGAACGGCAAAGTTGAGAAACACTTTTTCATACTCTTGATACTCTGGGAAGTTTTGTCAGTTCTTCGCAAAAGGCAAAGGCCGAGAAATATGAAATAAAAAACTTTGGGCACGAGTAGGTCTCGCACCCACGACGTTCTGCTCAGCAGCCTACGCACCTAACCACTAAGCCACGGACACTATTGGACATTGGAAATGGAATAATTTCACTTGATTCTGAAGGCCGAATTTCACTTCCAAACAATTTTTATTGTAATGCAAATCCAAGGAATGAGTTGATTCAAGATGTCTTTCCAAGCATTGAAGCATTGAGTTGAAGTGCAATAATGGCTGGTACAGATTAAAGTCTTTCTAAAATCGATGCAACAAGTCGTTTGAGTGGCTTTACACAATTACAAATGAAAACGATGTAGTAAATTTTACAACGAGACGGAGTTTTTGAATTTTATGCATTTATGCTTTTATGTACCAGGACTGCCTCCACATTTTTTAACTCTGATGGTATGAGCATTACTATGTTTCGGGACATCAATCAACTTAAACTTTACAGTACTACAAGACTAGCCGTGAATCAATGGCATACGTCTTTAGTTTCCTGTTCGACTTGAGTTCCCTGAAAAATAAATAAGACGCAAGGTCAATCTTTAAAAATATGTGGTTTTGATTTAGAAATTTCTGTTTTTCCTCATGGTCAACTATACAGGGTATCCTGTAATTTGTCTGCTATATACTTTGGGGTGTGATTCCTGGTCATATTCTTAGAAAATAATCCTTCTTAGACAAGTTACTTTTTCATCACTTTTTGACGATTAAAAAAAGGCTAACTTTGTATTTAAGTGGTGTTCAATTTTAAGATATATATTTTTTTTCAAATAATGCGTAAAGAACATAAAGTTTTCTTATTTTTATGAACAAAAAAATTAGCAAATAAAATCTCATTGATAAACAAAAACCCATACATTTTATAATACTCTTGGGAAAATCTAAAACAGCTTAGAACATCGAATTTAGGTTTTTTTTTTGTCAATATTTTTATTGCAGCATTTTATAATATCCCAATAATTGTTAATTTTAAGAAAATTTTTAACATTGTGCAATCCTGAAGAGGGTTAAAAGCATACTTTTATGCCTATACCTGGCTTGCTGTCAAAATCCTAATTACCTTACCTCTTCTCAGGGAGCTAAATTTGGGGAAGATATGTTTACCCATTAAACTATATAAATAACTAAAAAAATTATGTAAAAGATTTGAAAAACGAATAGATAATTCATCAGATTAGCAAATACAGGCATGATTTTTCTAAGAATATTGTTCATTTCTGCCTATCCATCGATTACCGTATTCTTCATCCTGCCAATCTCTAATTTCCGAACCGTTGCGGGCCGAAGCCCTGCGAAGCGGGCAGGGGTTTTGCTAGTATATATATAAAAATGGACGTGTGATTGTTTGTATGTCTCTTATAGACTCCGAAATGGCCCAACAGATATTTGTGAAATTTTCATGGTTGATACTGTTGTATTCAGTGATGATTTCTGTGAAAAAAAAATATTGGAGAAACCTCATGGGAGGGTGGAAAAACTGGAAAAACCATACAAAGGTCGGAAATTAGATTTATTTTGCTTTGAATGTCTTGGTTCAAAATGGGTTTTCGAGTGGAAAAATAGAAAGTTCTTGATGTAAAACTCGTAAAACTCATTGGTTTTCAAATTGAAAATTGCATTAAATTATGGATGCATTGGTTTTCAAATGGAAAACTGGAAAATTGAAAGTGGAAAACTGGAAAATTTCAAAATGGGTTTTCGAGTGGAAAATTAGAAAGTTCTTGATGTAAAACTCAGAAAATTCATTTGTTTTCAAAGGGAAAATCGCATGAAATTGTGGATGCATTTGTTTTCAAGTGGAAAACTGGAAAATTTCAAAATGGGTTTTCGAATGAAACTCGGAGAACTCATTGGTTTTCAAAGGGAAAATTCCATGTAGTATTAGGTGCAGTGGTTTTCAAATGGAAAACTGGAAAGTTTAAAAATGGGTTTTAGAAAGGAATTCGGAAAACTCACTGGTTTTCAAAGGGAAACTGGAAAATTTGTGACGGGGAATTGGTAAGCAAGAAAAAATAAAAAAAAAAGAATTGGAAAAATGGAAAAATTGAAATGCAAAAAAAAAATTGGTTGCGGGTTGGGGGTAATAAGTAGTGGGTTTCTGGCTAATGGTGTAAAGGTAAGCGTGTAGAAATAATTGGTAGCGGGTAACAGAGTAGTGTCGTAACGGGGTAGTGGATATAGGTAGGCGTACTGGGTAGCACAAGGGGGTAGTGGGTTGGGTAATGTGGTAGAGGGTTATCTTTATCGATTATCGATTGAGGCAGTACGAAGTCTGCAGGGTCAGCTAGTTGGTCTATAATTGGTGATATTGGCATTATCTCCTTTCCTATAGACTGGTTTAATATAAGCGTTTTACCACATTGATGCAAATTTTACTAATTTCGAAGACAGTTCGAAAATATTACAGGGAGGTGGTAAAACAGGCTTACACTTTAGAGCACTTTATAGATAGCTGAAACAAATACAATCGGAAACCTCTTGTAACGTGTGCCATAGGAAACAATGGCCAAAATTGAACTTTTGTTTTACAATTATGCAGCAAGACACAAAATCTTTAATATTTCTTTTTAGTAAAATATGTAATAGTTTACAACATATGGCGTTGCGATGAAAAAAAAATTGCTAACCAAACGCAGAGGATGCAGTGAAATGGAAGAGCATTTAAGCACATTATCACACTGCTTGACATGAAAACTTTCCAAATGCAAAGGTAATATATTTTTGTCGTGTTTTACTATTTATTCCACTACCGCATGGATGTATTGTGTTCATTGCTAATTCTTACTTATCCTTGAAATTACTTCTTTCCATTAGAAATATTTTGATCGACCCAAGCCACACTTATGCAGGCCCTCTCCTCTCCTACATGGCCGCAACACCCGTTACCAATCTAACACGTGCCTTCTGATTCCCATCAACCTTATATTCACTTGAAAACAAGATTATTCTCATGATAGAGATACCCTCATGAATGAATCAATGATCAAAATCAGCATTCATCTAAACAACAAGTACATCTATTAAAATGTATCTCAAATCGAAATTTACCAATCAATTTCATTCGGAATCCAGAGAAAGCATTTCGATTTCATATCATTGGTGAGGAACAAGGTGTTATGCCCTGACGCGCTACGTACCTTTCGCAGAACCAGCATACATTTTGCATGTATTTTGCACATAGAATCATTCTCACTAATAGTCACAAAAGAAATGTTCTACCTATTCATTTTTCAAAAGAGAGAGACAAGAAAGTGAACCTTTCGACATTCATCATCATCATTGAAATGTCGGCTAGGGGCATATTTTGATCTTACCCCCAGGATAATAGGAGAATACACACGGAACAATTGACACACGGCGCGGTGGCGCGCGGCGCTTGCTGTGCTCGCTAGTGGTTTCATCTAATGGTGGTGGTACTCTTGGTTCTGCGTACTTTTAGTACATGTCAATTGTTTCTTCATAGTTTTTTTTTTTTTTTTGTACTATGTTAACAACATTTTTCAACAAAGTAATACAATTGAACTGCTGCTGTGTCAGTTTTTGTGTTTTAGTGTCACATTTGCGGCAGAGATATGAGAATTCTGGGGGTGAATTGGACAATTATACGGGTCGAAATGTTTTGCTTTCCAACGTAGCGTTGGTTATCAAGTGTTTTGAGTGATTGAAATGTTGGATGCAAAATAGTTTTTATGCCTATGTGTTACTCAAGTGAATATTTTCTTTTTTTTGATATAAACAATTGGAGAGTATCAAAGGAGCACTCGTTCTCCGATCATAGATACATCCCCGAAACCTATGCAATTCCGGAATTATCGGAAAACAGATTGGTCAAAATATAGGACAACCCTAAAGAGTCTGATTAAACCAGAACTTTCTGATCCTCCCTTGTGGGCTCTTGAAATTGGTCAAAAAATCGATGAGCTTACAGCAGCCTTCAATAAAGCCATGGAAACTGCCTGCCTCACTATAGCGCGGGGAAAGTAGAAACCATACTGGTGGTCTGCTTAACTTGAAATACTCAGGAAAGGTTGTAGAAGGCTTTTCAATCGTGCAAAAAGTCTAGACACCCCCAAGATTGGGATTCCTATAAGGAATCCCTCAAAAAGTATTACCAAGAATTGAGAATTACCAAAAGATCCTCATGGAAATCCTTCTGTAGCTCAATAGAAGAATCTTCGGAGGCAACGAGGTTAGGGAGATTCTCTCGACAAATCCAACCATGCCTAGTTGTCTTAAAAACTCACTTTCCAGATAGTTCCAAATCCGTAAATACAACAAACCTTCCTGGGTCTGGAATTAACTTAACTTTTCCTCAAGGTCTTGTTACAAAAGAAAAATTGACATGGGCTCCGAATAGTTTCGAACCTTATACATCTCCAGGTTCAGATCAATTCATACCAGCGATATAACTTTGCCCATCATTAAGATGATCTTCAAAAGTTGTCTAGATCTATATATACCTCTGCGATGGAGAGAAGTGAAGCTAGTATTCATCCCCAAGGCGGGTAAATGCTCATATGTTAACCCTAAAGGTCTAAGACCTATTAGCCTATCAGCCTCTTTGTACGAAAAGGTCTGTCAGCAGAGGCACTCCACAAGGTGGTGTTTTGCCCCTCTCCTGTGGAACATAAGAGTTAACAAACTGCTAATATCCCTCGAGATTGAAGGCTACAGAGTGATTGCGTATGCCGATGATGTTGCTATCGCCGTCACAGGAAAACATCATAATACCTTGAGAGACCTCCTCCAAAACGCATTTATATGCTCACTATATGGGCTGATCACTGTGCACTTAATATTTATCCTCAAAAAACAGACCTCGTCCTTTTTAAACGGAAATAAAAAAATCCCAGTAATTGTACCTCCTTCAAAAAAAGGTGTACCACTATTTTTACCAATGAAGCCAAATATCTTGGTCTGAGATTTGACAAAAAATAAAGTTGGAAACCTAATATTCAGGAAAGAGTTGAAAAAGCTACCGTAGCTCTTTTCTCTTGCAAGAAAGCCATAGGAAGCAAATAGGGTTTTTAACCTCGTATAACCTATTGGCTATATACATCGGTCATCCGACCAATACTCATGTACGGGGTTGCAGTATGGTGGACTGCACTGGAGAAAGTCACTTACGATAAACTCAGCAGAGTCCAACGCACAGCATGTCTTTGCATAAGCGGGGACAACCAACCAACAATAATGTGGGACTTTCCATCATTTTGTACTTCTTCGGTTCTATACCAAAGTACATAGACTACACCATTCCAAAACCCCAACTTGGGAAAAAATTTCAGGTATTCATTCCATTCAGAGATGAATGGAAAGACGAAAAACTCCTGGATGACAAAAGCATCCATTTTTATACAGATAGATCCAAGACAAATTATGGAGTGGTGTGTACACAGAAATGCTGAATCTAAGCCTCTCATTCGGCCTCCCTTATCATTGTAGCGTCTTCCAAGCGGAAATTTTAGCGATCAAAGAGGTTCTCTTCTGACTTAGACAAAACGTGATATCAACTTCTGATATCCGCATCTTCTCTGACAATCAGTCTGCTATTAAATATCTCGACGGTGTCTCAACCAACTCTCAACCGCCCCCAATTGTCGATCATCTCTTAAACAGATGGCGCAGCAATTTAATATTCAGCTCTGCTGAGTGCCGGGCCACAGTGACATCACGGGAAATTGTAGAGCCGACGAACTCGCTAAAAATGGAACCGTCATACCTATCTCACCTGAAAGGGAAAAGATAGGTTTTACCGATAGCTACATGCAAACTTTTGCTAAAGGAAACAGCCTTTACGATAACTAGGTCTTACTTACTTACTAACGGTGGCGCTACAGGCCAGGTCGGACCAGGGCCTCACCCAACACCCAACAAACTTCTCCAGCTCGGGCCCTAGCTGCCTCCACCCTCCAGTTTCGCACGCCATGTTGGTTCACGTCCTCTACCACCTGTGTGCTCCACCGGAGTCGCGGTCTTCCTCTTCTGCGACGTCCTTCCGGATTGGATTCGAAGACTCTACGAGCATTATTTTCCATTCGCTCAACATGACCCAACCATCTAAGTCGTTGGACCTTTACTTTTCTGGCTAGGTCAGTGTCGCTGTACAGCTCGTATAGTTCTTGGTTGAATCTTCGTCTCCATTCTCCATTAATGCAGACAGGACCACAAATCACTCCAAGAATTTTTCTCTCAAAGCAGCCCAAAGCGTTTTTATCAGATGTTGTCATAGCATAGTCCATGTCCCTGCACCATACTTTAGTTGCTCGGGAGAGGACTCTACTACTCAATAGCCTTCTAAGTCCAAAGAAGCAGCGATTGGCAAGAGTGATTCTTCGTTTGATTTCAGTGCTGGTGTTGTTGTCTGAGTTGATAGAGGATCCCAGGTAGACAAAGTCCTTAACTACCTCGAAGTTAAATATGACTATGTTGAAGTTTGCTCCAAGACGTCGATGTTGGTAGTCCTTTCTTGTAGACAGCATTAACTTGGTCTTGCCCTCGTTAACCGCTAGATCCATCTTCCTGGCCTCCTTCTCAAGGCTAACAAACGCTCCACTGACATCACACTGTGTTCTTCCAATTATGTCAGTGTCGTCTGCGTATCCTAGTAGCTGGACGGACTTTTGAAAGATTGTGTCTCTGGTGTTGACATTGGAGGTTTGCACAATCTTTTCAAGAAAGATGTTGAAGAAATAGCATGACAACGCATCGCCTTGTCTAAAACCTACCAGGTTGTTGACGAAGGGCTTCAAACGTTCACATAGCACGGCAGGCAAGATCTTATAGGCGATGTTAAGGAGATTCATACCTCTGTAGTTGGTGTAGTTCAGGGGATCTCCTATTTTGAGGATCGGGCATACGATGCTGAGGTTCCATTCATCGGGCATTCTTTCCTCCGACCAAATTTTGCAGAATTTTGCAGTCTCCAGTTGCTTTGTACAGTTCGGCGACCAGCCCGTCTGCTATAGCGGCTTTGTTCGCTTTAGATATCGCTATCTTTCCTTCGTCCATATCGGGTGGGTGGAATTGTTGGCCTTCTGCTCCCAAATTGAATGGTTCTGTATTGCTGACGAAGTTTTGGTTGTCATCGCCAGTATACAGCTTGGAAAAGTAGTCTTTCCATATCCTCAGCACTGACTGCGGTACTACTACGATGTTCCCATGTGGCTTACATGTTCAGTTCGTGGTGTATAAGCCCTGGAGGTTTGTTTCACCTTCTGGTAGAACTTTTGAACCTCGTTCCTGTTGTGACATCCCTCTATCTCCTCGATCGCGCGCTTCTCATGCTCCCTTTTTTTCTTTCTGAGAAGTTTATGCTCCTCTCTCCCTTCTGCTCGTAGAGCTCAGAGCTGCTCGTGTCCTTCTTTGCAGCGCCGGTTTGTATGCCTCTTGTTTAGCTGCATGTACTCGCCGGCATTCATCGTCAAACGTCAAATTTCCTCCTAGCATTTTCGCGTGTTGGCCTTGATCGGGATATCCGCATTCGTACCTTGGCTACAACAAGGTAGTGGTCCCAGTCGATGTTGGCACCTCGGAATGTGCGGACATCTTGCATGCTAGAGAAGTGTCGTGCGTCGATCGCAATGTGATCAATCTGGTTGACGGTTGATTGGTCAGTAGATTTCCATGTTCCCTTGTGGATATCGAGATGTAGGAATCGCGTACTTGCTACCATTACATCTCGCCCCGCAGCGAAGTCGATTAGCCTAAATCCGTTATCGGAGGTGGTGTCGCGTCCGATTATTCCACCAAAGATTTCTTCTCTACCTAGCTTAGCATTAAAATCTCCAAGGATGATTTTAATGTCATAACTAGGGCATTGCTCATAGGGGTCTTCATCCTTTTCCCCAGTGGGGGCGTGAGAGCAGATGAGGCTGATGTTGGTGAATTTAGCCTTGATACGGATTGTAGTGATGCGCTCATTTACTGAGTTGAAACTCAAAACCTTCCTCTTGAGTCGAGTCCCAACTACAAATGCACATCCAAATAGACGCTGATTTTGTTCCCGGTAGCAGTCGCCGTAGTAAATACCGCAGTTGTTCATTTTAAGGGACCTAACATTCCACGTGCAAAACCAAATTCGTTGTCCTTAAATCGTTAGCGTGAGTCGTCATCATTAATTCCGTCCGATAACAAGGTCTATAGGTGGTACAATTTACCTACGTGCACTGCCAAAAAGCTCATATGGCCGTCACTTGACCTAAGACGCTCTAAGGACTTGGTACCTCAAAGCAGATTTCATATTAGCCCGCAGGCACGCAATACGACTTAGTGTAGCCTCAAATGACTTCTGCAGGAGCTGTATGGACGAGGAAGAAGCGACAACAATCTCTCACCTTCTCTGCACATGCCCTGCACTTTCACTAAGACTTGCGTCTTCATCTGGGAGATTACTTTCATGATAATCCTAGTGAACTTGCTTATAAGGATATCAAATATCTTCTTCGCTTTATAACAAGCTCAAAATGGTTCGACTAGTAAGAAGTTATTCTCTAGATGCATGTGGTATCACAATGGGCCTTTTCTTTTGGCCTAAGTGTGCGGATTCTGTATCCGCAGCCACTACCTAACCTAACCTATATAAAAAATATCAATCTAAGCAAATAAGTGCAAAATACACTTCCCACAAAAGGACTAACGCATACCGAATCTTGTCGTGACTGTAGCTCGAAACACTGCACTTTGTTTAACACAAGATGTCAGATTAGCAAAACACTCTTCCCATTATCCCATAAACACTCACAAACAAAACTGGCTGTGCCAAAAATCTAAAAGATCTTCTTACCATATTCAAAATAAAAAGGGTTAGCTCTCGCTTGACATTTATGTGTAGCTAAGCAAACTTGAAACAAATTATTATTTGCCTCTGAAATTGATGCAAAACATTAACCAACCCTCAATAAAAAAAAATTGCTAACCTAAATTCTTCAGTTCAAAAAACAAAAAATACTTATAAATGTCACCCTTGCAAAAATCCTTAAATTGTCTATTGTCGTTTAGAATTCACTTGATTGATCTCGTCGATTTAAATCCTTTTGTTTGTTGTTATGATTTTTTTTTGCGAAATCAATCTGCATTAATATAGATCAGCGAATGAATATTCTATTTGTATCTTTTTATGTTTGAGGTTCCTTCAAGCATAGTCTCATTTAGAAAGGCACCAGTTCTCGCAACACTTTTAAATGTCATCCGCTTTAAGAGCATGAGACATGGCTTAACCGTTTTTTTTTTTTTTAGTGATATGCAATCAGCATAGGCTGGATCTGGTGATATCTTTTGTCGAAGGGTGATAAATTCAGACAGAATAGAACCGATTGCTCTGATGTTCATACGTAATCACTAGATGTTCATACGAAATCACTCGTATGCAAAACCGAAATACAAAAATTGGTTTTGGATGGTTTGTAAATTGAGGAAATCGATTAGGTTGGTACTCATAAAATATGCGAAATCGATTTTTGTTTTTTTTTTCTCACGATAAATGATATTATCCTGATCATCTTGTAAATGACACCATACAAATTTGCACTGTTTCGAAGTATCCGTGTGCAGAATGGAAAATAAAGGAATTTATACTAATCTATTGAATTCTTATTGAAAAACGATTAGTTATCGAAATTTGAATATTTCCTACGACCAAAACGAGATCATCAATTACTTAACTGTTTAACCCTATTTTGATTGTTTTATTGACTTTTTGACATTCAAATGTGAATGTTGGATGTTTCATGCCAAATGCTCAATTCGTTAATTTAAATAAATGTAACAAAGGCAAGGCAACATCTGCCCAAGCAACCAAGATACCAAAAGACGACGACAACCATATGCCGACCAACATGTTTATCAATTGATTTTCAATTCAATTTTCCTAACGACGTTTGACTCGTTCTTAAAAATTAATTCAAAAGTTACGTAACTCATTCGTTTCTTAATTCTTAGTTTGACTGTTTGAAAATACCTTATCAGGTTTTCCAGATCGATGTCCTTAAGTAACCTTAGTAGCGGGCATGGAGCAGGTGGAAACCATTTCTTTCTCTTTTAGTATTTTTGTTTTAATAATTTTTGAACATTTCTACACCATTCATATAAGAAGGGTGTGTTCGTGGGATTGTTTTCGTTTTAATCATTTAGCTCAATCTTGATTGATTGAGAAGAAAACACTTGTGGAAGGATATCCAATCGGTTGAACTAGATTCCAAATTCAATTTAGAGTGTGCAAAACACTATCGGAATACAATAAAAAAGAAAAACAAAAGCACCTGCGGAGTCACGACTAACGATATTTATTTTGCTGTGCATTCAGAGTAAATATTAACTGTTCACTCTGATGAATTTAGCAACCTCTCTGTATCAAGAAAAGATAAAACAACAAAAATTGTTAATTGAAGAAAACAAATTAAATATTTGTTGGACACTTTCAAAATACAATTTAACCTGAACTAAATTGTTAGCCAAGCCATGCTCAGACATTTTCATATTGTTTTCTGGTTCAGTGAGAATGTAAGGATTCCCTTTAATATTTTTTTTCGATATTTTTATAATGACATGTGTTAAAGTGTCAAATGCACGAATATTCACGTGTTGTGTTCTAAATACAGTTTATTTGTTTTTTTTTTTTCTTTTATTACATTTGTAATGCAGGTGTTGAAAAACGCCAATTAAGTTTGTTACGAGTTTCAAAGACCGTTTTTTGTGCTTGCCAACTAAAAAACCAAGAAAATCAGAGAGATTTTATCTTTTTAATGAATTGAGAGCTAGGTCACTTGTCCCATATTGTCCATATTTTTTATTTTTTTTTTCTCATTTTAATGTTTAATTTACATAAAAAAAAGGTTTACATGTCAGCTCTTTCGTTTCAGCAAACATTTCATTAAAGGCTTCTTTCAAAAAGGTTTTGAGTATGCCTTTTTGAAAGTGAATTTGTCAGAAATACGTAATTTAATGCTGGTGATTCTTCATTGCAGGTAGAAAGGTAGAAATGGCTGTCCTACTCACGCATAGGACACAATTAGCGCTGAGTGCGCCGTTTTGATACCATACCATACCTCGTGAGATTCTAAATTGATTTGAGAATGGGTTATGGATGATGTATGTTCCGCACGTACAATCCTATTATCTCATAATGCCATTTAGAGAGGTAGGGATAAGGGGGGCTAAAGCGACTTCGTGTTATTGAGGTATGATATGAAATTTTTGATCTTGAATTCTGAGAGTTCCTCAATACCGTTGCAGAAATCTTTAACTAAGTAGAGTGCTCTTTTCCTAGCCAAGGCCGGACAATGGCATAAAAAGTGTGGGACTTTCTGGTTCTCACAGCTACGACAGAAGGAGCTATGTGGAATACCAAATTTTGCCGCATGCTCCCCTATGGGACAATGCACTGTGCAGGTAGCGACGATCCTGGCTATGTCATGTCGTGGTTTGGAAATTAAATTGAATGATTTTGGTTTGTTATAGGCGGTCCAGATTTTCCTAGATATAACGCAATTCGTTAAACTATTCCACGTATGATTTGCTTCTGATGTGTATTTGGTCAGGATATAGCCCTTCACAACTCCAAGAGGAGCATATACTCTCACTGCCAGTGAGTTGTGAAGGGCTGATCCTTGCCTAGCTAGCTCATCTGCCTTCTCATTTCCCTCATAGCCCCTATGGCCCGGTATCCAGATTAGAGTGACGCTCATATCAAGTTCCTTATTGAGGCCATTGTTGGACCAGTTTAGAGGATGATAAAGCTGAATCAATGACTTTAATAGCTGCCCGACGGTCTGTTAGTCTGGTATCAGGTTTGTTTGCTGGCATTGCCCGTAGGATCTAGTTTTCCAGCAGCCTGTTTCTATGAGTCTCAAGATACTGCAGGACACCTGATATTTAATAAAGAGGTCAATCGGAAGAAGGTCCAGGATGACGTTAAGTGCATCTGTTGGACAGGACCTGATTGCCCCTGATATCTCTACGCATGCATCATTTCTCTACACTTTTGTAAGCTTATTCACTGTGTAAGCTTTGCTGAGAGCAGGCCACCAAACAATGGAACCATAAACAAGTATCGGTCTTACAACCGCTGTGTATGTCCATTTTATAATTTTTGACTGGAGGCCCCACTTTTTGCCGAAGTTTTTGTTGTAGGCGTAGAAGGCGACACACCTCTTCCTCACCCGTTCTTCAATGTTCAGTTTACAGTTTAATTTGGTGTCTAGTATTACGCCCAAATATTTAGCACTGGAAGACAATAATAGTGTTTGTCCGATTAACCGAGGTAGAGTGAAAGGTGGTACCTTGGTTTTGGTGGTGAAAAGCATCAAAACGGTTGTGTTACTGTTAACACCTAGCCCACAGCTCGCAGCCCAGGTGCTTATTTTCTTTAAAGCCATATTAGTGATATCACTGATCACGCTTGGAAATTTTCCTGAAACTAGAATGACCAAATCGTCGGCGTACGCAACCGCTTTCATTCCACTACTCTCGAGTTTCACAAGAATGCTGTTCATGGCCAAAAGCCATGAACGAGGAGACAGTACACGTTGAATATCCTTACTTTGATTGAATTCTCCTATTACTTAGCATGGATATTATCCATCTTCTAATGTAGTTCTCAACACCGAATTCTTAAAGTGTTTCTGCGATGGATTCAGTTAGGACATCGTTGAAAGCTCTTTCTACATCTTAGAAGATAGACAGGGTATATTCCTTGAAATAAATATAATAAAAATGTTTTCTATCGTTCTCACTACCTCATGGAGAGCAGTTTCTGTAGATCTACCCCTCATGTAGACATGTTGCGTGTGAGATAGGGTACAACTACTCAGAATACTCCTTATAAGAGATTCTATTATTATTTCCAGGGTTTTAAGAAGAGAGAAAGTAAGGCTTATAGGTCGGTAATCTTTGGCAGATGCATGTCTTTTTTACCAATTTTCGGTTAGAAAAGCACTTTTAACTGTCTCCAAGGCAAAAGGGACATGGTTTAGTAAGAGGCAACCTTTAAAGATACTCTCAAGCCGTGGTACTATACTAGTTCAAGCAGTATTCCGTCAGGGCCTGGAGATTTGTATGGCGAGAAAGTTTTAATAGCCCAGACTATATTTTCTCTTGTTATAAGGGCGTTAACATGCTCTATGGAGGTTGACACGTTGAAGGTCATATTAAATTCGGGTGGTCATTTTTCGCGACCTGGAAAGTGAACATCCATTAGTAACTCTAATGTCTCCATTGGAGATGCTGTCCAGCTTCCATCTGGTATTTTAAGAAAGGAGGGGTTCGAATGTTCCTTCGATAGAACCCTGCTGAACCTGGCCGAATCTTTGATATCTTCGATGCACTGACAGTACTCTTGCCATCCTTGTTTTTTGGCTTGGGCTATAGAACGCTTATATAATCTCAAGCAGTCTTTGTAAGGCACCCACTCAAGGGATTTTTATACCCTTTTTATGCCAGAGACACAGTGAGTGCATTAGCATTAGAAAGTAGGGAAGGGGTTGGAAAGGAGGTGTCGGTGTACATTGGTCTTAAATTCTTGAACATTGTAGTGACTGGGAAAGACAGAGCGTGGAAGAGAGTTCCACATTCGCGTAGTACGGCTAAAAATGATTCTCTATACTTGAGAGTACGTCCGAAGTTGGGATCGAGGGTAAACTGAAGGGCATTCCTAAAACCGCGAGTATTACGGGCGAATCGTTTGAGGGGAGGAATGCAACTGGCTATTTCACTAGAGCAATTTCCATAAAGTAGCGATAAAACAAGGAGAGACACGCTACGTTACGACGGTGGTCTATAGTGGTGAATGCGTAAGTGATCTCTCTATTACCAATCATTATTAGAGCTCTTTTTTGTATTCCATCCAAGAGGCTTAAGTAAGTAGCTGGAGCACCAACCCAGAGATGTTAATTGTACTCAAGCTTTGGACGGATAAAGGTTTTTTAGATAATAGCCATTTCAGACGGGGAAACAAATTTTTTGCATCGTCTTAACCGTCCACAAGAGGTGGTCAGTGATGCACATACCGAGAATCTCGAGATGTTCAGTCTCATTGATGCAAGTGCCACTCATGGACAGTGGCAAGGGGGGTATATCTCGCTTCAACGATACCAGACAGCACTGAGTTTTCGAAGCATTAAACTCTACCCGGTTTTTAATTCCCCATTGTACAATGCTGTTTAAGTCAGAGTTTAATGAGCTTATCATATTTGCCGTTGCAGCTCCGAATCCGAGGAGGCGGGATTTGAGAGTTACGTTAAAGGCGGTGTTTATAGAGTCCTCGAAGTTTGAAATCTCTAGCTCAAACCGAGTCGTAACTCGAGTTCGGTATATTGCGCAACTTTGAGCTGAGGGTTTGCCTTAATTTCTTCCAGTCAATCCTTGTGGGATTTCTATTAGGGGAAGGAGATTTTATTTCAAATTTAAGATCAAATAGAATCCGTCTATGATATGAAAAGGAAATAAGAAGAGATACTCTCCAATTTTCAATGGAGAGGTTGCCATAAATATTGACAAATGTAACGTCTAAAACATCTTCCCACCCTTCTGAGTTGTCCGTACTCGGAAAAACAAAAGTGGGAGTATTGCCCCTTTTACAGATAGTCAAATTATTTTCACCTCGCTCATTTCACTGCGGCTCCAGATTGAGTGCCTGGCGTTAGCAACACTTCCGACGAGCAGGCTTGTTTGTCTGCCTTTTGCCTCTGTCGCTAGAGTATGAACCTCCTCAGGCGGTGACTCTCTGTCATCGGCCATGCATGAAGATGCAAGAATCAGACCCTCCACTTGCTTACCCTCTAACCTACCATAACAACTGTTAAATCAGAAGTGCTAAAGTTTGGACACAGAAAACCTTTTAAGTGTTTTTTGCTAAAATACAAGTTCTAGGCTTACCTGATTGTCGGGCTTGTAGAATAGGTCGTATTGGTTGTCTTTAAGGCCTCTAAATGCGAGGCCATTAACCCATGGCTCTTGTACAAGGGCGACATCTACCTTTTCTTCCTCTCTCAGGAAGATCCTCAGGTTATCCGAGGCACATTTAGAGTGCTTCAGATTAACCTGGATAGCGCGTAGTGGGTCGATTTTAATTTGCAGGCCGAATTGCAGGGCCAGGATGCAGCGTTCTTCATTGCATAATTTAACCACATTTTCATTATCCTTCCACCTTAATACAAATTTAAAAAAGAGCAACCATTTACATGCACAATTTCCACATCAAATCAAATAGGCAAAAAACTAACATTCATATTAACAGAATAGAACCGTTTCCAGCTTAACGACAGGCATTTATATAGCATCAAGTCTTTAACCAGGGTAATAACAAAAGGCAACGTTATTGTGTTCCTTAAGCTTTCATCGATTTGCAAATAATGCGCTAAATGGGACAGAAGACTGTTTCGAAAATGCTGCGGATTAAGAAACAACCCTATTCATTAACATTTATCATCCCAATCAGGATGTAAAGTGTCACGTTGTTCTTGACTGCCACTACAATAATATTCGATGGGGTGGCCCTCTCTCTACTCTACGTCGATCGGTGTTTGGCTTGAGTATTTTGTTCACATTGAAATTATTCACAAAAAAGGACATTTACGAAAAACAATGCTGAAACAAATGGATTTATAAAAAGACGATCTTTATGTGTTTTGCATTGATGTGTTCCTGGCTTACCCCTACTGCATATTATTTCAGTTGTTGAATTAAGGAGAAAAAAAAGTAATTTATTCTCGAACATGAAAGGACAATTCCGTGGACAGATCTGTTTATTTATTGGGATAAATGAAAGATTTCAGCTTATTTGTTGGGTTAATTTTGTTTGTTTCCTTTTCATTCCCTAATAGTTGTCGTGACTCCTGTGCAGGTACGGAATATATTTTGTTTTAATTTTGTTTTGAAGTAAAAAAAAAATACACAAAAACAAACGTTAAATTAATCCAAGAAGGTACACAATATTCCTATCAAAAACAGTTCTATAATTTTCATTTATTATTTTTGTTCCTTGTAGACATTTCTTATGAATACTTATACAGATGTTGATAACTAACTTAAGGCACTTATGTCGAAAAGTTACACCCTGACTTAGCTATCTAAAAAAAGACAGCCGGCTACGCTACTTGAAAGTATAAACACTTCTATCCAAATCTCTCCGAACTGAACATGCACATGACGCTGTAATAGATTTTTGTGTGAAATAATAGCACTTTTCTTTCCTTAAGAAATATCAAGGTGAATGAAGTAAATACTTGCTGTTGACACAATAGAACGCCCTCTCAACAACCAGGAACAGCAGGTGAAGTGTTGATGATTTGTGTGACGACTCAATTATTACAAGATGCCAAGCAGGGTCTGCTTTCTCCAAAAGTTTCAAGAGTTACAGTTTTGAAAACAGCAAACACAATTGAATACGACGTATTCCTTAAAATTAGATCAAGCATCTTAGAGGTAAGAGATGTTAAGAAATTGTACCTTCATTAATCATGACTAAGAGCCCTATTAGAGAAAATATCAATTTTGAAGTCACTTTAGGGATAAAATGCGATCACCTGCAGGAACCTGAACTACACCAATTACAAAGGTATGAATCTCCTAGACATCGCCTATAAAATCTTGATTGCCGTGCTGTGTGAACGTTTGAAGCCATTCGCCAACAACCTGATAGGTCGTTATCAGTGTGGCTTCAGACCCGGAAAGTCTACCATCGATCAAATATTCACCCTACGGCAGATCTCGGAGAAGACCCAGGAACTTCAAATCGATACCTACCACCTTTTCATCGATTTCAAGGCCGCGTATAACAACATTGAGACATGTCTAGTTTTGGCATCCCAGAAAAAATCGTCCGTCTGTGTAAGATAACTATAGAAAATTCACGCTGTTCTATCATGGTCGGAAAAAAGTTGAAGCACTGTCATGCGATTTCTTCAACATCATTCTTGAAAAGATTGTGCAAAGCTCCAACGTCAACATTTGTGGCACAATCTTTCAAAAGTCCGTCCAGCTACTAGGATACGCAGACGACATTGACATAATTGGAAGAACACAGCGTTTGTGAGTCTTGAGACGAAGGCCAGGAAGATGGGTCTAGCGGTTAACGAGGGTAAGACCAAGTTAATGCTGTCGACAAGAAAGGACTACCAACATCGACGTCTTGGAGCAAACGTCAACATAGACAGCTTTAATTTCGAGGTAGTCAAGGACTTTGTCTACCTGGGATCCACTATCAACTCAGACAACAACACCAGCACTGAAATCAAACGAAGAATCACTCTTGCCAATCGCTGCTTCTTTGGACTTAGAAGGCAATTGAGTAGTAGAGTCCTGTCCCGAGCAACTAAAGTGACACTCTACAAAACCCTCATCATCCCGGTCCTCATGTATGGTGCAGAGACAAGGAGCATGACAACAACTGACGAAAATGCTTTGCGCTGTTTTGAGAGAAAAATTCTTCGGGTGATTTTTGGTCCTGTCTGCATTAATGGAGAATGGAGACAAAGATTCAACGCTGACCTAGCCACAAAAGTTAAGGTCCAACGATTGTTGGGTCATGTTGAGCAAATGGAAAATAATGCTCCGGCTCGTAGAGTCTTCGAATCCAACCCGGAAGGACGTTGCAGAAGATGAAGACCGCGACTCAGGTGGAGCACACAGGTGCAAGAGGACCTGAACCAACTTGGCGTGCAAAACTAGAGACAGCTAGCAAGAGACCGAGCTGGCTGGAGAAGTTTGTTGGATGAGGCCCTGGTCTGACCTGGACTGTAGCGCCACCATAAGTAAGTAAGTAAATGTAAAAAATGACTTCAAATCACTGCCCCGGAGTTTATTGAATTCTGGTAAACGGTTTCACTGATGACAGGCCTTTTTAAACTATTTTCCAGAAAACGTAAAAAAAAGACAGCTTGATCGAATATAAACTTTCTTCAAATCATTTTACACCATTTATCTACTCTCGAAACGCATTCGTTCTTAAAGTGCCCAAGCCCATTCTTTTTTCACAATCAATTAAAACTAGCAAAAGCACTCAAATTTTTTCAAAGTCATCGAAAACCATTAAACAACAAAAAGTCATCATCTATCATGAAATCACTCTTTATTCCTAATTTTTGCAAGTTCAAGGTTCGTGTGGGAAAAAAATGTTTGCAAGTCCGCAATTGAAAGTTCATGTCGTGGTTATTCCATTTAATAAATAAAAATAATGCAAAAACCAGGGAACATTGAAATATATCAAATCGAAGGGGTTACTTCTTCTTGTTCTTTTTGTTTGCATTTGAATGATTCTCTTAATTTCCGTGTGAAATCGTCACACACTTTTCCTTCCTCATATGCCATTATCGTCCTCCAGTCAACCTTTGAAGGCAGAATACAGCCATTAGCATACCCCACCCTTCAAGAAGATTGCATGTCAAGAATAGGTTCATCTTTTTTTGAAAAGTGACTGACATAAACTGAACGTATAGAGGCTTGCAAAATTTTAATAAGAAAAAAATATGTCTCGAACGAGATCACGCTTCGAAGGATCACATAGATGCATATATAGATACTAATTACATAAGCTCGTAAATTAAATGTTTTTGCACATGCGAAATTGTGAAGATAGGAGGGTAAGGAAATTTATAAGCAGAGCAGAATAATGAGGTAAATCGATTACATCAATCAAGTGCCACGTAATGACAGTCAAATAAATGTGATTTTCAAATTAGGGTGACATTTCGATTAACTGTTGGGTTGGATGAATTTTGATTACACGTTTCAATTGAAGGGAGCTATTTGAATGCGAAATTTCGTACATATATATTTGCGATTTATTTTGACAATACAAAATCCTTTTCCAGCTCTGCTGTCAAAGTGCATTCAATTCCAAAAATCTGAACTGACATACTTTCCCAGTTCAATCTACCTTCAACAACTATTATCACAGGTGACCTAATACCGTAGCCGATGATAGATCGGTAAGAAAATGTCATCATTGAAAAATTATGTCCTGCAACTGTTGCAGACTGTCGTTCAGTCCATTGATTGTTTATTTGCTTTAGTGAATGAAGTTTTAAGTAGTTTTTGCTTGTTTGTTTTTCGGTCAACCATAACAAATCATGAATGAATGGTCTTAAGGATATTTTTTGAATACTATTAAATGACAACCTGAAAATCACAAAAGAAAACTGAAATAAAATGACAATGTCGCAAAAATTGAATAGATGTAATATTTCTTTATGGACCCTACAATAACTTGTCTTGTCAACATTAATCTTTGTAGAGAATGTCTTTAAAAGACGACATTGTTTCGGGTTAAAAAAGGGAGGAAAAATAAATAACTCACCAGTGTTCGAACAAACAGAATCTTTCACGCACGTTTTCTTTTATAAAAAAGAATGTGAGATTTTTAGCAAAAATGTAAAAAAAGCAGTAAAAGTTCTCATGTTTTTAATCAGCTTTCTAGTACGTACCTACTTCTGAACATTGACCCAAAATATAAATGAAATCGATATTTGATCGAATTCGAAATGGTTGTTTAAAATGAGAAGACAATTGATTGTGATATGCACATGGAAATATATGAAGAGTTTAATGTGCAAAAAATGTGTAAAAAGTATTGCTTTCCAAAAGAAAAAAATTGATTTCTTCCCTTGGATTTATATTTTTCAGACGTTGAATTAACCGAGGTAAATTGATTATGAAGATTTGATGTATTGCAGTAAATAATTAAAAATATATTGACGGGTTGTTTATCTTTTATCATTTTTTGTACAAAAGATTTGTTTTGGAACATTTTTCATTTAACTTTTTTTACCATTTTAGATCAAATGAAACACAGCTGCGAGTTTAATTTGATTAATGTGAGACAAAAATTTAATTTTTATAAAGCCCAAGGGAAATCAACGAATAAAGCCAGAATGAGAAACAAGTAGGTAGAGTAGCCTCAAATCGAGCCGAATGAAATTAAAATCCTCAACAAACTTTTTGGAAAAATATTGGTCAAACGACCCACCCCAACGATAGGTTAGGTAAGGTTATGAGTGCACAGCGTGAACTGTTGCATACACGGGGGCCTACTGGTCCATTGTGATCCCCTATAAAAAAAAAGTTAGCATCGATGCTATTCAAAGTTGTTGATGAACGTAGACCGGCTCGTTAACGAACCAGCCAGTGCTATCTATAAATTTCCTCATATTTTCCATTGAGACCTGTGCTAGATCATCCAGTTCTCCAACAAACCTGTTCCCGAAATGACGGAGTCAGTTAGTTTGGAGGTTCGGACAGTCACAGAGCAAGTGTTTAATGGTTTCCCCCTATCTTATTGGCCATTGTGCCAATGGCGCAATAACCCGTTAGTAGGTACACCTATCATGATTTTAATGCTCCTTTTACTCAGCGATAGAATATACCGAGTGTCCTTTTCATTAGTTTTAGGCCATAAGCTTCTAGATATTGATTTTATCCTCTGATTTAAGGTCTATCTTCCTCTTGAGTACCCCAATCGGGACGAGTGGTCCCCTATCGCTGTGTATGTCCATTTTATCATATTTGACTGGAGGCCCCACTTTTTGCCCGAAGATTTTGTTGAAGGCGTAGAAGTGACACACGCCTTCCTCACCCGTTCTGCAATGTTAAGCTTAGAGTTTAATTTGGTGTCTAGTATTACACCCAGATATTTAGCACTGCACTGGAAGACAATGATAGTGTTTGTCCGTTTAACCCAGGTAGAGTGAAAGGTGGTACCTTGGTTTTGGTGGTGAAAAGCATCAACACGGTTGTGTCACTGTTAACACATAGTCCACAGTTCGCAGCCCAGGTGCTTACTTTCTTTAAAGCCATATTAGTGATATCACTGATCACGCTTGGAAATTTTCCTGAAACTAGAATGACCAAATCGTCGACGTACGCAACCGCTTTCACTCCACTACTCTCGAGTTTCACAAGAATGGCCAAAAGCCATGAACGAGGAGACAGTACACCTCCTTGGGGTGTTCCTAACTTTGATTGAATTTTCCTATTACTTAGCATGGATAATATCCATGTTCTATTATTCTTTTTATGCAAATGTGTGCATGTATGCGTGATTCTGTTATTGATTCCGACTTCAAATTCGGAATCGTTCTATCCAGAACAAGAACTGTCATCTTGTGCCAAGTGAACGAATTCAGAGTTCGGAACAGTTCCAGACGATCAAAAAAAAAAACGCTATAATTGTCCGCCTTATATGTTCCTCTAAGGTCGCATGGTATCAACAGCGCCTTAACTTGTCCTTACACGGCCGAAAATTGTGAGAAAAAAGTAAGGAAATTGTCTGCAAACTAGTGAGCCTTGAAAACATGGATGTTGATTGTAATCAAATCAACTCCAATCTCATATCATCGATTCCAGCAACACAGAACATATGCCAAAATCTCTCGGGTGAAGAGTTTACCCCTGTCTTTAGGGGAGCTGAATTCTGTTTCACAGGAGTCAATGAAAATGAGGTTGTCGAATGTGTTTTAAGTCTTAAATCAAATGCTACTGGATTTGACAATTTACATCCTGTGTTTATTAAGGCAATACTTCCAATTATTCTACCTTACATTACGCACATCTTCAATACAATACTTACAATAAGCATTTTTCGAACGCAATGCAAATAGGTAGGTACTCAAAAATTATACCTATTCCCAAAAACAGTGCAAATAGAGAATTTCGCCAATTTCTATTTTACCGGTCCTGTCAAAAGCGTTTGAAAAATTGATGCAGAATCAAATTCAAGCGTTCTTTGCTCGCAACAGTCTACTTGCATCAAAACAGTCTGGTTTTCGACCATGTCACAGCAGCACCACATCATTACTTGACGTGATCGAACGGATTAGAAATGCGATAGATGAAAACAAAGTATCTTTTTTGATTCTTTTAGACTATTCTAAGGCATTTGACACCATTGATCACACTTTAATCCTCAAAAAACTAAGTGCCTGGTCATATCACGATGACCAATAGATTATTCAAATATTCCAGCTATAGAACTAAGCAACACCCGAATAGATTTTGAAGATACTGCAAAGAATCTTAGTATATGTTTTAATCGTAGTCTTAACTGGAACACCCATATAACATAGGCAGTAGGTAAAGCTTACGGTGCCCTTCGACTTCTTTGGCCAGCCAGGAATTTTACGCCTTTTGAAACCAGGAAAATGTTAGCTAAGACCCTCGTAGTTCCTATCTTGACATGCGGCTGTGAAATTGTTTGTAAACTCGCTTCCATAAGCCAAAGGAAACTTAATTTAGCGTTTAATAGTGTGGCACGCTATATTTATGGCTTAAATCGCTTTGACCACACATCACATTTCTCAAAAAGTATATATGGTATTTCCTTTGAAAATCTCTTAAAGCTCCGTACTCTTATGCTACTTTTTAATGTAATCAAATCGCATCAACCATCATACTTATATAATAAAATTCAAGATTAGATAGATTAGATTAGATAAATTCTTTATTTTATCAACAAGTATGAACATTATTTTTTTTTCTGAATTAAGACATGGCAATCCTGCCGTCTGCCTGATTTGATATTTCATATAACTTGAAGAAATAAAAATAAATAAAAATTTAAAATAATAAATTATCATATAAATATCATAAATCTATATATAAAGTAAAAAAAAAATAGTGATTTGAGAGCAAAATTCGAATTAACAATTTATTGACGTGATTTGAAACACAAAAAGTTATAATTTGGCGGTTTTTCAATTTTAAGTTTACTCAAAAAACAAAAGGTAAATACCAATTTTGAAAACGTGATTTGAAACACTTTTTAAAATATTTTACAATCGTAGCAATTTTATGATGATTTGAAACACAAATAATTAAATTGATTTAAACTGCAACATCCCACAGAGTTGTAAATTGATTTTATTCGAAATTGTTTCGATAATTAAGCCCATGTTGGCAATATTTATAGAGCGTTAACCACCCTGCTGCTCCATTTAAAATTTCAAAACAGCGCTCTACAGAAAGAAAACTTTCTTGGAAATATAACCGACGGATTTCCTGAAGAATTGGACAGACAGCCAAGAAATGATAAATATCCTCAGTTTCTCTTCTGTTACATAATCCACAAATTTGCATTAGGTCAGATCGGTGAGGCATAAAATTTAAATTTAAAATTTCAACTCTGGCTTTGAAAATTATACTTATAACTTCGACTAGAAACTCAATGCGAAAATAATTTACATCTGACATTAACTGATGATTTTAGTTCTTGTTTATATTTCTGGAAGTAGAAGAGGATGCCTTGCGGAGATTGTCGATAAATAATTTGTGGTCAATTTCTGAAATCAATTCTGTAAATTGATGGTTCCATTCCTGAACATTTGACTCTGACAAAGAGAAAGCGTAACCGTGACTCTGTGCTAGTTGTTTTCACTCTTTAAACGGAGAAGCATTCGTTTGGAGGAGGTTTTTCATTATAATTTTGGTAAGACACCTATCACTTCTTTTCATTACCCTAATTATGAAATCCGCATTGGCCTTCAGATTGCGCGTATATAAAGGTGTTATACCCGACTCTATGTATATAGCATAGTTTGGTGTTGCATTAGGCAAACGGAATAGGCGCTTAAAAAAAAGTCTGTGCAAGCTTTCGTATGCCTCCAGACAAATATAGCCAAAAACTTGAACTCCATATGACATACAAGCATTAACTGTAGCGTTAAAAACTCTGTACTTAGATGCTAGGTCAATATTGGATTGGAAAAAAACTTTGGCCACATCATATTTAGAGCTAATTTTGCTTCGTTGCTCTTAGTTACCGCATGTTTAACAAAGATTGAGATTATGTGTCAACAGAACTCCTAAATATTTAAACTCTTGAACGACTTCGATTCGAGAGTTATTCAGAACCCATTTTTCTTGAGGAAGTCTTCTTCCTCGTCTTGCTTCAAAAATAAGGACTTTGGTCTTTTGGATGTTTATAACGAGTCCCCACGTTTCACAAAATGATTGAAGTCTATTTATTTGTAATTGCAGCGATGATGGGTTGTCTGCAAGCAGTACTAAATCGTCTTCAAATAATAAATAAATAATAAAATTCAATTCTCAATATCTACGCGCTCAAATCAAATAATAATTCCGCGTTATTTATGAATAACTTCAGAACGCCAGATCTTTGTCAACGCCTCTCGGCTATGGAATTCCTTACCGCTTCATGTGCGAAATGCAGATAATAAAAATATTTTCAAAAAAAGGACCATCGACTATTATTCCACATTTTCTTTGTTCCCTGTTAGGTTGCTGCACATCGCTTTAATATAAATTTTAATAAATTGTTAAATGTAAATATTACTTATGTATGTTTTCATTTTTAATTACCTTTTTGTTGTCTCTTTAATATATATTAATTGTGATTCCAAACTTGTAACTTATTTCTATTAATGTCCAGTTCTAAGCTTAGTTGCAAACAAGATGTTAATCTTAAAATCAAGCTATACAAATAAATAAATACGAAATACGAATACGTTTTGTCATTAATCCTTTGAGAATCTGACCAATTAACCAAAATATCCGGTTTTAAGATTGGACAAAAAATAAAAGCAATACAGTTCATTTTCCTCGCATTTTCTCAATTTTTAACAAGCGATAGCCTCTAGCAAAAATTTCCATTAAATTTCAAACGAAGCAAAATACCGCATTATCACTATCAAACGATTTGACTTAACTGCCCTCAAATGCCAATGGGTATGCATGAACAGAATCGTCCCTCCTCGTTCTAAAAAACCTTTCAGAGTTGATGCATAGCTCTAAGCATCCATATTCTCGCTTTCCTTTCTCTTTGATGATTATCCTTTTTTTAATCGGCAAACCAGTCCTTTAGTGATTTTTCCTAAAAATAAAAATAAAAACCAAATATTTATGTATACAAAAGGACGAAAAAGCGAGTTTTTTTTTTGTCCATTTCTGATGGCTGGCGATTAAACTCAGATCAATCTTGACACGTGCCCAATTATTTAGATACCTACATGGTGTTGTAATGAGTTGACAAAAAATTCGATGTGATTTATGATCATTGTTGTGGAAATAAATGCTGGCATAGAGAATAAAACTTGAATGACAGCAGAACGTTTAGAATGTTATGAAAGATGTTCAGGCCCTTTTGCTTTTTCTTTTTAAATGATCCAAATGAGCCAACGGGCCCTAATCTATATGCTTGATTGTTATCAAGATCAAACATTCGTTTTTCAACTCAATTTCGGAGCTCAAATTAAAAATATCGTGTTAAGTCAAAATCGGTCCACGGTCGTTTTCAATTTCTGACAGTTACCTATAATAGAAGTGCGTTTTTGCGCTGACTATAATTGACTATAGTTGACTATTTCTCGTTTTTGCACACCAATAGTTACGTTTCGTAACCACAATTGTCGTTTTTGCGGTCAGTGTTAAAGTGTCAAATCGTAACTATTTCTAACTATTCCCAACTCTACTCAGGAGGTGAGTTGAAAATGGTTGATGTGTCAAAGCTCTTTTTTTTCTGTTTAATGGTGACTATCAATCTGGAGTAAAAAAAAAAACATTCTGTTCGTGCATTTTTTACCGTCGTAGTTGTCCGTATCCGTGCCGCCGCAAATTTAATTCCAATCAAAAGATTTCTGTTCGTCTTCAATTAAAAATATTTCATTTCAAAAATATAAAGAAAATAAGGTTCCCCTTACAAATATCAAAGCTTCACGAGTCGAACTGAAAATCCTCAGTCACTACGAGGAGATACACACCAAGGAAATTATAGCATTTCCAAGTGGCTTAAAATTCAGCACCAATTTCAAGAATCATTCTCTCACCGGTCAGAAACTCTTCCAATCGAATTGGCTATACTGCAATCCACAAACACTCCTATTTCAACTGCAACTGCGTGGCGACTTGCAGGCTGCCAAAGATGGCCAAAACAGTCAGCGTCTACGTTCGGTTAGTTTACAAAAAGTCATCAAAAAACTCGAGGACATGGACATGGTTTTGGAGGATAAGTTGGCCACTGCCCATGAGCATAATGATTGTCGAACGTCAGTCCGCACGAACGGAAAATGGAAGTTGCTCTGCATGAGAAGAAATGGACGCAGCGGTGAATGGAGCTGACTCAGGAGGAAATTACGAAGATCACGAAGATCATCGGATAGGAAGCTCAATGACGCTCTCACAGAAGTCAAGGAAACCCAAATGAATGAATGAAGGACGAAATCGGCATACTTATTTGAATTCATTGTTTTTTATGTTTGTCTGTCAGCAATAAAAATTGTTTAATTAGTTTCAGAGAATAAAGACTTTTTTCGTTTATTTATATAAAATCACGAACTAGATATTTGTTTTGATAGTTTTTCGCTGAATCTGGGAGCCGCAATGAGGAGAATATCAGGAGCTGGCTTACTTGGAACAGCTTAAAGATTTCTTTATGGAGGGTGGTCTTCAGTCTCTTTCTCTTTTCTTTTCTTGCTGTGGGTTGTTCAAAAATAAATAAATATTTTCTCATCTTAATTGGCTTTAAAATCTTACCATATCAAGATCATTCTTGAATTTTTGAAATAAATTTAGAGCAACAAAAATTGTTATGATCAAAAGAAAAGAAAATTGTAACCTCAAAAGATTTGTTTTTTTTTTCTTCTTTCACAGTTCAACCAAACCTAACTAAAAAGCGTTTTTGTATGATTTCAACTATTTCAACTATTTCAACTATGACACATCAACCATTTTCTTTTTGACATAAAAACTATAGTCAACTATCGTCAGCGCAAAAACGCACTTTAGTGGCAGCAATGTTTTCCTTCAAATCCTTCAATTGACGTCATAAATAAACAGATTTGTCATCGAAATTGCTATTCCATGTTCGTGCATAAGCTTATCGCAAATTTATTACTTGCCATTGCCCCTGCCACCAGGAAAGGACATGCGCAACACAGTGTTTTTTTTTTTACTAACAAAAACAATGTGCGACACTTTGCATTTTGATTCAGTTGCTAAACGAAATCTCAATAGGTGGTTGATTTTGTAAAACATAAACACTGCTTTCACAGCTTTGACAGCATATCGAAGCGGTAGTTATTTTTTTTTTCTCACTTATATTGATCCTGATTATCCGATAAAATTCTAATGAGGCAATTTATATTCCTTAGACAGTTTATATAAGCGCGAATCGTTGAAATTGCTCTTTTGTAAAAGGTATGAAGGAAAATTGTTTTTGTAATGTCTCGTATTTTTCAAAATGCATAATATGAATGAGTTGTTGTATAGTTGGTTTTGGAATTTTTGTTTTACTGTCTATTGGAAGCGACAATCGATATTGAATTTGTCAATCACACATCGATTTGCATTTTAATTGGAAAATTATGAAATCATGATTTTGGAAAATTACCTTGAAGTTGTTAATGTGTCATTTAATTATGTATTTACAATATTTTTATTAGAATTTATGTAAGCTAAGCTACCTCCATGGGGAAAGCCTTGATGTGGCGGAGCGGGTTACGGTAACTACTGCTATGAAGCTTAGAGCTATGCGATCTCGAAACTTGTTTCCGCAGAAGGGCCTCCCATGGTCGACAGGTCGAAATGAAGTAGGCTGTTACTACTAATTACCTCAAAACGAAGGAGTGTTCCCACCAAGGCACTCTGATCAAGGGACAGCAGCGAATTAGTTTCTTTTTTTGGAATCACCGGCGATGGCGTCTTCAGTTCCAATTAGGCCGAACTACTTGGTGAACACCTTCACGGGCTACTTCGACTTATTTGAATCCCAGGCCGTAAAAGGAGCGATTTTTTTAAGCTCTTTGAGTCACATCAAGTGCCTGGTACTCCAGTATGGGGGTACCAACTACGTAGAAAAGCATTTAGTTGCGAAGCAACAACAGGCCACGGAAACGAACGGATACACTGATGACGACCCAACAAATGTATAAAGGACAACGAATTTCGGATATGCACTGGAATGTTAGGTCCCTTAATAGACGCATCACACCCATCCGAATCAAGGCTAAATTTGGCAACATACGCCGGACGACACCAAAGACGAGTTCTACGAGCTCCTTGACAAAACCTATGAGCAATGTCCTAGCTGACATCAAAATTGTCCTCGGCGATTTTAACGCAAAGCTGGGAAAAAGGCCATTTTTGGTGGAACAGTCGGAAAGCATAGCCTGCACAACACCACTTCCGATAACGGATTCAGGCTGATCGATTTAGCTGCGGGGCGAAATGTTGGGGTAGCAAGCACCTGGTTTCCACATCTCAACATTCATAAAGGTACATGGAGATCTCCTGATTAATCAAGCGTCAACCGGGTTGATCACATTGCGACCGACGGAAGGCACTTTTCCAGCATTCTCGATGTTCGAAGTTGCCGAGGAGCCAACATCGACTCGGACCACTACCTCGTCCTACCCAAGGTAGTGCTACAAATATCCCAACAACGACCAACACTAGGAAATGCTGCAAGAACATTCGGCGTCGGACGGCTACAATCACAAGAGATCGCCACATCCTTCTCTGATCGAGTGTCAAGTAGCCTCTTAAGAAGTCCTATACCGCCAACGTCAAGTATCGAAGACCAGTGGCAACATTGCCAGAGATGCAGCCTCTAATGCGCTTGGTTTCACATAGCTACCAAAACAAAATCCCTGGTTTGACGAAAAATTCAGACAGGCCCACGTAGCCATGCAGGAGGCATACAGAGCTGCGATGCAGCTTGTCCTTATGGACAAGAGCTGCTCGTTAGCTCTACGAGCAAAAGAGGGGAGAGGAATGCTGGCTTCTCAGGAGAAAAAGGAAGCATGAGAAGCGTCAGATCGAGGATGTTGAGAGAGCCAACAGCAGGAATGAAGTTCGTAGGTTTTAAAAAACGGATTTGGAAAGACCACCTTTGTAGACTATACAACAGCGACGACGAACAAAACACTGCCGTTAGACAGTAGCCTTTCATCGAACACGATGACAGTCAACACTTCCGTGAACCCGACCTATAAAAACGGCAATATCACGGCTGAAATATAACAAAGGCGCTGGAGCAGATGGTCTAGCTGCCGAGCTGTTCAAAACAGCAGTCGACAATCTAAATATTAGCATGCACTAAATCATCTGTAAGGCGCACTCAAGTGGAAGAGGACCTCAATCAACTTGGAGTGCAAAACTGAAGACAGCTAGCTAGACATTCGTCGATAGTTTCAAATCTTGTTTGCAGGTAATGTAAGTCGCAAGTCACTTTTTTCCAAGATATTCAAACGTTGGGACCTTTGTTATTATTTAATGTAAAGTAAGTAAAAATAAAAAATAAATAATAAACACATGTCAAAACTGAGCACATTAGTTCTCACATAATTGACAAAATTAGCACTCTCCCTTTTTATTCTCTTAGATTTTACTAGATCGGTTCTCCTTATTCCAAAGAATAAATATTTAAATGCGCCTAATTTAAAATTATAGTCCCTTATGTCAATTTCAGACAGTTTGGCACAACCCCCTCAGGTGTCAACACTTTCCAATGCCAAAATCTTACCGAGCTAATACAATTTTGTATCCCACTTTCATCACTTGCTTACAAAACAGTAAGAGTAACGCCTATTAGGACTCCCTAAATTTTTCGGAAATTTGCATTTGAATGATTAAAATGTAATTTGGCTGTCTTGTGGGAGGTGTATGTCATGTAATTTGATTTGGAAAAGAAGAAAGTGGATAGCCATATTTTTGATTGATATGCAAATCTGTTCAATATTTGACAAAATGGCATGTTACAAGACTGATGAATGCGTGATAGAGAAATGTTGAAGCAAAATTCAGGCTTTCAACAAGGAGCTTGATGTGTCATTATAGAGAAATGTTATTTTGTGAATTCCTGCGTTGGATGTTTTATAAGTCCAACAAAACAAAAAATTGTAGAAATCTTGAATGAGAAGAAAACCGTAATCCTATATTTCGAAAACAACTGGGATTATCAGTCGATTAAAAATCCAAAAAATCTTACATACATTTCCAAAATCAACAATTTAAATTAGGTATGTGAGAAATATATAACGGTGATGAAACATTCAACTACTTCAGGATAAAAAGGAAGAAGAACCGTCCACTAACAAAATGATATTTTTGGCACTACACACACTTTTTGCATATGAGTAATTCCATTGAGCAAACAGTTCATTTCCGTGTGAAACCATCGCACCCTTTTTTCATTCCCTTTTTTAGTTTCCGCAAACCAGAATTATGTTCATCCATCCATTAGCATATTTTGCCCTACATTAACGAATGTATTTATTATAAAAAGCCAAAAGGGTTCTTCTTTGTCAAACTCGTAGCAGTCAGTCACATAAAAAGATGACATTAAATTGTTGCAAAAATGTTTGAATAAGTCAAACTGGCTCACTCTTCGAAGATCCACAATGGTATGAGAAAAAGATGAATTTAAAAATAAATCAAGGACCACGGAAACGAAAGGATAATATGTATTCGCATCGAAGGAAGTCGTAAAGTAGATAGTAACGATATCGATTCGGTTGAAATGTTGTTGCGGGGCAAGAGGAGGGTGCCTTGGGAAATAATGACAAGTCAGATTTGGAAGAGGAAGGAAACTAGGAATTGGATACTAGGGTTGGAAACGGAAAGAATGCTAGGTTCCAGGAACGCGGCCTGCTTACGATGCACGGCGTCAGCTCGTCGGACGGGGAGGATCTTGCCCCCGAGCCCAACCTCACCTGCAAACAAGTACACTGATCAGGGGGCCAATTCTGGTTCCATGAATAAGTGAAACGAAAAGCTTTTCACTTGTTCATTTATAAATTTGATTCTCGTTCTGTGAAAAAATGAAAACAAACATAAAAAATATCCATATGAATATTTTTCTTTCACTAAATTATTCGATTGTGAAAATCGAATATTTTAAACATTTAATATGGATAATTTTTTGAAAAAAAAAGTAAAGGAAAGAGCGTCACGCAAGCCCAAAAACATTTCTTTATAAGTTTTTTGGAACAAAATGTGGAAATTGCACACGACAAATAAGAAAACTATTTTTAAAAATGATATCGCGTTTTAATGATTTTCGTAAATTTGTATCGGTAGATGGAGCTCGTGAAAGGGACAATACCTGCAAAACATTGGCATCTAAATGCTTTGGGAGAAGCTAACAAAACCTATGAACAGTGGAAGAAGACTTGGGGCGACTTAAAGAAAGTAACTGAGCTAGAAGTGCATGTATCCTTGATGATGATTCAAGAAATGGGATTATTTCATCTATTAGAACTCTGCATAAATATTTTGGAAAGCGGTATAGCTGTATGAAATGTTCCTCCGTTATCATCGTTTCGTTGTCTCTTACATTTCTTCTGATTAGTCTCATGTTATTTCTAGAAGAGAATAAATCTATTTGTATGGTAATACAGCGCATATTTATGTATCGAACCTTTGCGTATTCCTCCGATTTGTTTGAATTAGAAGTCTAACATAAATTGAAGGTATTTTAAGAAATGTTACGAAATAATAACCAAATTGAAAAAAGAATTTAAAAATATTATTTTTCGTTTTGACATTTGAAACAGTTCAAAATCACAATCCCAGTAGAAAAAAATATTCACCAATGTGAAAGTTTTTGAATTCAACACGATGTTTTCATTCGCAGGACGAGAATCGCTTTTTCATTTCAAATGAATCGAAGAAGTGAAAAGAAAATGAAACGTTTTTTTTCGATTCACGTGTTCACAGAACCAGTATTGGCCTCCAAGCCTAAACACATAGTGCAGTGAGGCCATTACCCACCCTACCATTGGAATCTTCGGCCATGTTTAGATTCCCCCAAGATGGTAGATGGTCGGGCACCCCTAGGAAACAGCTCCTTATTCCATGTTGCTTCGATACTGAAACAACATAAAACACACAAAATTAAAGTTATTTACGAATTTAATTCACAAATAAAACGTTCACATAATGTTTAGGCCGTGTGTGAATTGCGTTAAAATGTGTATTAAAACTAGACGTTTGGTTAAAATTTGACACTAGCGTGGTGAATAAAATAGGTTAAAATTTATCCTGCTGTGGAGCAGGTTAAATGGGTTAAAATTTTGACGTGTATTGTTTTTTCATATATGATAGAGACTTTTTCTTCTGTTTTATATTTTTAAATGGAAAAACGAAATAATAGTTCTTTCTTTTAAGAATAATATCTAACAGATGTCAGCTGTGAAACAAAAATTTGTAGTGTTACCACAGGGAAAAAACAAATCATCCAAAACGGGAATTTTCGTTTGAAGATTTTTTACTGTTGCTTCAAAATATTAAAATACCACTGTAAAATCGAGAATAATAAATAAAATATAGTTTGTTTTTCATTTGTATTCATTTTTCATGAAATTTATTGTAAAAGTTTGGTTTTGTATATAAAGGTATTTCACCTAGAAGAAGAAAAACATTTGTTGTTGAGGGAAATTTCTAAAATCATGAGGGAAATTTTTAAGTTCTAGGATGAAATGTTGGTTAAAAATATCCCTTTTAAATTTGATCCCATTTTTAACCAAACGTCAAATTTTAACCAAACGTCAAGCTTTAATACACATTTTAACGCAATTCACACACGGCCTTAGTTGATTAAAAAAAAACAAGGATTCGTTTTCCCAAAAAAAATAAATTTAAAATTTATTTTGGCTGGGACACGCCCAGAAGAAAAAAATTAACAAATTTCTAAAAAAAAAAACATTTCGCCGCGATCAAATACAAGCCCTACCTCAAGGAGCTCTATGAAGTTGGTATAAGGGACACGCAAAGACACTAAGATTCGGCGGAAAGGAAAAAAATTGGGAAAATTAAACCTGAACAAACAAATTAATGTCGTTTTCCATTGGCAGTCCAGAAGCATTCGGAAGAATCCAGAAGTCTTCTGAAACCATTCCATTGGACTGACTTTGAAAGACGGAATGCTTCTGAGAAGGGCAGAACTCTTCTGTTATGAAAACAGAATCGTCCGAAGAATGGCACATACACCATAACCAGTGCCATTGGAGGTAGAAGAAGAAACGTCAAAAAAGGCCAATGGAAAACGACATAAGCCCATGCCGACATCTGTCAGATCAGACAACTCATACCAAACTCCGATCAACCAACGTGATCTCAAATCTTTGGGTCCCCATCGACTTAGCACCACCTAGTTACAACCAGAGATAGCCATGAAAATTTACAATAATTGTTCACAAAAATCAAAATACAAAGAACAAATACCAGTATTAGATATAAAAAATAAATAGAGTGGCGCGACAGCTCTTGAAGGGCCAAGGCCTAAGTGGCTTACCCTCATCAACAATTCTCTAGGTGCGCGTAAGGAATTGAGGGGACCTACAATTTAACGCCGATTCCAAACGGCAAAGTTGAGATGCACTTTTTCATGACAGATGTTACTCTTGGAAGTTTTGTCAGTTCTTCGCAAGAGGCAGTGCCCGTGAAAGATGAAATAAAAACTATGGGCACGAGTAGGACTCGAACCCACGACCGACGTTCTGCTTAGCAGCCAACGCACCTAACCACGGACACGGACACACAAAGGGTTATTTGCATGTATATTTGGGGAGTAGTTTCAAGATGGCAAACAATGGTGGAGCCATCTTGACAAATTTCACAAAAGCTATTTTCCTTTCATAAGTTTGTATTTTAGCTGCCTGCTTGTGTTGTATCTCTTATTTCAGGTCGGACAAAATAAATTGGCCAAAGAAAACTTTCGGATCGGGCTTCGCAACAATGATTATGAAATAACAAAAAGTTATTTAAACTAATTAATGATTTCGAATGAATGAATTAAGAGGAGTTTTTATTTTTTCCTTTGAAGAGAAAAAACGACTTGCCTCAAACCCAGATAAATCCCGGAAAAGCATTTACCCTCTTATTTAAGTCTTTCAATTACTATTATTCCACTGACACTGAAATCGTTATTACGGGCGATTTCAATGTACACTATTTTTCGTGGCTTGTCCATTCAGGCAAGACAACACCCGAAGGAATATGTGCTGAAATCTTTGCTGAGTTTAACAACCTTACTCAGCTTGTCACTGAGCCTACTCGAATATCGGACATTAATGGCCAAGCGGAAAATACTCTCGACTTGTTCCTTACGTCTGACCCTTTTAAATACACTATCAGTGTATTAACGCCTTTTGGCAGATCAGAACATAGAATCATATCTGCAAATTTTTCGTGTCAAGCTAATCCAGTTAGAGAAAGAGCCCCGAAGAGAACCGTGTGGCAAAACGAGAAAGCCAACTGGGACGGTCTCAACAACTTTTTCAGGATCTTTAACCGGTCACTAATGCTTCCTCGATAGTGACGTAGATTCCAGCAAAAGCATCAAACCCAAAGAAAAGTCATGGTTTGATTCAAGCTGTAAAGAGGTTATCAGGGAAAAAGAAGTAAAGTTCCGCTCTTTTAGAGCCATCCCAACTGAGCAAAACCAGAACAAGTTTTAACAAGCCAGGAAGGCCTGCAATGCCCATATTCGTAGGACCAAATTCTTACAAGACCAAAAATTAAGGCAAAAAATACTGCAATGTCCCAAGGGCAGTAAGAATTTTTGGTCATTTGTAAGAAAACATGAAGAATTCTTCTTCTTCCTGGGTCCCTACGCTCGTTGACAATGACACTCCAGTTGTTAGCTCGCTCGCGAAAGCTAACCTTTTTTCTAGGCAGTTCGCCGCCAACTCTTCGCTGCCAGAGAGTGTCATGACTCCGCCTGTTCTTGAGCGTGCAAATGATTCCATGGGACAAATCTTCTTTCGCACTCGCTTTGTCGGATGGTGTCCCCGCTATCGTTTTGAAAAGGTGTTCTTCCATGCTGTCAAAACCCTTGCGTTAGCTTTTCCATCTATTCCATTCTTCTGGGCTCGTTCCGAGCAGTTGGAAAACAGCATTTGTACAGCCAATCCCAAAAAAGGCGAAACGTCTTCTCCCTCCAATTATCGCCCCATTGCACTTACGTCCCTTCTTTCTAAGGTCATGGAAATGCTGATAAACTCAAGAAATATCTCGAAGACCGAAAGCTTCTTAATGACCGGCAGTACGGCTTTCCTAGCAACAGGTCCACTGGTGATCTGATGGTCTATCTCACCGAACAGTGGAACAAATCTTAACATCGTTTTGGAGAAAGTAAGATTGTTGCACTTGATATTTCAAAGGCATTTGATAAAGTCTGGCATCTTGCTCTTTAATCTAAAATGCGTGCTTTCGGTATCGATGAATCCCTTCTTCGCTGGATTAGGAACTTTCTTTCGAACCGTTCAATACAAGTTGTACTGGACGGGTTCAAGTCTGAAACCCACAATATAAATGCTGGTGTGCCCCAGGGCTCCGTTTTGTCTCCGACCCTCTTTCTCATTTTCATAAATGATCTCTTGTCTGTAACTTCTAATCCAATTCATTGTTTCGCTGACGATAGTACCCTAAGCTTTTCGTATTCGTTCCCAGATTCACATCCCCCTCCACTTCGGATAAGGAACTGCAACGGCAAAATATGATAAGCTCATTAAACTCTGACTTAAACAGCATTGTCCAATGGGGAATTTAATGCTTCGAAAACTCAATGTTGTCTGGTATCGTTGAAGCGAGATATAACCCCTTGCCACTGTCCATGAGTGGCACTTGCATCAATGAGACCGAAAATCTCGAGATTCTTGGTATGTGCATCACTGACCACCTCTTGTGGACCGAGCATATATGCGATGTCGCCAAAAATGCCGCAAGATGTTTAGGTTTCTTAAGACGGTGCAAGAATTTTTTCTCCCTGTCTGATCTGGCTATTATCTATAAAACCTATATCCGTCCAAAGCTTGAGTACAATTCACACCTCTGGGCTGGTGCTCCAGCAACTTACTTGAGCCTCGTGGATGGAATACAAAAAAAAAGCTGTAAGAATGATTGGTGATAGAGAGATCACTAACTCATTCACTTCATTGGAACACCGTCGTAAAGTTTCGTGTCTCTCTCTCTGTTTTACCGTTACTTCTACGGTAAATGCTCTAGAGAAATAGCCAGTTGCATTCCTCCCCTTAAACATCCATCAGTTTACCCTCGAGCCCAACTTCGGTCGTACGCTCAAGTATAGAGAATCATTCTTTAGCCGTACTACCCGAATGTAGAACTCTCTTCCACACTCTGTCTTTTCCGACCATTACAGTGTTCAGGAATTTAAGACCAATGTACACCGGCACCTCCTCTCCAACCCCTACCCTCTTTCCTAAAGCACTCACTGTGTCTATGGCATAATAAGGGTATAAAAACCCCTTGAGTGTGTGCATATTATAAAAAAAAAAACTTGTACAGTATAGTATACGGTTGCTGCCGTTAGCCCCAAGGTGCAGGGACCATCATATTCGATTCGGTAGTTATATATATTTTCTTTCAACGTAGCCAAATAACTGCAGGAAATGCAGTAAAAGTTTAACTATTTCAAGACACTGGAAGCTCATCAGACAATTTTGTTAAAGGAGAAGTGGACACTGGCCTTAAATCTTCCCATTCAATCAACTCAATTGAATAGAATAGTAATTGTTATTTACCAAAATTAAAAAAAAATACCCCAAGACCCACTTGAAATCAACGTATGTAGGTACATTTCAAACGCAACTTATAATTATGAGATTTTTATAAAAATATCGTCATTATTGTTTTTTTATGGCCAAATTTATTATATCGACCTAAATTGAATGTCAAAAAATGAGAAGAAAATATTTTACGATCTCAACGCAATGCCATTAAATACATATTTACTCTCAATTAAATGTTTTGTGAAAAAGACCCTCAGCACAAAGTGTGAATTGATATAAGCCCAAGAAGTGAAATATTTTAATGATTCATTTTAAGAGTAGGCTATAAAAACAAATCTCGACAAAAAGGCACAGGAAATATTTATTCTATTTTTATTACCTTTCGCAGTGTCTGCGAATAAATATATCGTAGCTCAGGATCTTTCTCAAATCAAAAGATATTGCTTTATGGATAACTTCGAGGACCACTGCGCCGTTGGCATTTTAAGTAGGAATTGGAAAATCCTTTCTTTATATCTAAGAGTTGTGGTTATAAGCAAACAAAGGAGCATCTTATTTGCTTCCATCACATCCAACAGATCCACATATTTATGAGATTTATGACTTATTAGAAAATAAAAGGTCCTTATTGTGAGGTATCCGTTATAAAAATCATTATGTGGTATATCCCAACCGTGTGTGGTTTCTTTTCTACTAAAGATTATGTTTGAATTCCGTTTGTTGTTTCTCTTTAGATGAAATTAAATTCTTTCTGAAAGGATTGAACTGTAAATTAGTGTCCTTAAGTGTTAAGCATTGATCTTAAAAGTGCTGCCATCTATTTGCTTAACTATTATAGAGAATTATTCATGACTTAGCGGCCAGGTGAAAGAAGCAGATTTATTTTATGCATACATAACTTAAATCAATTGTATTAATAATGATGCTACGCAGACACTAAAAAACAAATATTATAAAGGCTACTGAGCCTTGAAGAAGCTTCACAGAATAAAGAGAGCAGCCTGGAAAAAACTAAGTTGATAAATAGAAAGAACTAATGAGTGATGATCACACCAGAGGAGAAATTCTACGAACCCGTGCGAAAACATAAAGCAGTGCACACCACGCTGTGATCCTGATGACCAATCTCAAATTTATTCTGGAGCTATGGAAAGTTCACTTTAATGTGCTCAACCATCACCCTTTCGAGGAAACGACCATCAGACGCCACAGCTCCTCTATATTAAGATGACAATCTCGTGCTTCGATGTGTCAAATGGTAGATAACAGTGCACTGATGAGAACCCAAAAGTCCTCAACAACCTCTGTCTACCAAGTCCTACTCTCACCGCCACGATGGTGATTACTGGATGTCTATACCTTATTTGGAGATAGGGTGCAAAACCCCTATGGAAGGCTTTGGCGACAGCTAACGAGAGAGGGCGGGAAGAGTGTTGCCCCTGAGGCACTACTCCTTTTTCTAGCCTCAGATACGGACGGATTTACTGATGACGAACCACGCAAACGAAATAAGGACAACGAGATTCGGATCTGTACGTGGAATGTTAGGTCCCTTAACAAACCACGTGCAACCGAACAGCTGGCGGAGGCCCTAGACCGCTATAAGGCGGATATAACCGCCATCCAGGAAATGCGATGGGATGGGCCGGGCAAAAGGAGGATGAAAAACTGCGATATTTACTACGGCGACTGCAACAGAGAACAACAACAGCGTCTATTTAGATGTGGCATGTCCTAAGCTTCAGAGCCGTCAACGAGCGCCTCACGACAATCCGCATAAAGGCTAAATTCGGCAACACAAGCCTTATATGTGCTCACGCCCCCACAGAAGAGAAAGATGACGACAACAAAGTCAAGTTCTACGAGCTCCTCGATAAGACATACTAGCAATGCCCTAGCTTTAACGTTAAAATTGTCTCAGGAGATTTTAATGCCAAACTAGGATAAGAGGACATCTTTGGTGGAACAGTCGGAAAACACAGCCTGCACAACAAAACATCCGATATCGGATTCAGGAGGTCTCCAGATCAATCGACTGTCAACCAGAGTGATCATATTGCGATCGACGCAAGACACTCTTCTAGCATTATTGATGTCCGAACCTTCCGAGATCCAACATCGACTCGGACCACTACCAAGCTGTAGCCAAGGTAGTGCAGTGGATATCTCGACCAAAACCAAAAACAGGAAGTGCTAGATGAAAGACTAAAAACAGGAATGAGGTTCGGAAGTTTTACCAAAAGTGAAACTAACGTTTCAAGTTTACCGGGCAAAAACTGAAGCATGAAGAGACCAACAGGGAAATATCGTAGTAGAGTCACAGTCAATGTTGAGGATATGGAAGGACCATTTCTGCAGACTGTACAACGGCGATGACAAATCGAATTCCGCTGTCAGGCAAAATCTTAATCTTAAAAACAACAAAGTCGCAGGAGCGGATGACATCACTGCCGAACTCTTCAAAGCAGCCGGTGATTACTATGCTCCGAAGAGAGCATGCCCGATGAATGAAACCTTAGCATTGTTTGTCCGATCCTGCAGAAAGGAGACCCTTTAAACTGCACCAACAACAGAGGCATCAGCCTCCTAAATATCGCCCATAAGATCTTGTCTGCAGTACTATGTGAACGCCTGAAGCCGTTTGTCAACAGACTGATAGGTCCATATCAGTGTGGCCTTAGACCAGGAACGTACACCATCGATCAAATATTCACATTACGGCAGATCCTGGGAAAAACTCAAGAACACCAAATCGACACCTACCATCCTTTTATCGATTTTAAGGCCCCGTATGACAGCATCTATAGAGAAGAACTGTATAAAGGCCATGTCCAGTTTTGGCATCCCTACAAAACTCCATTAAAGTCGGTAACGACCTCACCGACGCCTTCGATGTTAAAAAAGGCTTTAGACGACAAGGTGATGCACTGGCATGCGATTTTAAATGTCATATTAGAACTTGGAACGAATAGTGCAGAACTGCCACGTCAACACTAGAGGCACTAACTTCCAGAAGTCTGTGCAACTACTCGCGTACGCTGATGACATTGATATCATTGGGATAACTCAGTGTAATGTCAACAGTGCTTTTGCGAGCATACAGACAGAGGCTGAAAAAAAAGGTTTAGCGGTCAATGAGGGCAAAACAAAGTATATGCTGTCATCGAGAAAGGTAACCCAACATCGACGTCTTGGACAAAACGTCACGATAGACGCATATAATTTCGAAGTAGTTAGGATTAACTCTTGTTAATCGCTGTTTCTTCTGGCTAAGAAGGCAATTGAGTAGTAAAGCCCTCAGAAATATGGAACCTGTCAAAAATGGATGAGAGCGTCCTAGGCCGGTTCGAGAGAAAAGTTCTACGGAAGATCTATGGTCCTGTCTGCATAAATAGTGAATGGAGGAGAAGATTTAACGGGCTGTACAGCGACACTGAATTAGCTAAAAGAATGAAAGTCCAAAGACTCAGATGGCTTGGTCACGTGGAGAGAATGGACACCGATACCCCGGCCCGTAAAGTCTTCGAATGCACCCCAGAGGGAAGGCGCAGTAGAGGAAGACCAAGGCTCAAGTGGCGCGCGCAAGTTGAAGATGACGACAACCAACTCGGCGTGGGAAACTGGAGACAGCTAGCTAGGGACTGAGCTGGCTGCAGAGGTTTGTTGGTTGAGGCTCAAGCCCACCCCGGACTGTAGCGCCACCTTCAGTAAGTAAGTAATCTCGTGCTTCATCCACCAAGCATAAAGGAAGGCCTGGTTGCAAATATAGCAAACATTTCAATTATTCGTAAACATTTTCCCGCATTCTCACAAACAATTTACTTCTTCGACAACCATTATTTGAATTGTACATCAAAATTCGAGCTTATAAGTACCTACACTTTAGTCATTTTTTTCAGCACTCGATTACGAAGTCATAAATTAACAAACAAAAACAATTTACATTGATTGTTGCCTTCAAAAAATTTCTACAGAATTTTAAAATCGCCGACCTTTCAATAATTATAGAATAGAGTGGCGAGACAGCTCTTGAAGAGCTTACTCTCATCAACAATTCTCTTGTTGCGTGTGAAGAATTGAGGGGACCTAGAATTTAACGCCGATTCCGAACGGCAAAGTTGAGAAGCTTATTTTTATACTAGGCAGTGCCCGTGAAAGATGAAATAAAAACTATGTGCACGAGTAGGACTCGAACCCACGACGTTCTACTTAGCAGCTAACGTACCTAACCCCTAAGGTACGGACACTACCTTTATTAATTAATATCGCCTTCGCCTTTATCAAATGACGCATTTAAGCAAAGCTCTGGTCGCACTCTCTCTGTCGCTGAAAACAAAACTACCTACTGGTTACCGAGTTTCAGTTATTGCCCCAAAGCCATTTCTCTTGGTTTTTGTCCTTAGCTTATTGTAATCCCAGAGTTCGGAACTGAGCTTATCTTTCAGTTTCAGTGGTGGGCTCAGGATAATGAGAACTAATCAATATGTAGAATTCAGCAAAATCGGTTTTCGAAAAATATCATACCTCTTGCCAAAATTATGGACACAAGTAAATTCTTCTAAGATCTATCGAATGAAAAGAAAGGTCAGCTCAAACTCTATTTGTCAAGATGGGACAAACTTTTGTTTGGAGGCCGAGATATTGACAAAAATAATGATGTCATCGTCATGAAGACCAAAGATTGTTGTATAATAAACAACTTTAAAATGCAAAGAAAAATATTTTCTTACGAAACATTGAAAAAGAAATTCTGTCAGATTTGTTTCCCTTTTTAAATGTAGATATGTAAGACCACTGAACCTTCATTATTTTTAAAATAGGACAAATAATTATGATGGTTTTGATTTTAACGTCAGATAGTAGGAATAAGCATATAACTATACGTTGGCACTACTTGTGCATCAACTTCGAACATCATAATCAAAATGACAAACGATGTTGTTAATAGAGTTACATGTTTTTCTAATTACATTTTAATTTGATCGTGATGACGTGCACAAAAATACATCCTTTATTTCATAAAAATAAATTCCTGGGCAACCTGTTCGGGTCAAAATGCATCATTTCACCACTTGGAGCTCCATTTCGTGACATGAAACTGGATTGTTCATTGTTATTATCTGCTTTTTTGTCAAAAACGATCTAATCAGATCGATGTCATCAAGCAGGTCACTAGAGCGAAAACAAAAAAAAAATATCTGAAGATTCAGCCGATTTGAATCTTCACACAATTAACATTTTGATGATTTTGTGAGTGTTCCCACGCACCTCACCTAGCAAAACTACATTTTTGTGTTGTTCTTAAGAAATTATTTTGTCTCAAAGTTTGCAAGATTCTCAATACTCCTGGAATGAATAAAACCCGCTCTTGAACAACTTTTTTATTAAAATAAGAAAATCGGCGACGCTAATGATGATAACAAAACGAAAAACAGACGAAATAAAAAAAGGACATCCTCCAAAAATACCATTCCAACTGGCAGTTACCTGTTCTCAACAGGAATATTCGGAACTACAGTCAACTCCGCTTAACTGAACTCCGTTTAACTGAAAACATCGGTTATCTGAAACAATAAACTTATGACAGAGCCATTTTTAACAATTTCCACAATAACTGCTTCGCTAAGCTAAACTTAGCTTAATTGCAAACTCCGTATAACTGGAACAAATTTTTGTTTAACTCATATTAACATTTCGCACGTATTCAACTCTGCATATGTGAAACAGTTGAACGAATCGTTGACTATTTTTAAAATAGAAAGCACCACATATCTTGTCATTATAGGGTGTGCATGAAGTACATAGAAGTCATGAGGAAATGCACTTCAACGTGAGTTTGACTAGTAGTTTAAAATTTCGCGCGAAATCTTAAACTATTACTTAAACTCATGTTAAAATGCAATTTCGCGCTAAATTCTTAGTTACTATTTCACCATGAGAAAATGCATTTTAACATGAGTATAAGTTATAGTATGGAGTTCAAAATTTCCTCAAAGGAAAATATTAAAGAAAATTCCCGACCCAAAAAAATCACATAAATATATGCAGTCTACCGTTACTAAAAATAACATTTATTCGTGAATTCTGGGCAAAAAATGAAATTTTATTTAATTAATGTATTTTTTTTAGTATTTTTAGTATTTTTATGCCCAATTTCATAAACGAATTTTAAACATTTAACAGGCTTTTAAACCGTAAAATCAGATATTTTGGTTGTACCAAGCGTTTCTTAAATAAACAAACTTTTAAACACCCTTCAAAAATAAATGTCTATTTTTGGATCATTAAATTTTAAAAGTGTCATTGAATATTTTGAAAACTTGAAATAACGCTTTCTCATTTTTTCTCACACAATTTTCATAAGGATGTCAATTTTGACAAAAAATTCCCTGAAATTTCCCATTTTGAGTTGGTGAAACTCAAAAGTTTTAAGGGTCTGATAAAATTTAAAAAGATTTTTGCTAGAAGTATTTTTAGTGTTTGTTTATGAAACTGGGGTGGAATCGTGTAAGCTGATAGTTGATAGTTGACAGTCAATTTTCTATTCTTTTTTGCCTGAATTTGACTGTCAAATATCAAAAATCAGCTTACACGATTCCATCCCTGGGCATTAGTATTTTATTTCAGACAAAAAAACACTAAATTTGTGCTTTACTAACCATAATCTATGGATTGAGAACATTTTGGTCCTAAAATTCAGGAGCCCGTATAGGAAAGTCAAGCCGAGACAAAGGAGGAACTCGAGACTTGACTAGTTTTTTACAGAATGTTTTTGGTGGGATTTCACTTCTTTTTGTGGAAACGTGGGCATATTGATTTCTTTTATTAGATCATGAGTGAGTGAGTGAGTGAGTGTCATACGACCAGATACTCCATATCTCCTATTATCCCAGTTTATATATTTTTCCCTTTATTTGGTCATTAAACCCTAACTCTGTACCAAATTTCAGCTCTCTGAAGTTATGGGAAGTACCAGTTCTATTTTTGATCATTTGTGAGTGTCTTAAGGAAGAAATTTTGCTTTCGCTTTACTTCGAAAACAAATGACCTACATCAGACTTGAAATTTTAGACTTTAAGTATTTTAAGAAATTTAAGTAGCTTACTGGATGGACGAAATTTCAGAGTTCTGGTCTTATCCATAGGTTCTCAAATAGGGGTCTGAAAATGAGGTGAAATGATTCCTGTAAAGGATGGTACGGTAGTGTTTGCTTCGCGCTTGACTTGGCAAGGGCACTGTCGTGCCCCAAGATTAAAAATTAAAAAGATTCTCAAATTGTCCCTTAACTCTCAAGTTTTTTTCAATTCTAGATATGGCTAACTTGAGGGATTCCTATAAGTTCAGCACAGTAGTGAAGAGAATGGCTCTAAGTTACTTAATTTATCTTTTGTTTGTTTTTATTTTTACAAAATGGCAGCATTTAATTTTAACAAAACTCCGCTTATTTGAAACAAGTTTCAGCTATCCGAAGTTCGGTTAACTGAAAACTCGGCTTAACTGAAACAAATTGTCTGCAAAAATGGTGTTTCAGTTAAGCGGAGTCAACTGTAAAATAAAAATTAACAAAAAGAAGAGAACACATCAAAAGCGCGAGTAAATACAACTTGGAACGAGTTGGAACCAGTTAAGGAATAAAAAAAAATAAAAAAAACAATAAAACAAAAAGTTTAACTTCAGGTTTATTTTTGGCAAACTCGTGTTTAATAAGAAAGCAGCCCAGGTCGCATTTAACTGCTCAATATTATATGAGATCTGTTACAAAAAAAACCTTGCGCTAACTTTAACAACAAAATGAGACTGAACATGAGATTCAGATTTTTTAACCAAAACCAAACTTGCACTTAACAAGTCTTTTATGAGCAGCTAATAAACCGACTTGACCTCTCTTGGAATTTAGAGAAACAACTTCCAGCAAAGCCAGTGTGAATTTTAAAGGATGTGTGGCGCAGTCAGTACAGTCCACACAAATAAGAATGCAACTTAAGATTTGCTTCAAGACGAAAGTCAAAATTCAAAAGACACACAAATTGGGTGCGTCCACTTTAACTTTGATAGGCTATCTGGATAGGTTTGGTTTTGTGTTCCATGTAGAAAAGAAAATAGCAAAAAAAAAATTCAAAGCTATCTAGTAGAACAGTGCTATTCAAATTCAAAAACAGCTGATTTTATTTTTCTCTAATTTTCATAGCTATCCATATTAAGCTATCGAACTCGTTCATGAAAAATGAGTTCGATAGGCTATCTGAGGTAACACAATTACATACGTAGTTTCTGTTGTTTTGTAATTGTGTAGTTATAATGGGTATTCGATAGAAAATTCCAATGAGAATGAAGTTTAAAATTATTTGTAAAATAATGACTTAACCAAGTAACAAGGATAGGAGGTTGATTCTTTTGTCAATGATGAACATTTTATTTCCAAAAGTTCGTCATTAAAATGATGATTCCAGTCCGGCAGTTTCTAAGGTTTTTTTTATAACACATTCACAGATCCTAGCAGCAAGAGCAAATATTTCAAAAACTAACGTTTTTGCGGTGCTTCATAAAATTGGCCTGGTAATACGGCAGAGAGGAAGCGATGTTAAGTAGGCTGATTCCTCTGTGGTTGGCGCAGTTTAGAGGATCTCCATTTTTCAGGAACGGGCAAACAATGCTGAAGTTCCATTCATTGAGCATGCATTCCTATGACCATATCTTACATATGATTTGGTACATGCTCCTATCTAGATCGTCGCCTGCTGTTTTCAACAGGTGGGCAGCTAGACCATCTGCTCTAGCGGCTTTGTTGAATTTCAGCCTTAACATTACCGTTTTCACTTCTTCTAGGTTGGTTTCATGAAAGTGTTGGCTTTTATTGAGTCCGATGAAAGGCTCCTGTCTGACGGCGGGATTTTTTTTGTCGTGGCTGTTATACAATCACAGTGGTCTTTCCAAATCCCCAGCATTGACTGCAGTCTACTACGATGTTCCCTTGTTAATCTGCAGACACCGGTTCTTGTTCGATGACCTTGAGCCAGCTGTTTTACCATCCGATAAAACCTCCGAAACTCATTCCTGCTGTTGGCTCTCTCAACATCCTCCACCTGACACTTCTGATGATCCCTCTTTTTTCAATTTCTTTTGCTCGCAGAGCTCACGAGCTGCTCTTGTCCTTCTATTCAGTGCAGCTCTGTATGCCTCCTGCTTGGCTACATGGGTCTGCCTGCATTTTTCGTCAAACCTTGTAACAACCTCAGGCTTGGCACCCGGCCAGCCTTCGGACAAGCCATTGACAGCAGCCCTGTACAGATTGAAAGAACTCTGATCTCCACAGGCGATGAGTTTGATACGATTTTGGTACCATCCTGCATTGGCTGTGTCTGGGAGAGGCCCCGAATTCTCCTCGATGACAGATTAAAATCTGGAATAGAGATGAGACTGGACGTCTGCTTATTGATCATGACAGATTTTACCATCCACAGGACTCCTGTCAATGACCGCAGCTAAGGGAAAGATCTTTATTGAAGGCTGTATGCTGCTGGAATGCATCTTCTGCCTTTTCGCTTCACGCTTGTCGTCCCCACCTGGGGGTGGAACCACCACCCTTGGGACAGCCGAGCATCACAGCTCTACCACTGACGGGTGGTTCCTTCAAGTAAAGGTTGCGGCTAATAGAAGGAATAGGATTCTCGCTGCTAGTGGCAACCGCAGGCAGGGTTGACAACCCGTTCACACCCCTGACTTGACTCGACAGCCTTAGGAGATGTGACCGCATTAACAGCTCTGACGCGCTTTATTTTTTGCATAATTTTTGTATTTGATGTTTTGTTTTTCATTTTTAATCCCAAGAGCAATGCGAAAACACTGTCAGGCTTGGCAGAGCCGCTTGCCGGGGGAAGGCAGAAATATGACGCACCTTGCCACAGCATCCGAAAGAGCTCGTTATCTGGTTTATCTCCCAGTCTTTCATTCTTCGTACAAAGTATGCGCACACCACCACTGAAATTAAGAACCTCTAAACTATTATTGAATTGGGCTTCCGAACATTGTACTATTGAGGAGTTACAACAATTCGGTGACCCAAGTCAACCTTAGCTGATCTGATTCTGATGCGCCAAAAAACGCACAGGACCACTGTGGTGATCATTGGAGCGTTTTAATGAGGATTTTAGCCAGGTTACATCTACCTAGGGTTGAAACTTCGCGCTATTGCCATTCTATGTTACTCGAGTTAACAAATGTTCGAGGTATGAAAAATTGAATTCTGAAAGCACGATGCACCTAACTAAAAATGCAGCGGAATCCTCTTTTGTTCAGATTTCGTTAAGTGTAAATTTAACGAAACAAAAGGACGAAAAAGTAAATTCTGATTAAAATTTGCATTTACCTTTGATGTTTTGAACCTTTATCCAAGCAAGACCAGAGGTTAGGTATAAGGTTAGGTCGGAGTGGCTGTCTAGATGTTACTGACTCACTTAGACCTCAAGGGTCCATTGTGATAGCACTAAAGAAGTTACTCATGGAAGAGTAACCGATCATTGCCAGTTCAATGGTATTATCGAAGAAAGGATTACCGAGATAGTTATTCCTTCTATTGGAGAGTTTGAGTGCCGGACATGTACACAGAAGTTGTTGGACTATTTCCTCTTCCTCCTCGTTCATGCAGCTTCTACAGAAGTCCTTTGCATATAGACCCCTTTAGCCTCAAAGCATGTCTACTTATGAGGCAGTGTCCTGTTATAACTCCAATTCTAGAGCTTATATTTTGTCTGCTCAGGGAAATCAAGCCTTTTGGCCGTTTCATGTCTATGCTTGGCCATATTTGTTTGGTTGCTAGACAGGTGGTACCCTGTGATCATCCACCAGCATTTGTTGATTCTAGGGCATATTGTTTGAGAAAATATGTTCAAGTAGTAAGTGGTGTTCCTATATTATTTCTTTGTGTAACAGTAGGCAGACAGGCAGGCTTTGCAATTTCCCGGGATGTCTCTGTGGCCCGGCAACCAAATGAGGTGAATATTAAACCGTTCCGTGATCTCATTTAGGGATGATCGACAGTCGTGGACTATTTGAGAGTTTGTGGAGACAGATTTGAGAGCGAAAGATTTGAGAGCGGCTTGGCTGTCCGAGAAGATACGTATATCCTTGCAAGATATAATGTTTTCTTTGAGCCAGGATAGTGCCTCTTTAATCGCCATTACTTCTTCCTGGAACACACTACATTGATTGGTAAGTCTATATGATAGACTGAGATTCAATTGTTTCGAATAGATACTACTTCCAACGCCGTAATCGGTCTTTGAACCGTCTGTATTGTACCGTATTGTCTTCCAGGGGTCTCTCTTCTTCCCAAGAAGATCTTGAAGGGATTAAAACTTGGAAGCTATTATCGAATACCATTTTTGGGGTGGTATAGTCAAAGTGATCTGGGATAGATCTGAAGCTATCTAAGATAGAAGTATGACCAGTGTTGTTACTGATCTATTGAGAGGTGGCTCTGAGCCTCACGCATGAGTTAGCTGCCACCATTTTGGAGAAGATGTCAAGAGGTGTTAGGTTTAAAAGAACTTCCAGGGCTGCGGTTGGTGTTGAGCGAAGTGCTCCTGTGATGCACATACTTGCTGACCGCTGGACTTTGATAAGTTTATTTAGATTTACCATATTGTCCAGTGCGGTCCACCATACAACAACCGAAATGTATAGCCACTGGGTAATTTTTAGGGAGAAGCCCCATTTTGAGCCTATGGCCTTTTTACAAGTAATACGCGCCACAGTACCCTTTTCACTCGTTCATCAACATTTGCCTTCCAATTTAGTATTTTGTCTAAAATGAGGCCTAAATAATTGGCTTGGACGTAAAAGTTTAAGGGTATTCCTTTAATCGTGGGTGGGTTAATCTGAGGAATTTTGTACCTTCTCGTAAAGAGTACTAATTCTGTTTTATGTGGATTGACGTCCAAGCCACAATGTGTAGCCCAATTTGTTCCGAGAGAACTTGAGGATGTTTTCTAGATACAGATATTGCAACGTCGTCAGCATAGGCAATCACCTGGAAATCCTCTGCTTCCATTGAAGTTAGGAGGTCGTTTTTTACCATGTCCATAAAAGAGGTGAAAGAACCCCGCCTTGGGGGGTACCTCGATTCACCATTCTGGTGGTATAGTTAAACTTCTCATGCTGGAAGTTATTGTCCTGCTTTTATGAGTGATTTCTCTTATTTCAGCTTGTCCATTGCTGTTGTGATCGCGTGGTAACTGACGTTGTTGAAAGCTCCTTCGATATCTAGGAAAGCTACTAGGTTATAATTCTTTGTATTTGAGGAAATATTCAATACTACGTACCAGCGATTGAAGTGCGCTGTTTCTACTGATTTTCCCTTAGAGTACGCAAGTTGAGCTTTGGAAATGAGACATGGTTTCAAGTTGTGTCTGATGTGAATTTCAATCAATCTTTCCAGCATTTTAAGAAGGAATGATGATAGGCTGATTTGTCGTACATCTTTAGGGTTATTGTGTGAGGGTTTCCCCTCTTTAGGAATGAAGACTACTTTTGACCACTGATAAGTTATAACAAGATGGGAATGCTTGCTGTCAAAATGACATTTGCCTACAAGCTAAGGGAGCAGGTTAGCTGTAAGAGTATGCGTGTAATACAAACCAAGAGGAGCAGGTTAGCTGTAAGAGTATGCGTTTTTTTTTTTTTTTTTTTTTTTTTTTTTTTTTTTTATAATGAGCACACACTCAAGGGGTTTTTATACCCTTTTTATGCCATAGACACAGTGAGTACTTTAGGAAAGAAGGAAGGGGCTAGAGAGGAGGTGCCGGTGTACATTGGTTTTAAATTCCTGAACATTGCAATGATCGGGAAAAACAGAGTGTGGAAGAGAGTTCCACATTCGCGTAGTACGGCTAAAGAACGATTCTCTATACTTGAGCGTACGACCGAAGTTGGGCTCGAGTGTAAACTGATGGGCATTCCTGGAAGCGCGGGTATTACGGTTGAATTGTTTAAGGGGTGGAATGCAACTGGCTATTTCTCTAGAGCACTTACCGTAGAAGTAACGATAAAACAGAGAGAGACACGAAACGTTACGACGGTGGTCTAAAGTAGTGAATGCATCAGTGATCTCTCTATCACCAATCATTCTTACAGCTCTTTTTTGAATTCCATCCAAGAGGCTTAAGTAAGTGGCTGGAGCACCAGCCCATAGATGTGAATTGTACTCAAGCTTTGGACGGATATAGGTTTTATAGATGATAGCCAGATCAGACGGGGAGAAAAATTTCTTGCACCGTCTTAAGAAACCCAAACATCTTGCGGCATTTTTGGCGACATCGCGTATGTGCTCGGACCACAAGAGGTGATCAGTGATGCACATACCGAGAATCTCGAGATGTTCGGTCTCATTGATGCAAGTGCCACTCATGGACAGTGGCAAGGGGGGTATATCTCGCTTCAACGATACAAGACAGCATTGAGTTTTCGAAGCATTAAACTCTACACGGTTCTTAATTCCCCATTGGACAATGCTGTTTAAGTCAGAGTTTAATGAGCTTATCATATTTTGCCGTTGCAGTTCCACATCCGAAGAGGAGGGATGTGAATCTGGAAACGAATATGAGAAGCTAAGGGTACTATCGTCAGCAAAACAATTTATTGGATTAGAAGTAACAGACAAGAGATCATTAATAAAAATGAGAAAGAGGGTCGGAGACAAAACGGAGCCCTGGGGCACACCAGCATTTATATTGTGGGTTTCAGACTTGAATCCGTCCAATACAACTTGTATTGAACGATTCGAAAGAAAGTTTCTAATCCAACGAAGAAGGGATTCATCGATACCGAAGGCACGCATTTTCGATAAAAGAGCAAGATGCCAGACTTTATCAAATGCCTTTGAAATATCAAGTGCAACAATCTTACTTTCTCCAAAACGATGTAAAGATTTGTTCCACTGTTCGGTGAGATAAACCATCAAATCACCAGTGGACCTGTTGCTGCGAAAGCCGTACTGCCGGTCATTAAGAAGCTTTCGGTCTTCGAGATATTTCTTGAGCTGATAATTTATCAGCGTTTCCATGACCTTAGAAAGAAGGGACGTAAGTGCAATCGGACGATAATTAGAGGGAGAAGAAGATTCGCCTTTTTTTGGAATAGGCTGGACAAATGCTGTTTTCCAACTGCTCGGAACGAGCCCAGAAGAATAGGATAGATGGAAAAGCTTACGCAAGGGTTTTGCCAGCGTGGAAGAACACCTCTTCAGAATAATAGCGGGGATACCATCCGGACCAGCGGATTTATGTATGTTGAGATCCTTTAATACTCTCGCCACAGCACGAGTGCGGAAGAAGATTTGTCCCATGGAATCATTGACGCGCTCAAGAACTGGAGGAGTCATGACACTCTCTGGCAGCGAAGAGTTGGCGGCGAACTGCCTAGCAAAAAGGTTAGCTTTCGCGAGCGAGCTAACAACTGGAGTGTCATTGTCGACGAGCGTAGGGACAGAGGAAGAAGAAGAATTCTTCATGTTTTTTTACAAATGACCAAAAATTCTTACTGCCTTTGGGACATTGCAGTATTTTTTGCCTTAATTTTTGGTCATGTAAAAATTTGGTCCGCCGAATATGGGCATTGCAGGCCTTCCTGGCTTGTTTAAACTTGTTCCGGTTTTCCTCAGTTGGGTTGGCTCTAAAACACCGGAACTTTACTTCTTTTTCCCTGATAACCTCTTTACAGCTTGAATCAAACCATGACTTTTCCTTGGGTTTGATGCTTTTAACCCTATTCGGGATAAAAGTTTTCATTCCCAAAACAATCATATTAGTAATCATATCTGCGCTGGAGTCTACGTCACTATCGAGGAAGCATAGTGACCAGTTAAAGATCCGGAAAAAGTTGTTGAGACCGTCCCAGTTGGCTTTCTCGTATTGCCACACGGTTCTCTTCGGAGCTCTTTCTCTAACTGGATTAGCTTGACACGAGAAATTTGCAGATATAATACTATGGTCTGATCTACCTAGAGGCGTTAATACACTGATAGTGTATTTATCAGGGTCAGACGTAAGAAACAAGTCAAGAGTATTTTCCGCTTGGCCATTAATGTCCGATATTCGAGTGGGCTCGGTGACAAGCTGAGTTAGGTGGTTAAACTCAGCAAAGATCTCAGCACACATTCCTTCGGGTGTTGTCTGGCCCGAATGGAGAAGCCACGAAGAATTGTGTACATTGAAATCGCCCGTAATAACGATTTCAGTGTGAGGATACAGGGAAACAATTCTTTGGATGGAGTCAGACAGAGCATCAAATTCACGAGAAGTTGAAGCCCTGTCTAAATTTGGGCTTCGATAAAGAAAACAATAGTGAATGATGTGCTTATTTATGGTGAACTTAAACCACATAAAATTGAAAACAGGGTTGGAGCAGCGTCCATATTGTGGAAGGAATTGATAAGCAACATCATTCCTTATGTAAACGGCGAGACCATGGTGGAGGAAGAATAATGGCACTAAGCTATACCCATGAATGAGAAATTCAGTAGGATCGGAATTCTCACCTACTTGGGTTTCACTCAGCGCCAAAACAGCTGGCCTGTTAGAAACAGTGTGGATGTACGTAGCTAGAAAATTCGTACGTAGCCCACGAACATTACAATAGTAATAATTATTGTAATAATGATACAATTGACCTCATAATAAAGCAAGTTTGCTGCAAGAGTATGTGTGTATGAAACAAAATAAGTTTTGAGGTATTTGGAGGGTAAAACGTAGGTAGGTTTCCAATATTGTTATAACTGATCAGTGCTTTTGACATTCTCCAGGGTTTTGGAATATATCTCAGCCTTACACAGCTAGTCAGTATGATCTCCAATGGTGGACTTATCATGTCAGAGCTTTTTGTAATTCCGTCTGGTCCTGGAGATTTATACGGATCAAAGCTATTTACAGCCCATTGCAGTTTTTCCCGCGTTATTTGATCAACTAAATCGCTTGTAACGGTTTTAGACTCTGATGTTAAGTCGTTAAGTATGTTAGAGCTACCTGGAAAGTTGGGGTCTAATAACAGATTAAGAGATTCTTCATCTGTGGTAGTCCGCGTGCCTGCTTATCTCCTTAAAGCACTGGGTGTTGTTGGACCTTTTAAGAGAATTTTCCTGAGTCTTATGGCTTCACCACACAAAGCAAGACCATACAACCCATCTGTATTGATAATTAAAATGATGCATCCAAAAGAAAAGTGTATGCACATAGCAACTTGATTTATAAATAGTTCCTCACCAAAAGTGTTAAGAGTTTCTAACCACCATCCACCACCATCGGAACGACATGACACAACAACCCTCAAATTAACAATACAAAGGAAATCTTGTGTTATTGCAATTTTAAATATGCCAGCAGATTAAATTAAAAATCGCTAAATTGCATTAGATAAAAGCTGGGAGATTTCTAAAAATTCTAAAATCATTTCAAGTGTAAACAAAAATTAATTCAATCACTTGATCAACGATGTAGAAAAATTGTGGGAAAAAAAATGTTCAAATAAATCCTAATCCTAAAAAGGGTATACCTATACCTACTACTTTTTCGAAGCAAGCGGTATAAGCTTTTTTGAACATGTGGCACACGTCCAAAAACCAGTTTAAACAGCATATTGTATTCTGTAGGTTAGGTACCTAATTCTTTGAAAGGATTAGGCCATCTACAAACAGGTAATTATGTCAAACTATATCGTTATTTTGCAGATGAAAGAAATGCTTATTTCCGGAGATACATTTTTGTTTAACTATTGAAAGCCGATTAAATCTTTATTTTTCGCAAGTTGAGAATTCTACTGATTAGAAAACAGGATTAACCACCTGAAGATTAGGAAAACAAAACAGAGTTTTACTTTGTCTTATGAATGAAACACAAATCAAAGGGAAAGAACATGTAAGTTACTTATGCAAATTGTCGGAAGCATCAATGTAGTGAAAATAGATTTGAAATTTGAAATTTGAAACGAGAGCATAGGCAAAATATCTTAAAATCTAAATAATAATGCGAACTAAAAGAGAACTTGAGAATTTGCAAGGAATTTGTTATTTGAGAAATGTAAGTAATATAATTTTAAAATTAATTAAAAACTAGTATTTTTATGCTCCAACATAACGTATGTATTCAACTCAATTGTAACAAATTTTATAATACCAAAAACGTATAATTGAACAGCAAAATGTTATGTATGTACGTTAGGGTAGTCCTTAAGATAAAATTATTGAATTCTCTAATTTTTTCAGATTCTATCTATATTCTATACCCCTTCCTGGGTGCAGTGCATTAACGCCCATGGTATTAACACCCACGGGTGTTAGTTCCAAAAACAAAAGTAATTAGCCCCCGCGGGTATTAATTCCATTTTTAAATGGTACTAACACCCACGGGGGTTAATTCCTTTTTTTGTTGGGCTTTAATTCCAATTTTAATTGGAAATAAAACCCACACGTGAAACAAATTTAAAAAAAAACGCAATACCTTAATATGGTGACGTTATATAACTCCCGACGAAACAAGGCCGCTTAGGTCCTTATTTCCATTTCTTATGGAAATTAGACCCTTACAAGGGTTGCGGTCTTATTTCCATTGAAACTTAGAAATAATGCCTTATGAATACCTTTTCGGTTTTTCAGTTTTGATTAGAAACTTGGTGTATGGAAGCTCGTCCCGAAGTCAGAAAATGGTTTTCGGAACTTCTGACACACTATGGAGGGTCATCAGTGCCGAATTTGATTAAGGGATTATTTACCCACTATGGTACGTCAGTAGTCACAATTTAATTTTACTTTTTATGGGATAAAAGTCCCAAATGAAAAAAAAGTGAAACAAAGAATGTGGATGCTAAAAAAATAAACAAAAAATTTAAATTCCTGTTTGTATAATGTATATCTAGTATCTATACACATTAAATGCAACTACAAAAAAATCTTATAAATAAATAGGACCACGTTTCTTTTTTAGCGGTCGACAAAATTGTCAGAGCAATTAATTTTTCAAACATGTTGAGGTTTCCTTTTATTTGGAAAAGCAACCACTACACATCCTGTAATGCAAAGAAAGATTTTTGTAAGCATTTCAATGATTCATTGAGGCCGATACAAAAAATTCAAGATCGATTTAAATTTAAGCGAGCGGAAAAAATTTTGCCCAAAAGATTCGCGCGAATTTTTTTATTTTCACAACCCAAATTGATTATCTTTTGGGCAAAATTTTTTCCGCTTGTGTCCATCCATATTTCTGATTCAGCTTTTAATGGAATTGAAACAGCTCTGTTATTTTAGTTGACAGATAGATGCAATAAGATGATATTGGGTTCAAGTATACTGTGCATGTAGAATACCGTTCCCTCACCGAACTTTTACATCCCAGAGTGCAGGAAAACGTTTATGCATTGGAAAATGTTGAAACATAGAGCATGCCGCATGCGATATGTTTCAGCTATTATGCACAGAAAAAACCTTGAAAATATCTTAAAACTGTCCACTTATTTTATTATTTAACAAAATGTTTAAAGTTAACCGCGAAGGTCGGAGGCCCTGAATTTGATTTCTGGACTAATGACCCATCATAGTGGGTAAGTCCTAAAATGAAATTCGCGCAAGTGTTCACACCCCAGGGTGAAATTATCACTTCCAAAAGATAATAACACTCGCGGGTCTTAGTGCCAATTCCAATTGGCCTTAGCACCCGCGGGCGTTAATTCTTTTTTATGGTGGGCCTTATTTCCAATTCAAAAAGGAATTAACAGCCGCGGGGGTAAATTCCGTTTGTTTTTGGAATTAACACCCGCGGGCGTTAATGCCATGGGCGTTAATTCACTGCACCCCCTTACTGGCCCTGTAGCGAAGTGATATTCTAATACTAGGGACTTTGCTGCTGATTTTTTGATTATTCCTGTATATCTCCATTTCGGCTTTGCCGATTTTGTTAAAATTTTGTACAGTTATACTTAACATTATCCTTAGCGATATTGCGTTCCAAGATATTATTTAAAATATATTCACCAATAACAAAAAAAATCGGAATAAAATCCATTTTTGTAGTACCTATTGGGTTTATTCCACTTACTTACTTACTTATGGTGGCGCTATAGTCCAAGTCGGACCAGGGCCTCACCCAACAAACTTCTCCAGCCAGCTCGGTTCCTGGCTAGCTGTCTCGCCAAGTTGATTCAGGTCCTCTACCACCTGAGTGCTCCACCTGAGTGCTCCACCGGAGTCGCGGTCTCCCTCTTCTGCGAAATCCTTCCGGGTTGGATTCGAAGACTCTACGAGCCGGAGCATTGTTTTCCATTCGCTCAACATGGCCCAACCATCTAAGTCGTTGGACCTTTACTTTTCTGGCTAGGTCAGTGTCGCTGTACAGCTCGTACAGTTCTTGGTTGAATCTTCGTCTCCATTCTCCATTAATGCAGACAGGACCAAAAATCACTCGAAGAATTTTTCTCTCAAAGCAGCCCAAAGCGTTTCCATCAGATTTTGTCATAGGGTTTATCACACTCTTTTCTATATTTCTCAAAAACGGCTCAACCAATTTTTTGGAAATTTCGTCAACACGTTTATATGCAATGTCTTAATAATGTTGCATACCAAAAATTTCATAATTGTTTTAATTTTCCTGATATTTTTTACAAGGAAATTAAAACACTTATGACATTTTTTGGTATGCAACATTATTAACACATTGCATATAAACGTGCTGACGAAATTTCCAAAAAAAATGGTTGAGCCGTTTTTGAGAAATCTAGAAAAGAATGTTGTAAACCCAAAAAGGTACTACAAAAATGGATTTTTTTTCCGATTTTTTTGTTATTGGTGAATATATTTTAAATAATATCTTGGAATGCAATATCGCTAAGGGTAATGTTAAGTATAATTGTACAAAATTTTAACAAAATCGGTTAAGCCGAAATGGTGATATACGGGAATAATCAAAAAATCAGCCCCAAAGTCCCTAGTATTAGAATTTCACTTCGCTACAGGGCCAGTAAGAGGTGTAAATAAAAATCTGAACAAATTAGAGGATTTTATTTTATTTATTTGGAGACGATTGAGTAGATGTCTTCATTAATTTTCAAAAAAGGAAATAACAACCACCCTAATGTACATAGTATGTTGTACTTTCGCATTATAAGCAATGAACGCTGATACATCATATTGTAACGAAGCGTTACAAATATAAATAACCATACGACCGACCGTGGGAAAAATTAAAAATTAAATTTAAATACGAACATCCACCCGACCTGCCCATGCATTCCGCAATTATGGCAACGCTCAAGTCGCAAGTAACGAATATTACGCTTTCATGTTGTATGATACATGTAATCCCACCAACAATAAAGGAAAAAAAAACTTTTAATTACTTCTGTAGATGAGTTAGCAGAGGTTTATTTATTTTATTTTAGGAGATTAAACAAGTCTAAAAATAAATGTGGAGAATGACCGGGACATCGCTTCACTTTAAGATTA
>CAKKXW010000004.1:60320072-60330872 GCA_920937365.1 Sphaerophoria rueppellii | reverse complement strand
GACCTCATCTTGAGTATGCATGCCAAGTTTGGTCCCCTTATTATGAACTCCATTCACTAAGAATTGAAAATGTTCAAAAACGTTTCATTCGATTTGCCCTGCGAGGTCTCCATTGGGAAGATACTTCCAACTTACCTCCTTACACCGACCGACTAAAGTTGATAGGCTTGCAACCCTTAACTACTAGACGAAAAATCGCCGACTTATCGTTTGCTCACCAATTGTTATTGGGCAATATAGATTCCCCGACACTCCTGAGTAAAATCCAACTCAACACTAACCCTCGGAACGTGCGATCTATCTCTCTTTTTTATATTCCTCATCACCGCACAAACTATGGATTCTTCGAACCAATGTCCAGAATTCTTCGTCACTGTAATGCTGCAAATTCAGTGTTCGATTTTAACATCTCTAAATCCACTCTAAAAAATACCCTTTACTTCTACCCGCTTCCTTGAGACCCTTCTAAAATCGAAATGTTTGGGTTCTTGTTCAATAAAGAACTTTTATGTGGGCCTAAATGCCCACACGACAAGGTTCACAATCGAACCCAAAAAAAAAAAAAAAAATAAATAAATAAATAAACTGTTTTAAGTTAGTGATAAGTTTAAGTTAAGTCAAAGCTTGGATTAATCTAAATAAAAATAAAATAAAATAACATTGCGAAGGAGTGGTTTGGGTATGTTGAAATCAAAAGCACTAGAGGAGTTGTTCACATTATGAAGCATTCTAGACATGGGATTAAAAAAAGAATAGTTAGTGCAGTGGTAGTGTCCGTAGCTTAGTGGTTAGGTGCGTTAGCTGCTAAGCAGAACGTCGTGGTTTCGAATCCTACTCGGGCCCAAAGTTTTTATTTCATCTTTCACGGCCTCTCTTGCGAAGAACTGACAAAACTTCGAAGAGTATCATCTGTCATGAAAAAGTGCTTCTCAACTTTGCCGTTCGGAATCGGCGTTAAATTGTAGGTCCCCTCAATTCTTGACCAACCTAGAGAATTCTTGATGAGAGTAAGCCACTAAGGACTTGGCTCTTCAAGAGCTGTTGCGCCACTCTATTTTTTTTATTTTTTTTTTAGTTAGTGCAGTGATAAGGGATTCGGAACAGGGTTACAGTTCTTATATTATTTGTTGGGTTGGTATTAAAAGATATATATCTAAGTAGAGTCGGGGACTCAATGTTACCAGTAAGTTAGTCATGAATAAAAATTATATCAGCGACATCACGACGTATTTCTAAGGACTGCAAGTTAATGAGTCGCAATCGTTCGCTTTATGGTGGGAGTTGGTAATTGTCTTCCCATTGAATGTTACGGAGTGCGAACCATAGAAATCTTCGTTGAACTGCTTCATTACGTTTGGTAGCTTGAAACCAAACTTGGGATGCATATTCGAGAATAGGTCTGACAAAGGTAACGTAGAGTGTTTTAGCTACACATGGGTCTGGGAATTCTTTGGACCAACGTTTTATGAAACCGAGCATGGCATTAGCTTTATTAATAACATTGTCAAGATGGTGGTGAAAATTTAGTTCTCTAACACAAATAACCCCCAAGTCATTAGTAGAAGTAACATATGGCACTGGTTTCCTCTGTAAAAAATAGGTTCTATTTTGCCCCGGTTGGCGCTTTCGTGAGAATGTCATGCTATTGCATCTAGTTACATTTAGTTCGAGAAGTTTTTTTTGACACCAAAGAGAAAAACTGTCCAGTTTGCATTGCAGCTTGTGCGAATCACTGGGTGATGTTAAGCGATGGCAAATTTTCATATCGTCAGCATAAATCGAAAGATTACAGTCCAAGATGTTAGCTAATTTTTAAAATGAAAATCGTAGGGCCTAAATGACTACCTTGAGGGTGACCGGACGACGCAGAAAAAGGGGAGGAAAAGGACGATCTGAAACGAACAGTGTGATTTCTTGAATCAATCCTGGGAATTCCTCCGCTACCGCCTGGAAAAAGGAGTAGTCCTCTCTTTAGCTGTCGCCAGAGCCTTCCATAGGGGTTTTCACCATATCTCCAGCTAAGGTACTACACCCAGTGGTCATTATCGTGGAGGAAAGAGTAGAACTTGGTAGACAGAGGTTGTTGAGGAGTCTTGGCTCCTCATGAGTACACTGTTATCTACCATTTGACGCACCCTATTTGACAGCTAAAACAAAAAAAAAGCACTAAATTCTAGCCTCAATGAGCCTTTTTAGGAAAGTGGCCTCGGGACCCGATGTAGCAAGTCGACCGAATCAAAAAAATCTCCTTCTTGCAAAATGTAATGAAAAATATGACATTACGATAACGGAGAAATCGAAAAAAACTAGGTCCCCCAAAAATATTCACTTTTCAAAACTTCGCACTACATTTCCCTGTTTTTATCTTTTTCTTTATTCATTCACACGGTAGGTGAATTCCCAAATTACTCGTAGGATTACATTTGCAAAATTCTTTTGGAAAAACAATACCATATATTCTTTTCCAAAAACCAAAATTCAAATCTCTTCCTTGCCAAAGAACCTATAAATCGGCAGACACAATCTCCTTAATTCTTACCCAATTTTGAGGTAAAATGTCGCCCTTTAATGTGTATTCAATTATTTTGCATTTCTATTATAAATTCTTTCAATCAGAAAAGGTCTCCTCATCGTTAAACTTTCCCACAGCATGCTTCTTGTCGGAAACAAACAAAAGTCGTTTCTATAGAGATTAAAAGAAAATTTTTGGGCCATCATTTTATCTTAAATTTATTTCTTCATCATGCAATTATGCGATGCTAGGGAAGAACGTCCGTCGGTCGTGTCCGAGTTGTATGTTCATTTTTAAATTATTCAAAAATCTTCGGAATATTTCTTAACTCAAGTAGATTTAGTGTCTTCTAGTTTTTTTTTTTTTTTATAATTAACACCCACTCAAGGGATTTGTATACCCTTTTTATGCTAGAGACATAGTGAGTGCATAAGAAAGAAGGGAAGGGGTTTCTAAAGGAGGTGTCGGTGTAATGTAATGACTGGGAAAAACAGAGTGTGGAAGAGAGTTCCACATTCGCGTTCGCGTAGTACGGCTAAATAATGATTCTCTATACTTAAGAGTACGTCCAAAGTTGGGATCGAGGGTAAACTGATGGGAATTCCTAGAAGCGCGAGTATTATGGGCGAATTGTTTGAGGGGAGGAATGCAACTGGCTATTTCACTAGAGGAATTACCGTAAAAGTAGCGATTGAAGAAGGAGAGACACGCTACGTTACGACGGTGGTCTAAAGAGGTGAATGCATCAGTGATCTCTCTATCACCTATCATTCTTACAGCTCTTTTTTGTATTCCAACCAAGAGGCGTAAGTAAGTAAATGGAGCACCAGCCCAGAGATGGGAATTGCACTCAAGCCTTGGACGGATATATGTTTTATAGGTAATAGCGAGTTCAGGCGGGGAGACAAATTTCTTGCCCGTCTTAAGAAACCCAAACATTTTGCGGCATTTTTGGCGACATATCGCGTATGTGCTCGGTTCACAAGCGATGGTCACCGAGATTCTCGGTATGTGGTCATGCACATACCGAGAATTTCGAGGTGTACGGTCTCATTGATGCAAGTGCCACTCATAGTATGGGGGGTATATCTCGCTTCAACGATACAAGACAGCATTGAGTTTTCGAAGCATTAAACTCTACCCGGTTTTTAATTCCCCATTGCACAATGCTGTTTAAGTCAGAGTTTAATGAGCTAACAACTGTCATTGTCAACGAGCGTAGGGACCGAGGAAGAAGAAGAATTCTTCATATTTTTTACAAACCACCAAAAATTCTTACTGCCTTTGGGACATTTCAGTAATTTTTGCTTTAATTTTTGGTCATGTAAAAATTTAGTCCGACGAATATGGGCACTGTTTGAACTTGTTCCGGTTTTCCTCAGTTGGGTTTTCGTTAAAATACCGGAACCTAACTTCTTTTTATCTATTAGTAATCATATCTGCGTTGGAGTCTGCGTCACTATCGAGGAAGCATAGTGACCAGTTAAAGATCTGGAAAAAGTTATTGAAACCGTCCCAGTTGGCTTTCTCGTATTACCACACGGTTCTCTTCGGTGCTTTTTCTCCAACTGGATTAGCTTGACACGAGAAATTTGCAGATGTAATACTGTGGTCTGATCTACCTAGAGGCGTTAATACACTGATAGTGTATTTATCAGGGTCAGAAGTTAGAAACAAGTCAAGAGTATTTTCCGCTTGGCCATTAATGTCCGATATTCGAGTGGGCTCGGCGACAAGCTGAGTAAGGTGGTTAAATTCAGCAAAGATCTCAGCACACATTCCTTCGGGTGTTGTCTGGCCCGAATGAAGAAGCCACGAAGAATTGCGTACATTGAAATCGCCCGAAATAACGATTTCAGTGTGGGGAAACAGGGATACAATTCTCTGAATGGTCAGGCAGAGCGTCAAATTTGCGAGAAGTTAAAGTAAAATAAAAATAAATAGAGTGGCGCGACAGCTCTTGAAGAGGCAAGGCGTAAGTGGCTTACTCTCATCAACAATGCTCTGGGTGCCTGTGAAGAATTGAGGGGACCAACAATTTAACGCCGATTCCGAACGGCAAAGTTGAGAAGCACTTTTTCATGACAGATGATACTCTTGGAAGTTTTGTCAGTTCTTCGCAAAAGGCAGTGCCCGTGAAAGATGAAATAAAAACTATGTGTACAGAAAACTCTCATAAAATTGAAAAAAGGGTTGGAGCAGCGTCCATGCTGTGGTAAGAATTGATAAGCAACATCATTCCTAATGTAGAGGGCGAGACCATGGTTTGAGAAGAATAAAGGCACAGTGTGAATATACGCAGCAAGAAAATTAATTCTTAGCCCACGAATATTGCAATAATCGACTCTGAAATCAAAAAATAAAAAGACCAAAACAGACGAAAGCTAAAAAAGTAAGTGAATTGAATATAAGAAACCGTAACGATTCTAGTTCTAGTTGTATACCTAAACCTAGATATATAGGTACAACATTTTTTTTTTTTTTTTTGTGGAAATTGGAACACCTTGAGGAGCAAATGTACAATTGTTTTTTTTTACTTTTTCATAAGTGTAATAATTGTTTTTCTCTGATCTGAAACCATGATTCAGAAGCATCTTAAACGCCAATGTCAGGTCATGCAAAGAACCATTAACAATGTCGCAGCTTGAACACATTTTTGTCAAATGACCATAACAACGAATCATGTCATCACCGTAACCCAAGCATCATTTATCACTTTCTCTACTCTTTTCTTCTTGTCAATAAAAGTAACGAGACAAAACAACTAACCACAAAGATGACGAAATGACAGAAAACAATTTGATTTGACGAAAATAGAGAACAAAAACTCGCTCCATAATAATCAAAATTACAAGGACATTACCCCACGATCGTCTTTAAGATTAATCAGAGCATAGGTATTGTACGAACAACAAGAAAACATGTGATGCTGTCTTTTTTACCTTTTTTGGAAAATTATTTTTTTCATTTTAAAACCATTTTAATCTTATAGAGCGATTAATCACACCAAAAAGGGGCTCACAGATCGACATCCAGTCCTTGCACTGATCCTTAAAAGCAACATGGAGTGAACAGATTTCTTAAAGATTTTGGTCACATGACTGAACACCATGTCTTTGATGCGAGAATATTGACTAAAGGTGAAGAGATGATTGATTTAAGAAAACAACAAAATAATGACAGATCTAGAGTATAGAAGATGTTAGATTTTTTTCTCTGTGAGACAAAAAAAGTGCCAATTTTCTGGGAATAAAAAAGACGGGCAAAAAAAAAAAAAAAACAAATCAAGAATGAACAAGAGAGAAGAAGTTGTGTCTGGCGAAGATTGAGGGTAAGCAAATCATTCAATTTCTTTAGAAAAAAAAGATGAGTACAATAGGTATTATTTTGCTCATCTGCCGGTTGCCTTCGCGCTGGGAGAAGTTTCTGAGATTGAAGCATGACGGATTGGGTTCATGATCGACATTATCAAAAAATCGAGAGTAATAATGTTTAGTTTAGGTAGATCCAGTGCGATTAGGTTTGTGACTTATTAGACATTTTTCAGCCAGCAATGGTAAAGGTAAATCAAATAAGTACATAGGTAAAGCCGTAAAGGTACATCTGTCTGTTTGCTTTGAATTTATATTAAATCAAAAAGCAGTTAAGGATTGTGGAGGCAGACAACGCATGGTTTCGTGTGAATGTAAGTAGTTATGCCGTTTTAATTGGCAATCTGGTTTCTGGTTTTAAAATCAGAAGGGAATTCTCCTCTTTTCGGAATCAGAACTGTCACTTTTGCCCAATTGAACGCATATTTAGAATGCTTTTTTTTACTTCCAGATTGCCAATTAAAACGTCAGAAGAATTTAGGGAACTCGAGTCATTAAGGTGCATCATTTTCGAACATTGCAAAGATCGTTTTCGCTAATAAGGCCGTGTGCAAATTGGATGAATTGTGGTTAAAAATGAATGAATTTTTAACCACTACTGTCATATTTTAATCTGCTCCGCAGCTAGTCTAATTTTTAACACATTTTATTGCGAAGTGTGAAAATTTTACCAAACGACAAGTTTTAACCACTTTTTAACCCAATTCGCACACGGCCTAAGTTTCTAAAGTTGATAAAGGTTTCAAGGACTCTTAAATGTGTGGGCGAAAGGCTGTCGATTTAGATACTAGAACAACAACTTTATACTAAATTACTTACACTTACATACTTATGGTAGCGCTACAGTCCAGGTCGGACCAGGGCCTCACCCAACAAACGTTTCCAGCCTGCTCGGTCCATAGCTAGCTGTCTCCAGTTTCGCACGACAAGTTGGTTCAGGTCCTCTACCGCCTGTGTGCTCCACCTGAGTCGTGGTCTTCCTCTTCCGCGACGTCCTTCCGGGTTGGATTCGAAGACTCTACGAGCCCGAGCATTATTTTACATTTGCTCAACCTGACCCAACCATCTAACTCGTTTGACCTTAACTTTTCTGGCTAGGCCAGTGTCGCTGAACAGATCGTACAGTTCTTGGTTGAATCGTTGTCCCCATTCTCCATTAATGCGGACAGGACCATAAATCACTCGAAGAGTTTTTCTCTCAAAGCAGCCCAAAGCGTTTTCATCGGATGTTGTCATAGTCCATGTCTCTGCACCATACATTAGGACCGGGATGATTAGGGTTTTGTAGAACGTCACTTTAGTTGCTCGGGAGAGGACTTTTTTACTCAAGTGCCTTCTAAGTCCAAAGAAGCAGTGATTGGCAAGAGTGATTCTTCATTTGATTTCAGCGCTGGTGTTGTTTCTGAGTTAATAGCGGATCCTAGGTAGACGAAGACATCACGCTGTGTTCTTCCAACTATATCAATGTCGTCTGCGTATCCTAGTAGCTGGACGGACACTGGTGGTGTTGCCGTTGGAGCTTTGCATAATCTTTTCAAGAATGATGTTGAAGAAATCGCATGACAGCGCATCGCTTTGTCTAAAACCTTTTTTCACATAAAATGCGTTCGTTAGGTTTTTTTCCGACCATGTTGGAACAGCGTGAGCTTTCCATTGTCATCTTACACAGACGGACGAGTTTTTCTGGGAAGCCAAAACTAGACATTGCTCTGTATAATTTGTCTCTACAGACGCTGTTATACGCGGCCTTGAAATCAATGAAAAGGTGGTAGGTATCAATTTGAAGTTCCTGGGTCTTCTCAAAGATCTGCCGTAGGGTGAATATTTTATCGATGGTGGACTTTCCGGGTATGAAGCCACACTGATAAGGACCTATCAGGTTGTTGACGAAGGGCTTCAAACGTTCACACAGCACGCCAGACAAGAAATTGAAGGCGATGTTAAGGAGATTTATACGTCTGTAATTGGTGCAGTTCAGGGAATCTCCTTTCTTGAGGATCGGACATACGATGCTGAGTTTCCATTCGTCGGGCATATTTTCCTCCGACCAAATTTTGCAGATGAGCTGGTGCATGCTCCTAACCAAATCATCTCCAGTTGTTTTGTACAGTTCGGCGGCTAGCCCGTCTGCTTCAGCGGCTTTGTTCAACTTAAGTTTAGATATCGCTTTCGTCACTTCGTCAAGGTCGGATTGGTGAAATTGTTGGCCTGCTGCAACCAAATTGAATGGTACTAAAATATACTATCAGAGTTTTAAATCAAATGAGGGAAAGTGAAAAAGTGATGCTGCATTGCGGTACTCAAGGAAGAGGGATTCAAAACCAATCTTGGTAGTACTAGCTGTTCCATATACAAAGCTTTTTACAGCTCTATTGCCTTGAGTCCAAAGATTTCTGAATCATCGTTCTTCTGGCGTTAACTGTTTAAGTTATATTTAAACAAAAAATAGGATTCTCGGTTAAAAAATTGTCTTGCGGCTTTTTTGTGCAAAAATTACCTAATTGCATCAGATTGCGTTGTGGACTAAAGTAACTGAATACAAAATTTTAGCACTAGTATTCTTTCACTTAACATAATAAGTTGAACTCAAAGTTCTTTGCAAATGTACTTAATCACTAGGTCCGTTGAAAATGCAAATGATCCTTCGTTCCAGACAATGACAACTAAGCAGAATACTATATTATTTCACGGATACTGCACAACCTGTCGTTCTGCTTACCGTTTCCCAGTATTTCCATTTATAACAAACCATATTGAATTCAAACAGCCAATGCTGCGCAAACACAAAAACTGCTGCTTAAAGATCCCCTTCCCCATAACAAGTCAAGGACTCTTTTTAAAATTTTTATGCAAATCAAGTGCGCGAACGCACAACCAGAACTAAATTATTCCAAAATTCATTGTGTCAAGAGTTGACTTCTTTGAAATGTTTTAAGTGTTCACTGTCCGTACCGTATATAAGACACCATATGTGGCGGTACACCTTAGTTTTCTTAGAACAATAACTCGTCGAGGAAGAAAAGCCAGTAAATGAATGTAGTGTTTTTATTGCAATTTTACTTATTTTCACGCCGACATATGCTCAATGTGTAAGCGGTTGCATATAGGAAATGCAAGACCAACACAGTATAAATATTGAAGCAGGTTTTACTCCTGCGCGATGTGTGGGCATCTGGTGTAGCGAATTTTTAATCGGAATCGTTTAATTTTTCCCTTTGACCCCAGTCCAAAGGCTAAAGACGACAGCAGATGCTTCGAAACGAATTGAATAGCTCCAAATCGTATATCCTTTGTGACTTAAAATTAATTCAATTGCCATAAGTTTGAGTAAAAAAAATTTTAAATCATAAAACTAAACAACAAAAAACATTTCCTTTTAATTTTTTTGTTTTCAATCACAAGCCATTTAACCCTCATTAACAATTGACTGGCACTTAAATCTAGCACTTTATTACTCACCCACACTCTCAAGTGCTTTTCAAGAGCATATTTCTTGATTTATGTCGAGTCTTCCGACAGATGTCCCCTGCGGCATATTCATTTATCATTTGAGATTTTGGCGCGTTCCTTATTTTTTTTTCTTGGTGTGTTTCTTATGATAAAGTATGAACTTGCTCAATGCGCTCACTCACAAAAAGATCTTTGATCCTTCTTCATAACATTACCGAGAGTTATTTTTTTTTGTGTTTGAGCCAGCTGCTGTGGAGGAAGAAAAAAAAAATATTTTCTTGTCTAAATTATAAGGAAGAAAGGATTTAGAAGTAAAGGCATTCGCTGTAAGATGGCGAGATGTGAAATTTGAAGCGTGGGTTGACAACTTTTGTGGTCGAGTATGTCATCGACCACAAAAGTGGACTTCAAGAGGTTTCAACTAAGAGTTAAGTGGATTTCTTAGGCGGAACTTGTTCCTATGCCTCTTCACGGTGGACTTTGCTGAACTTATTTTTCGTTTTAACGTTTTTTTTTTTTTTCAGGCCGTATTGGTTCTCCAAACTCCTTCAGCCAGTTAAACGGATAGCTAGTTGCTTCTAGCTTTTTTTTGGCAATTTAATTGAGGTCTTCTTGTCTTTGGAGTCCGCATCCCGTAGAAGTGTAGAACATTGGACTTTTACTCTTCAGTGTCGTTGTTAGATCTTTGACATATCCATCACCATTTATTGAAGCAACTAAGGGCTTTCCGATTACGTGAAGACGTGTAAATTGTGCTCAACCCAGTTGAAGAAGACGCACAACATTCACCCTTTTGTTTGGTAGAAATAGAATTGGGGAAACGAGTTCACTATCATCCTCTTATACTCTTTCGCTGGGATACCAAATAAAGAAATTTCCTATGTAGAGACTAGCTCTATAACATAACTCGACCGAAATCTATGTAGTATCGGGTTGGTGTGCTGTAATGTAATAGTATAGGTATAATCGACTTTCCAAAACGACCTTGACTCGAATGGAGAGACGAAAATATCGAAACCTTTTATCGTAAACTAGACAGTTGGCTCTCAAGAATTCCTTCAAGTATTGAGTCTACCGATGCTTTTTCCAATGAATTAGTAACTTGCTTGAAAAATTCAGCAAATCAATAAAACTTTTATGTATCAAAAGTGGTTTGACAATGAGTGTCTGAACACAAGACAAAAATCATTTGCTCTTCTGAAAGCATGGTACATTGAGTCAAATTCACATTACAAACATCTTTTTTTTTGCCAAAAACTTTGTTTTGAAAATATTCAAGCTAAATCAGTTGGTGAAATAAAAAACACAAAGGAATTCTGGAAACTTACTTTACTTACTTAAGGTGGCGCTACAGTCCGTTGTGGACTTGGGCCTCAATCAACAGTCTCCGCCAGCTAGCTCGGTCCTTAGCTAGTCGTCTCCAGTTTTGCACTCCAAGTTGATTGAGGTCCTAGATCGGAAGAGCAC
>CAKKXW010000004.1:60278500-60294877 GCA_920937365.1 Sphaerophoria rueppellii | reverse complement strand
ACTCTTGGAAGTTTTGTCAGTTCTTCGCAAGAGGCAGTGTCCGTGAAAGATGAAATAAAAACTTTGGGCCCGAGTAGGATTCGAACCCACGACGTTCTGCTTAGCAGTCAACGCACCTTACCAATAAGCTACGGACACTAGCGATCGATTATTAACTGTTTATTTTGTGAATTAAAAAAGAATTATGAATAAAGAAATATCTGCAATAAAGCATTTAAGTAGTTCTGTTCTAAATTCCTTAGTGAATATTTCTAGAATACATGTTGTAGGTATTTCAATTTGACTTTTTCCGGACCGTCAACATTTTAAAGAGAACGTTTTTATGTCTCTCCTTACGAACTAAATTCAATTTTCCAAAATATGAAACAATTTCATCCCGTTGGCCACTGAAAACTGTTGAAAAAAAAAAAACAATCCTTCTCCACAAAACATCCTCACGTAGTGTTTTCTCCTAGAATACCACCTATATACAGAGATGAGAGAAGAACACAATGGTCACAAAATCACGCTTCAAACGCAAACGATATCACCCTGATTGAAATTCTTCCCTCTCGGGAATGAAGCAAATTGAAAGGAAAGCATTGAAACCGTCATAGCTATTACGAGCAAAATCAATGTTCCGACATCAGTTTCTTTTTTAAGAGAACGCTTAACTAACACAAGAGAAAACGACCCAGCCAGCTCTAGGCTTACTATTTATAAATCCAGAAAACTTTTGTGTGTTCAGTTAAATGAAAAACTTTATAAGCTGTATGATAATACTGCGAGAAAACGTCATCATCTAGTTCAAAGGATTTACTTTAATAATTTCTTAAATTTTTCTCAAGGACAAGTGGCGTAGAGACAACAACACAAAGAGAAGACAAACTTTTGTACAGTGTAGAATGTGTTGAAAAATTGAATTTAGGGATATTTTTTTTTTTTTGGGATAGAGATATAAATCTTTATTAAGGACACTTTCACGACTGGGTGTTGAATTTTCAGCCTAATTGGATAATTCTTCTTTTGGAAGACTTACAAATTTGATGGAAAAGTTTTGTACAGAAATTATTTTCTGTCCCACGATACCCCCTACAGAAAAGGGAATATAAAAACAGCTTCCAAACAGATGCTTTAAATTGGCGTCAAGGTTGTGGAAATAATTTTCAAAAAATAAAAAGGTTCACTAAAGGGGCAGTTAGAGATAATTATATATTGCTTTTTTATTAATCCGAAAGGATCCACTCAATTAATCGACTTTGGGGTTATAGTTTATCTCCAATTACCTAAATCGTCTCAAATCAAATGTCTATAAAAAAAATATGCCAAACCATCAACAAACAGGCTTTCAGTGTATTGTATTTGCGTTGTAACCCAATCAAAGGCATATACAACCCAAGTACACCAGTTTATTTGAACACACCTACGCACACACATGGGAATACGACAAATATAGCAATTAAAAACCCATTTACGAGACATTAATTTCAAGTCCTGAAAAGCCTTTTAACGACAGCAATTGGAAACAATAAAACAAATACATCTTGAAGAACACCCCCCCCCCCCAAAAAAAAAAAAAACAATAAATCAAACTTTTTTTCACTCTAACTAAATGTTTCCTTTCTATTTTATTTTATAACCTCTCCCAAATAATATGACAGCAGAATAAATTCACACATAATAAAACAGTGACGCCCGTTTAGTGTTAGAGGGGCTTGGCATAAAATTAATTTGATTTTTTATTTAAAACTTTTCAACAAAAAATACATTTTATGAATATAATAAAATTCACAAGTTTAGGTTGTGCTGTGCATGTCTATGGTCGTCACTTTCCTTAAAAGCATCCGCTTCCCACGCAAATACACTCTCCACACAACCGACGACGACGAAAGGGATGTACCACATACTCATGAATCAATTTCTCTGCTCTGTTTTAGTTGCATACAAGCTTTGACATTTCGGCACTCTCACCATAGACATATGACATGGACATCAAGGTCAAACTTTCGCTAAACTTATGTAGAGAGCGAGTAATTATTTGTACGCGGCAATCGGACTTCAAAAAAGTCGAAAATATATTTTTTTGGTTTAACTATTCTTAACTGTTTCCCAGTGAAAAAAATCCACATTGGTTGATTTTTTCAATTCGGGAGAACGGATTGGCACCCTCCAGAGAAATAACATTACCTACTCAGAAAAAAGCGAATTCAATACATCGCACGCCGTCCGCGAGGAGTAAAATTACTTGTGGCACTTACCACATAATTTTACATGTGGTATTAAATAATGCTAGCCAGACACGCAATCCATAAATAACTTGGCGCTTTCGACAGTGCGTCACGAAACGGTTGTAATGGTAATAAAATAATTATAATTGTATTAAGTTCTTCACTTATTGGTTTATAAATTTTTTCTGTATCGTGATTAATTTAATGGCCGATTGGGATCGCCACGTAAATTTTTACCTATGTCTCCATTTGCGGAGGTTTAAACTTTCTCTTGGTTATTCAAATTAAACAGAAGCTCTCGTGGGATGCTTTATTTGATTCTTAATTTGGAATCAAATAATGTCCTTAAAATAATGGAATCAAAGCGATTTCAATTTGAAAACAAAAAAATAGAAGAAGTGAAAACTGCAATATCACGGCTGAAATCTAACAAAGCCGCTGGATCAGATGGACTAGCTGCTGAGTTGTTCAAAGCAGCAGGCGACGAGCTAGATAGGAGCATGCACCAAATCATCTGTAGGATATGGTACGATGAATGGAACTTCAGCAGTGTTTGCCCGATCCTGAAAAAGGGAGATCCGCTTAACTGTGCCAACTATAGAGGAATAAGTCTTCTACACATCGCCTACAAGACTCTCTGCTGTAACATGTGAACGTCTGAAGCTTTTTGACAACAATCTGATTGGTCCTTATCAATGTGGCTTCAGGCCAGGAAAGTCAACCATCGACCAAAAGACCTATGAACTCCAAATCGATACCCACCACCTTTTCATCGATTTAAAGGCCACGTATGGCAGCATCTAAAAAGACGAGCTGTATAAAGCTATGTCTAGTTTTGGCATCCCTACCAAGCTCGTAAAAAATACTGAAAATTTTAAATCATAGAAGATAATACAACAATTTAAACGAAAATAGAAACTGAGCCCAAAGTTAGTTTGAATGAAAATTTGAAGTTCACTTGGCAAGTTTTCGTTAGATGCGTGAGTACAGACATTTTAAAACTTGAACAGTGAACTTGAAATTTTCATTCAAACTAACTTTGGGTTCAGTTTCTATTTTCGTTTGTTTTATTATCTTCTATGATTTAAAATTTTCAGTATAACACTTTTAATTGTTAAGAACTTGGCGTTCTTGTAGATCTCATTACTTTTGGTGGCTGACTTTTTACACAGTGTTGTTTGCTCATAAGAGAACTTGGCTCTTTTTTTACATTTTATGTTTTTGTTCTGATTTCACATTTTTTTTTTAGGGAATGGAAGCACGAAAATCGAAATACATTAACAACCCCGGCAGAGCCGCTTGCCAGTGCAATGCAGACATATGCCGGACCTTATCACGGCAGCGTCCGAAACAGCTCGTTTATTGCTGGTTTATCCCCCAGCCCTTCATTCATCAGCACGGTTTTCTTACAAAGTACGCTCACATTACCACTGAAATTAGGAACCTCTAAACTATGATTAATTTGGGTTTCCGAACATTACATTTTCTCTTTAACGTTTTCGATGGGTGGATACCACACCTCTAAATGGAAATACAATTTTTTCTCATTTTTTGTACATACAAGAATTCCAAAATTCAACATCCTGTGATCGTTTTTAGAGAGTGGGCGGAAACTACACTCCTAATTGAAATTTAAATATGTACCTATATTTTTCTTTATATTCAACCTAAACCCTATTCGAATCGCTAATTTCAACTTCCAACGACCATTTAACGAAAGTGGGTGGATACCACACCCCCTGAATGAACAAAATTAAATTTTCGATTTTTTTCTTTGTATACACCCGAAAACCTCCCATTGTACCAAATTTCAAGATTCTGATATTGTTAGAAGTGCTTCATAATTTTGATGATCAGTCAGTGATTCAGTGAGCCAGTGAGTCAGTGAGTCAGTGAGTCAGTGAATCAGTGAGTCAGTGAGTCAGTCAGTCAATTACGGTTATTGATATTTTTACTGCTCAATATCTCAGGAAGTAGTGGTCCTACAAAATTGTTCTTTTTACAGGGCCTTTGTACTCATGAATTTAATACGTAGTTCAAATTTAAAGCTTCTACCTCTATGGGTTCAAAAGTTATGGGGGGTTAAATATGTGCTTGAGTTCGATCCTGTAAAAATGGAGTAGTGCTAGAACTTGGCTGTGCACTACCGTGCCCTTTGATAATTAGAAGAACACAGCGTGATGTTAATGGCGCCTTTGTGAGAATTGAGACAGAAGTGGCAAAGATAGGTTTAGCGGTAAATGAGAGAAAAATGAAGTTATTCTGTCTTCAAGGAAGGACACCCAACACCGACTGCTCGGACAGAACATCACAATAGACGCATACAACTTCGAGGTAGTAGAGAAGTTTGTCTACCTAGGTTCCGCTATAAACACGGGCATTAACACCAGCGCCAAGATTACTTACTTATTGTGGCGCTACAGTCGAGGTCGCACCAGTTCCTCACCCTACAAACTTCTCCAGCCAGCTCGGAATATTATTTTCCATTCGCTCAACATGACCCAACGATCTAAGTCGTTGGAACTTTACTTTTCTGGCTAAGTCAGTGCAGCGCCAGGATAAGACGAAGAATAACTCTCGCTGTTTCTTTGGGCAATGAAAGCCAGCTCGGTCCCTTGCTAACTGTCTCCAGTTTCGCACGCCAAGTTGGTTCAGGTCCTCTACCACCTGCGTACTCCACCGGAGTTGCGGTCTTCCTCTTCTGCGACGTCCTTCCGGGTAGGATTAGAAGACTCTACGGGCGGGAATATTATTTTCCATTCGCTCAACATGACCCAACGATCTAAGTCGTTGGACCTTTAGTTTTCTGGCTAAATCAGTGCAGCGCCAGGATAAGACGAAGAATAACTCTCGCTGTTTCTTTGGGCTAAGAAAGCAATTGAGTGTAAAAGCCCTCTCTCGAGCAACTATGGTAAAAGTGTACAACACAGTCATCATCCCAGTCCTGCTGTATGGTGCAGAAGCATGGACCTTGACAAAATCGGATGAAAGTCATATTTGGCTCCGTTTGCAATGAAGGGGAATGGTGAAGAAGATATTAACAGCGAACTTTACGGGTTGTACAACAAAATGGACCTAGCCAGAAGGTTCAAGGTCCAGATACTCAGATGGCTGGGTCATTTAGAGCGAATGGACACCAATGCTCCGGCCCGGAAAGCCTTCGACACTATTCCCAAGAGACGTAGGAGGAGAGGAAGACCGCAACTCAGGTGGCACACTCAAGTGGAAGAGGACCTCAATTAACTTGGAGTGCAAAACTGGAGACAGCTAAGGAACGGGCTGTCTGGCGGAGACTGTTGATTGAGGCCCCAGTCCGCAAGGGACTGTAGCGCCCCACCTTAAGTAAGTAAGTAAGTAAGTAAGTAACATGCTTTTCAACATATCTTATTTTCAAATACGGAATTCAAGTTTATTTATACAATTCACACTTACTCCCTTCACTATAGTAGGTACAATTTTACTAAAATCGCCTCTACTATTGTACAATAGTATCAATTTAATAATATGGTAAAAGTTAGCGAATTAGAACATCCCCTAATCAGCAGACCTTCCGATCCGTGCCAGCAGGGGAATTGTATCCGTTCATCCGTTCAATAAGGGGCATCCGAAGGTAACAGATCAGCAGCCGCTTAGGGTATCGCCCCCGATTACTGCACCGTACCTATTTTGTTCAAGATGCCAAGCACCTATCCACTCTGGAAGAGCAACCAATGGCCGTCCTAGAAGGCCGAGAGTTAGAATTTCGTGTTTTCTTTAATAAGATCTTGGTGAAACCGCCGAGCAAAGCTAAGGTTATAAACAATTTTGTTTCGAAAACCTTTAACCTTTAGCTTTTTGGATGACTTAATATGTTATCTGTAAGGTTTGTGAGTTACCTATGTTCCTGAAAAATTAAAACTTTTCATTTCCTTGAGGACAAAGAGTACTGCATTTTCAGCATCTCTTTTTAAAGAAACGAAACATCATCATTCGAAAAATATAAAACTAATTGTTCTGCAGTGCTTTTAGTCAAATTCATCGTCTCATCTCTGAAATGGTATTTTTTCTCATTCACCACTATAGGGACATTCATATTGTTCGCGTTTACCTTCCTGATGTTCTTTTTTTGTTTGCTTTTCACACTGCTTTAATTGACCGACATTATTTTCAATCATATCTAGGTCCCTCGGGCTGCAACACCTGGCCAACAAGCAAACAAACAACTTAATATCCTACTAAAGAAAAGTTGCTCTCAACTCAACGCCCCTTAAAATATCCTTGCTTTCATTTAATATCCGCATTTCAATTTCAACAGAAAACCAAAAAGCTTTGGAATTGAAAAGAGAAAAAAGGATTTGAGCCGAAATCCTATGAGATTCTTTGTTCTACCACTTTCTCTAAAATCCGAAATTTAATCAGCCGAACTTTTGGACAATTTTCATTTTGATTTATTATTTTCACATTCCCATGGTCATCGAGAGAAAGCCACCAAAATTTGCTTGTTACTCGAGCACACATCACAAGAAACCCTTATAGAATTTAAAAAAGGGTCTATTCGAGTATGGGCGCCTGTTTACTTTTTTTCACTTTTTAAATAGCTTCCTATCGACTGCTGCAATGAGCGCAAAATGGGCGATTAAAGATTTTTATCTCCGGCATTAGCGATAAGCGGTGATGTTAGTGATTAGTGTTTATCTGGCGCCAATTTAGAACAAAGCGTAGTGAAGCCGGGTTAAGATTGACCTAAATTCTTTTTCCACGAAGCAGTAACATGGATTAAGCTTTGTTTTCACTCGAAAATAATTTTGTATTACAATTTAAATTTTTTGGGTCCAAAACGAAAAAATAAAGTTAAAGTCGAAACTTTTTATTCGAAGAACATTAACAATAAAACTTTTCTCATCTTTCGAAAACAACTTTTTTTTCTCGAACTTATTTTCGAGCAAGAAAAATATCTGAACTTAAAAACACAAGTTCTTGCAAGGAGTGTTTTGTTTTGCGATTTTGTTTTCGGTTCAATACTTTCAATTTTAGAACTTGTCTTTTCGGAAAGTATGAGACGATGAGACAGAGATGCAGCGCAAGAACGTTGAAAGCAGTGGGAATTTCGTTGTTCTTGTTCGTATTCCAAATGAGGGTGGTTGTTATTTTCATCTTTTCACTTAACTTTTGTACGCTACCTTACACCTTGAAAGTTTTTACTATAGCTACTGCATCACCCACGACTTGGCGTTTGAAAGAAGTCTGTTAAAACTTGAAATATGCACTTCATCGGATGGTTGTTTTTTGCGTAGCATAACTACATCATATATCATCGGTTGCCCGTAGTGGAAAATAATTCTTGAGATAGGAATATTTTTGAACATTGGAATCCTCTGAGGGATGTGTATGGTAGAAATAACGCACTTTGTATGGAACAGCAGTGTTTCTGATGAGGGCCTTAGAGTTTTCAAACATGCCAAAGTACACTGTTTTTCCGAAGTTTGAGAACCACGTCGTTGTTGGATATATAATCAGGGCCAGTGGACTTCTTGGACGCTAGTTGCTTAACAATGTTTTGAACTGTTTCGGCTCAGTGCTGTGTATTCGGAATCGAAGAGGAAGATATGCCCAGTAATATTTTGCTCTATAGCGCTAGTGTCTGCTATTTTTCCCTTGAAATCCAATGAGTTTTCCGAGTTTTTCATCAAGAATTCTCTATTTTCCATTCGAAAACCCATTTTGAAATTTTCCAGTTTTCCATTTGAAAACCAATGCCCCTACAATTATATATCGCGAATGACACAGGTCTTATCTTGCCCAAGAGTTCGCGTGTAAACATTGTCTTGGTCCAAAAGCTTAAGTAAAAGTTCAGCATTAAATATAAAATAGAAGAATGAATAGCAAATGAAATGAAAAATAAAGAGACATTTAAAAAAATTAATGTCGATTGTCAGTTTGCTGAATTTTAAAACAAAATGTTCGAGTGAGTAAATTAAAATCAATTTTTTTTACTATTATTAATTGTTTGTTTTATTTCCAGAATCTCCTATTGCAAAATCAGTGCATAGAAGAACAAGTGTCTATCATTTATAAAGTAAGATCTTTGTGTGCTTATCAGTTTATTGACTACAAACATACAACCGACAAACAAACAAAAGTCTAACTTTATATATTACTATAGATTCCCAACAATAAATTCCATCAAGACCAATTTAACGTTAACATAATACAAATTCGTTTTTCCCATTCCACATTACTCTTGACATATGATCTGTTATTTCAATAATTGCCATCTTCACCTCAAAAATCACAACACGAAAGCCTTTTTTTTTTAAATTAGTGCAGATGTAAAGTTAATCATACTTAGAAAATAATATATTTGTTTTTAAGGACCAAAATTATTCAAAACTCGAGTTTCATTCTGAGAACACATTTTAATTAATACCCAGCTTGGGAAACCGTGCATCAGTCGAGCACGATGTTCTCCTTTCATTTGCTTTTATAATCTCATCTTCATCGAGTCCTTGAAGGAAAACGAACTAGAAAAGTATTCGCTAGCGAAAAACATTATAACGTGAGTACATGTTCCACCTTGCAGTGTGTTAGACGTCAGAGCGTTAATCTAAAATGTATCTACTTGGTTTTATAGCAAATGCATTGTGCCCATCTCCCCCCTTCCTGCTAGAACTTGGAGCACAAGAAAACTATAAACGAATAGCAAGACAAGATGTGGCGGCTGCTCTTACGAGCACTTTTCAAAAGCTTTAATATGGTCGTCAACACCATACCTCCTACTTTAAAACGTATAATGTGAGCGCGGAGGATCTGCGTGCAAATGATGCGCTCTTAAGGGTGTAATGGGTTCGGGGAGTTGGGAAACACTTAGGTAATTTAACTCGAAAAGCGCTCATAATCGATTTGTGTTCAGCTGTAGGTAATTCTCCGCTGCGAACGCGATAGTGGAATTCTTCCATGGTGCTGGAAGTTCTTGCATTTTCTTAATACAATTATTTGGATTTTCTCTCTTCAATGCAATGGGTCATCGTGTTTAATTTATTTTATTTTCTGTTAGTCTTCGTGTTTCTTATCTATTTAGACAAAGAAAGCAATCATGGATGTTCATAAGTTCCAAATACCCGATATCAGAAGGCGGTAACACTTGCCCAAGGACTGCCGTAGAACTCCTAAAAAACCTTTAAATTATTAGAAATAAAAATTCGTGTATAAGCTAATGTCCGTAGGTTTGTAGTAAGGTGCATGGGCTGCTAAGCAGAACGTCGTGGGTTCGAGTCCTACCCTACTAGTGCCCATAGTTTTTATTTTATCTTTCACTTCCAAGCGTATCATCTGTCATGAAAAGTGCTCCTCAACTTTGCCGTTCGGAATCAGCCTTAAATTGTAGGTCACCTCAATTCTTTACACGCACCAAGGGAATTGTTGATGATTTAAAGCAACTTACGCCTTGGCTCTTCAAGAGCCGTCGCGCCTGCGCCACTCTATTTATTTGTTTTTTTTTAATTCGACACTTAAAGAAAAAGAGCCTAACAACAGATTTTTTGATTAAACTAAAATTATTGCCTTAAAAATGCGCCAGTTGCATTCATTTAAATGCAGTTTATCCCATTCAAATTGCAAGCCGAGAAGATATAACACAGAAAATAACCATTTACAGAGCTCTGACTTGTATTGTATTGTATCTGAAGATGTAGATGACACTTTTACGACACTTTTTTGTATAGAGTATGGACATTAAGTTTTATGACGACTATGTCCTGCAAAAAATGTCATATCGTCTTTGTTGTCGAGGCAACGTGCATTAAAAATGGTAGATCGCCCAACTTTTATATTTCGAACGTGTTTAATAAACATCAGCTGGCGAACAGAAATTTCACGTTTTTGTCTTGCGTTTGACGTCCTCAAAAAAGGAAAACAAATTTTAAGGACTTCAAACTGCTCTTAAGCGATATAGGCAGAATCTTAAGTTCTAGAACAAGAAGAAGATATTACAGGAAGTAAAATAAATTTAAGGTGTCAGTTCATTTCGACATAAAACAAAACCCTCGAAAAAGTAGCTCTGGGCATCTTTATCCCATGAAAATGAAAATACAACAAGGACATCCGGAAAAAAGTAATGTTACTTTTATTTTGATTATATTATTATAATTCGTTTTAATGGAAAAAGTTCAAAAGAGTTGATAAGTTGGTTCTTAAAAGCAATGAATAAAAGTGTTTATGGTGGCCCTCAAAGTATCGAAATCGTAAAGTAGAATTCAATCACAGATAATAAAGTTACATAGATATCGCAGCCAGTGCAAATAAAAATGACCACTTTTTGTATCCCTTATTTTCAAGAGATTTGTTATAATCAAACCTTGCAACCAAAATCAACAGAACAAAATCAAACAACAAGAACAAAATCAAACAACAAGAACAAAATCCAGCCACAAATGCTAGCTTGCAAGTTGCGTTCGAAAGATTCAAACATCTTCTTTTTGCCATTCCTTTTCGAGCCAACACAACTCTTAACTGTGCACGTGCAGGTAGTTTTTTTCAATATAATTTTGGTACGGACAGCCAAAAACCAACCCCTTTTCCTTTTTTCTTTTCTCTCTTTTAAAGCGGTTGAGCGAACGACTCATTTCATTGATGGGATGAGGATCGCTACATAATAACATAATGTATCATTTGTTTTTTTTTTATGGATTGCTTGTGTTGTGAGGGTGGGCTGCGTCGTGCTCGCCGTCGTGCGTCGCCACGTCGCGGTCGGCGGAACGATCGGTTGTTGTGGTTTCTTCTTTTTATTTTAAAGTTACTTTGCCTTTGCCCGCTACTTTAGAGCGATTTGGATGTGTTTATTATGTGATTGAGCTATTTTCTTTCTAAATTTTATTGGCAGCGGTAATTTTTTTCAGCGATTTATTTTTCAGTGCTATTTTTTTATGCAACCTCTTTTATTTGATACTCAACTATACTATACTCTAGTGTCTAGACCTATGAATAAATGCAATCTGAACATGCCTAACTGCATTAATGATAAAATAATTTTTTCGCCTCATTATTTTATTTTCATAATTCAATACAATTAACCACACCAAATTTTACTGAAATCCTGTTGAAAACGTATTGAATTGAAAATTTGAAATTATATCTATGTAAACAAATATTCATCTCCGTCCTAAATGTGAAACAGTTCATTGCGAACCAAGAAGTTAGAAATAAAAGAAAACACAACAAGCAACTTGACAATACAATACAAATAAAAAACAAGATAAGGTCTGAGTATGACTCACGCTAGTTTGATCGAACTGGGACGTAGTGGTACGTCCCATGGAATTGAAAAATGGTAATTTTTTTTTCCTCTGCGATATCTATGTAACTATATTATCTGTGATTCAATTCTATTCCTCTTTTATGAGGAACATTCGATACTCCTTCGTTACTTCAAAAAAAACTATTTCTAACCACGTTAAAATTGTTCGAAGTTGTATCGTAAATGCTTAAAGTAGTATCAAACATATTCGATCGAAATTTTGATCCTTAGATTTGCAATGCCATGCAAACTTTTTATATAGCACTCATCGTATAGATATAGATCGAAAATCACATGTTCGATACAACCAAAAACCGCAACGCTTAGTTTGACAAATTTTAAGAAATTGTTTCTTCCAAATTTTCGGTAAAATGTCTGAAAACACGTGTTTCTATTGAAACGCGATGATATTTTTGGAATACTTTAAAAACTTGATGTCTCCATCGATTCCAAACTATTAAAAACTATGAACTTGAATATATGTGCAGGACCCAAAGTAAAGAAAGATATATTTATATGCGTGTGGTTGTACTTTTAATGCTTCCTGACGTTGCAATTTCTACAAATCTTCTTCTATCATAAACAAATAACACACACACACAAACGACTAAAGCGAAGGTCTTTATACGGAGTGAAAGGAACGAGGAAGGGTTTGTGCAACATCAGGTGCAACCATCACTTCCATTAATCAGAAAGCGAACAAGGATGTAAGTTTCCCTCGAGGCTTCAATCCCATCCACTTTTTACCATCGTATATTACCCTCTATTCATGTTTTTCCAGTTCCTGGTTTTGTGTGTTGTTTCTTCTTCATCTTCTCACGGTTGCTGTTAGAAACTACAATAGAAAACAACACTACCTCCTACCATCCCGTATGAACATAAATATCCTGCCACTACTCCTTGTATGTTCAATCAACGTCGCGTCGCTTAAGTGCTCGGTTGAATTTTTTCATGTAAAATATTCACACGAACACTATACTCGTACACATGTGACTTTACAGGTGTGCGGGAGACAAAAAAGATACAAGTTAGTTACGCGAATTTATTACAAGGTTTTTTTTTTTATCTAAACCTTTCATCACCACCACCCCAAAAACTCTCTGCTCAACTTGATTCAACTCGAGTATCTTTGATTCGATTTAATTATTTTGAGGTTGGAGAGTAACTACTGGTGGGGTGGTTGCAAGCAAACGTGACGTGGATGGTATGAAAGATTGAGAGTTTGCATTATCAAATGATTGCAAGTTAATTTTCATTCCATTAACGAAATTGAATTGCTGGAAGGGCTTTTCGTCAATACGTAAGGCTTTGGTTGTTGATTTATTTGCTGGAGAGGTCACGACCTAGACGAAGCAAGTTACAAGCTTGAAATAAGCCAAAAAGGGCATTTCATTAATATCAGCTGTAGTCGAGTCCTATCTGATCCGTAGCTTAATAGTTTTGACGAGGCATAGGTAAGTATTCTTTTTTTTTGCGAGATCTAAGCTGATGCAATGAATGGGAAAAATTCAACGTTGTTGGTGAAAAGTTTCACATATACGTATCGTATACATGTAACCGAAAAGCATAGGTAGGTTAGGTACTAGGTAGGTACATATTGTTGATATATTTGACACAATTTTACCGTAACGAGGCGCATTTAACTTCTCATTTCCGATTCGTTTAAATAAAATTAGTGTCTTTTATTTATTGCCTCGCAAGCACTTCAATTTAAATCCGCAAAACCAAAAAATTGACTGTCAATCTATGTTAACAAATTTGATTTTTCCGAATCCAACGTATTTCAATTTCAAATAAATATTTGAAGTTAAATTGTTCCAAATTGTGTTTAAAAGTGGTTTATGTGTAGGGGTTTTGATTGTACTAAGTGAATTGTATGTATATTAATTAGTAAACATAAATCCTAGACAGAAAAAAATGTCAAAACCCACAACAACTAAATTACGCAAAACACCATTTGTATATTTTACCCTAAAATTTCATATCAGCAAATTTCCAGTTAAATAATAAAGTATAGGTGGACGCTATTTCTACAATTCTATTGGATTTTCATGGATTTTTTTTTTGTGAAATGTTTTGTCGGGGTCATACAGTAAAATACACCCCAAAAGAGGTGTACAATAATTTCAAAATTGTCGGCAAATTGCAGTGAATAGGGGATTTATGGTTGAAGGTTTTCTGTTTGAGATTCACTTTGGAAAGTAAACATGTGTAGGGAAATAATTTGGAATCAACTAATTAAACTCAAGTACAGTAAACAATTGTAGGAAAAACATGTCTTACAGAAACAAACCCGGTTGAAAAATTTGCACAGTTCAACTTTCCATTGCGTGTGAATTTGATTCAGCACACAGAAGCATAGTTCTCAAATAAGCATTTCCATTGCAAGCGGGGGTAGTTTTAACATGTCAAAATCTTCACAAAGCTATATTCTCCACTTCAAGCGATTTCCAGGTTAAATAGCCTGGGTCACAGGGTGGGTGACCATAAAAACGTAATTCTTTTTAGGGATGGGGAGCTGGTATATGAATCGATGAGTCGATAAGAGATTTTTGCAACGTTAGTGCTGTTTTTTCTTGCTTTGTTTGTTATTATTTTTGCATAAATTAATTTAACATATTTTTATTACTTTTTAAATTGGGATCACCTGAAGCAAATTAGATATAAGAATAAGAAATATTCTCTGAAGAAGAGCCAAAACATGAAAGCATTAGCAACAGAATTAAAATCAAACAATTCAAATAAATCATATTCCGAGAACTTAAAGGCTTGCCACACAACTCATCCTTTTCCTTAAACTTCCTCCGATTTGAAAATCAACGCAATGAAAAAAAAAAAAGAATCGACTGATCCTGGCTTTGCTCGGTTCGCTTGATTCATCTCTTTGAATTTTTGTTCCTTATTTTCGTCATCATAGAAAACGAACGTTCAAACACATCCTCTGTCGCACGCGTTTTCGCTTCGTCGTCAGACTCAAATAATTTCATAGTCGAATAATTTAACCAAAAAGGAAAAGGAAAATTTTCTTTTGGCAAAAGTTGTTGCATTTATTCGAAGAAAGAAAAGTCACAATTTTATTCAAATAAACTTATGGCTAAAGAACGACGATGCATGATAAAACTCTATTTCAAAGCAAGCAACAATATATCATTGTCCTCTTCGTAATATTGATAATTGCAGACAAGCGTGTTTCAATATAATATTTAAATCTTAAATTTCTGTCAAGTTCTTTGAAAAAACACAATATTCAACTGTCCGATATATTATTGCAAGTAATTTAAAATCTCCAATTAAAAAGTAGTTGCCGTTTGCATTTTGTTTCCTCCAGCAGTGAGTAAAACTAGTTTTCCACAGGAAATTTTTCCAAGAGCAATGATAATGTGTATCTTTTTGCAAGTGTTCCAAACACTATTTAGACAAACCTATTAAAACGTAGTTCCTTTTTTCACATTAGTGTGCTACTTAATTTCCCAAGAAAAGACCAACAACCATTGGAGATGAAAGAAGAAAACAAATTTCGTATCTAGGTGAAGATTTTAAATTAATTTTGTAGAGTGTCATGTGATGAATTTATACTTGATGATGACACAATAGATAATTTGATGTTTTTTTTCAAGATTCCTTTTGGTGTGGTATTCTCAATTTTGGGGAATTTAATCCTGGAAATGATATTAAAATAAACTGTCAAATTTAGTTTCAATGATTTTTCCAATTTTGCTTGGAGTGCGAGAAAGTGAATTTCGATCACTCCTTTCATACCGGTGGGATGTTGGACTTAAAATAACTATTTTCATATTCCTGTTTTTGTGTTTTTGTTGGAAGAAAGGACCATTAACTCGGTTTGGAAAAAAAATCCCTTAAAGCCGTTCAGTTTAGTACAATGGAACAAAAGACTCCTTATAAAAGCTTATAAGAAGGATCTTCGAACACTTGAAGTAATTTGTTTACTCGAAAGCATTTCAGGAGTCCGTTTTTTTTTTCATTTTTTTTTTAGCCTATTCCAGGTCAACGAAACGAACTCATATATTTTATTCCTTTTAGCAGAAAATTATGAACGTGAGGAACTAAAAATTGTTTGGAATTGCTATGTAAATAATGAGCGAAGACATTCTTCCTAGTTTTTTTTTTTAATGACAAGCCTTGTTAGAAGGGGTAGCAAAGAAAAAAATTATTTAAAAATAATAAATCCACTGGGCTGGTCAAATATTTAATACCCCCAACACTAGGCTAAGTAGACAGCACATTAATAGTGGGGGTTCTGAAGCAACTACAATCTTCATGGTGGATTCCAAACTTAAGTTTTTTAACTTGAATTTGCATTATCTATAGGTACTAATATTATAAAGAGGGAAGGTTTAATTTTTTTATTTGTTTGAAATGAATAGACTCCGAAACTGCTGGACCGATTTAAAAATTCTTTCACCGTTGGCAAGCTGCACTATTCCCAAGTGACATAGGCTATGTTTCATTTTCAAAAAAATTGGGGATCCTTACTAAAACTTGAATAATCTAACACAAGGTGTAAAAAATAAACAAATCGCACTCGAGTTTGGTTCACAATTCTCAGTAACTGTGAGAGAAACTTTTCTTCACGACAATTAGAGAGGGCGGGCATGATGCACAAGTCGAAAACGTACCTCTGGCCGGTAGATGAGGTAGAGGCAGACGAAGTCACAGGCAACTGCTGGTATAAATTATTAAATGTGGCTTCATAGTATGAGTGGAATAAGAACGACTTACATGCTTACATTTGACTCTTTATGAATCACATTTGACTAATGATGAATCAAATGCATGAACAGATTAGTGATCCATGGTGATTCTTATTTCATTGTAGCAAGTATATCACATGAATCAATTATCATTCAAGCGAAATTAACTATCAAGTTTGGTTCATCT
>CAKKXW010000004.1:60261224-60278000 GCA_920937365.1 Sphaerophoria rueppellii | reverse complement strand
GAGGACGTCTCGACTGTAAAGGAACCGCCGATCGACGGTTTTTCACCTGACGTGGTAGATTAGAGCACATGTCCGATACAAACCGACACAGCACCGAAGACACTGCCTCTCGAACATCCGAATCTTCTCCATTTGAGATGGTACAACGTTGAACCACACTGGACAGCCATAAACGATCATCGGCCATATGAGGGTCATGTAGCAAATTACCTTCACTCTGGGGTCAAGCCGACTGCTGTAAAACAGCCGTTTCCTCAGAGCGAAGGCTTCTCTGACCTTTGTCCAACCAAATACCGAGGTACTTCACTTCACTTTTGGTCGTTAATCGCTGTCGGTGAGGTCCAACGATGACCATTTTGCGCCAATTCTTGCGCGTATCTCTCGTGGCCCCAGTCAACGAAGTCCGGAACAGAATTATTTTGCATTTCTGGACATTTATTTTCAGTTTCCAGTCATCGCATTATCGCTGAATCTTTTCGAAGTTACGTTGCAAGTAAATTCTAATGACTTCGACCTTTGGGACAGTTCTGTACGCAATCATCAGGTCGTCGGCATACGCCATTGCCTGGATAAGGCTACCTATCAGATCACTGGTATTAATGCTTAAGAGGATCGGCGAATTAACCGCTCCCTGTTGAAGACCGTTTTTAGTTTCAAAGGTGGTGGTAGAAGGCCTTCTCTAAATCAACCAGAACAGCACTCGTCCATTGTTTCTTGGACTTATTCCATTGGATATCAGAAACGAGCTTAGACGCGGCATGAATGGAGTCATGTCCCACCTTGAACCCGAACTGGTTATCCGGAATTGGATATACCATTAACGACTGCTGACTTCTTATTCTTTATTGAATCGAAGATAAGCTGGAGTTCTACCTTCGTAACTAACAGAGGACTTGTTTGCGTTTTGCTTTGCTCGGCGATTATGGCGTTTGCCAAAAAGTCGTCATTGAACCGCATAAATCCGCAGTTGTCAGATCGCCACTGCACAATATCGTTCCGAAGGTAGAAGTGATGAAGTAAGGCTCTGTTTTCCAGGTCGTGATTCGGGTGAATGCTAGCATTCACTTTATACGCTTGCTGAAAAGCAGGTCCCACTGTCTACACTTTCTCCTGCGGGTCTTCGATAGTAAAGAAGTCATCGTCCAAGACGGCTTCCGCAGGATCAATTTGCGCTGTCAGAAGCATGTCTCTGTTCTCTACTGTCCTCTGGAGCTTAAGACACGGAAGGTCGTTCTGATTCTTGGACCTAAATATCTTATTAATTTGAGGGAACATACTCGTGTAGCTAGAATTAACGGCCCGAAGTTTTCCTTGATCAGGGTGTTGACATTCTTCATTGCCGACTTCAGTGTCCTAATCTCCAGGTCGTTCGGGTCTGTAAATCATCTGTACAAGTTTATAAGTCTTATCAGTAGTCCGCTTTTCTGTCTGTGCAGTGCGTCTATGGTCGCGTTACTGTAGACGTTGTTTTGGTCGCGTTCCTTGTACTTCGGTATTGTCCGTTGCATTGTCTGTTTTATTATGTTGTCCATCTGTTCAAGGTGTTGGTCGATTTCTGTGTTTGTCAAATTTGTGTTTGGTGGGGCTACCTCACTCGAACGAAGTTCTCTCGCTAGGACTTGGGTGAAACGAGGCCAGCGCAACTTACTGTTATTATAAGAATACGTTGGAACGTATTCATCAAACTCCACGCGCTCGTCCGGAATCTGAATTACAGCAGCGAGTCCGCAGTTTCGAGGGTGATTACCCAATTTGTCCGTTATTGTCAGTCTGGTGTCGTACAGCAAAAGATCCAGGAAGGAACCGCTCCTTGGGAACGATGGCCTTTCTGTAGCCAGCAGGTCGACACCACATTCAACACTGCAAAGATTCATCAAATTAAGAAGATGATTACCTCTTGGATTATTATTTTGTTTTCCCCAATCTTCATGTCTTGCCATAACGAAGTAGTTTTCTTCCAAGGTCAGTTATAGTGCCCTGAAAAGAATCTCGAGCTCTGAAATAAAGGTAGCCTGCGGAGCTTCAGCCGCATAAGCCGCAATCATAAACATCCGCTTCCCTTGAGTGAGAGAGATGCATATGAAGCAGACTTCTAGCGTCTTGAACTTTCGCAAATCATTGTTGTATATGACTTTATAATCAATGCCCTTACGTATTAAGATTGCAACACCGCCTCCTTGAGTAGAGAAGGGTCGATCCCTTCTTACGATATTGTAATTGTTATAAGTCAGTTTATGATTCTGGTTTAGCTTGGTTTCGCTAGCCATGAACACATAATCAACTACTCTATCCTCTGAACCATGGCCACCTGCGTTTAAAACTTATGATTATGACTTTTGACTAAGTACGACATTGAAAGTTTAAAAAAAAAAATTAACTGAAGGGGTGGGGGTAGGTGGGCGAAAAGTGGGGTGAAAGTTTCATAGCCACGTCGAATCTATTTTATTGAACAGAAATTTCAACATAGAACGGTGAAATTTTCACACATGATACAGAATTTCATGGTCATCAATTTATAATACTTTAATTACAATGGTACCTACCTCATACAAATGGTCAATGTAGACATTTTCACATAAATTTGTTTATAAGTTTTAAGCCTATATACAAATTGTTAAAAATTCCATATGCGTAATCTACTTGAAATAACGGTGATTTGCATACCTCATTTGTAAGGATACGTCTCATACAAGCATCACAATCTTGATTTTAAAATAATTATAATTGCACACAAACGACCTGCTTGGTGCCACATCATGACACATCGCTGTGGGAGAATCCCGCTACGGCCAAAATACTATCAATGTTATTCTATAAAAAGCGTCCTAGCGTGTGTTCTAATAATCGGATCTTCAAGATAAAGGGCTCTTAAGAAGAACATGCAATAATGCATGATAAATGTAGGACCAATTGTAATTTCATCATAAATTAATGAAAAGTTGATAAAAAATTTAACTGTTATGAAAATGTTATGATGCAGTTTGTTAGATTTTTTCAATCTTTATAAAAATGTTTGTATAATAATATAGTTACTATTGATTCATTCAAAAATACTAAAGAACATTTTAAAATAAGTGGTTGACATTCATATTGCTTCCCATAAGAATTTAAGTAATATGTTTTATCAAATTATTATTAAAAGATTTATATGAATACTAGCAAAACCCCTGCAGGATGAAGAATACAGTAATCGATGGATAGGCAGAAATGAACAATATTCTTAGAAAAATCATGCCTGTATTTGCTTATCTGATGAATAAGCTATTCGTTTTTCAATTCTGTTACATAATTTTTTGTAGCTAATTTACCCATTAAACATATCTTCCCCAAATTTAGCTCCCTGAGAAGAGGTAAGGTAATTAGAATTTTGACAGTAAGCAACCCTCTTCAGGATTGCACAATGTTATAAATTTTCTTAAAAATAACAATTATTGGGATATTATGAAGTGCTGTAATAAAAATAGTGAAAAAAAAAACTGAATTCGATTTTCTAAGCTGTTTTAGATTTTCCCAAGTATTTTAAAATGTAGGTATGGGTTTTTGTTTATCAATGAGAAATTGAAAAAAAAATATCTTAAAGTCAACACTTTGCTCGGGCAAGAAAAATTGAACACCACTTAAAAACAAAGTTAGCTTTTTTTTTAATCGCCAAAAAGTGATGAAAAAGGAAATATCAGACTTTGTCTTAAAACGATTATTTTCTAAGAATATGACCAAGAATCACATCCCAAGTATGGCAGACCATGAGGAAAAACAAAAATTTCTAAATCAAAACCACATCTTTTAAAGATTGACCTTGCGTCTTATTTATTTTTCAAACTAAAGACGAATGCCATTGACTTCTTCACGGCTAGTCTTGTAGTACTGTAAAGTTTAAGTTGATTGATGTCCCGAAACATAGTAATGCTCATACTATCAGAGTTAAAAAATGTGGAGGCAGTCCTGGTACATAAATGCAAAAAATTCAAAAACTCCGTCTCGTTGTAAAATTTACTACATCGTTTTCATTTGTAATTGTGTCAAACCACTCAAACGACTTGTGGGCAAAAAATTATGAATTTATTTGCCTAGTTCAAAATAAATTGTTGCATCGATTTAAGAAAGCCTTTAATCTGTACCAGCCATTATTGCACTTCAACTCAATGCTTCAATCACAGATAATATAGTTACATAGATATCGCACGCAGAGGAAAAAAAAATTACCATTTTTCAATTTCATGGGACGTACCACTACGTCCCAGTTCGATCAAACTAGCGTGAGTCATACTCAGACTTTATCTTGTTTTTTATTTGTATTGTATTGTCAAGTTGCTTGTTATGTTTTCTTTTATTTCTAACTTCTTGGTTCGCAATGAACTGTTTCACATTTAGGACGGAGATGAATATTTGTTTACATATGTAGATATAATTTCAAATTTTCAATTCAATACGTTTTCAACAGGATTTCAGTAAAATTTGGTGTGGTTAATTGTATTGAATTATGAAAATAAAATAATTAGGCGAAAAAAATATTTTATCATTAATGCAGTTAGGCATGTTCAGATTGCATTTATTCATAGGTCTAGACACTAGAGTATAGTATAGTTGAGTATCAAATAAAAGAGGTTGTTATGTGTGTTATTTTTTTTTTCAAAATCATTCATGAGAAAAACAAGATATTGAAGGTTGAAGTTGCTGATCTCAAATTCAAGATATATCAGCTGTTGTTTAAACAATTGAGTGTAGGATGCGTAGTAAGTAAGTAAATTACACAAATCATATTGATATTAAAAACAAGGTATTTTTCTTGTCTATTTTGTACGCCATCAAATTAGATATTGTAAGTGTTTACTTAAAATCAACGAAAGAAAAGTTTTTAACTGCGGATTTAATTTTGTTTACTAAAAGCAAATTTTTCAATAGCCAGATAAACCTCAGTTTGGTTTAATACCTTCGAATAAAAGTTTATTTTTGTATTGACATTTATTCTGAATGAAGACGAAAGGATAGATATTTGCTTCTTCAAAAATTAGTTCTTTCTTTATTTTTGGATGAAAAAAACTCTTTAAAGTGCAATAAAAATAAACGTAAAAAGACACTGAAATATGCGTCTTAATCTTGGGGTGCTTGATTAAACAATTTTAAACAAGTTTTAGCCACGTTGTCAATTTCCAAATGGTATATTTCTCTGCTGCTAAACAGAACGTCGTGGGTGAAAATAAAACTTAGGGCCCGAGTAGGATTCGACCTACTCGGGCCCTAAGTTTTTATTTCATCTTTCACGGACACTGCCTCTTGCGAACTGACAAAACTTCCAAGAGTATCATCTGTCATGAAAAAGTGCTTCTCAACTTTGCCGTTCGGAATCGGCGTAAAATTGTAGGTCCCCTCAATTCTTCACACGCACCTAGAAAATTGTTGCCACTTAGGCCTTGGCTCTTCAAGAGCTGTCGCACCACTCTATATTTTTTTTTTTTATATTTCTCTGAATACATCGAAAGAAACCTTACCATCTGGAGTTTGTAAATCAGATTTTAGTAAAACATTTCTGAGTGATTTAAACAGATGAGGGAAATCATAAAAACAAAATATTTTTTCGTCGTTGAACATTGTAAATGGCTTTTCTTCAGAAACACCTAACATTTTGTTAGCTTTTCTGTTATTCGGTCCTTGGTCGCAGACTACACCGCAAACTTTAAGACCAAGATCTTGACAGATTTTCAAATTGTTTTTTTATAATTTCGCTCAAATTATCCCCATTTGCTGACACAAAATAGTTTAAAATGCTTTTCCAACTATCAAACAACCCATTTACCATGAAAACACATTATTTCATTGGCATTTCATTGCGGATTTATTTCTTACTGTTCCTAGATCCTCGAAACCATCTATCAAATCATTTTTTATTTTATATGTGAGATTTTGACGAATCCTTATCTCATCAAATATTAACACAAAACAACGTTCTCGCTGGCTTAATAAGTACAAATAAGTACAAAAACAAGTTGAACTGCAATTTTTGTACATATCGATACACGTTTTTGACTTAAAGACCTTTCAACTCACGAGTTTTTTGCACTTTGGCAGACCGTTACTAAAAATTAAATTTTTCTCCCCAAACTGTTTTTTTTTTTAGTATTCATAATGAATATGAATTTAAATGTAACTGAATTGCAAAGATTTGTATAGTTGCCAAAATTTGCATGTTTAATACACATAGAAAGGTCCCTTTTGTCAGAAAAAACATTCTGACCAAAAACCCTGTTGTTTATTTTTTGTTTGGATATGTAAAAAATAAAAAAAAAACATATAAAAATATAATAATAGACAACACGTTATAACATTTTTAACAAAAATTTGCTCCGAATCGCTCAAGCAGCTAAGATATTTTATATTGTTACATTTAAAAGTTCCAGGACTTTATTTATAAGAATATGAATTTTACTTACTATAAATGGATCTGATGCAATCAAAAATCTGTAATTGACTCCTAAAAATTATTGATTACTATATAAATTATCCAAAAATTTTACAAAATTGGTTCAAATTTAATTTAATTCATATTCTGACAAAATCAATTTTTTTTTGGAAAATTTTGAAAAACATTTCTTATTTACCCTATAATAAATTATTATTTTTGTGCTAAACAGTAAGTTTTGTCATCTCTTTGTTGTTGGATTATGTATATATATACTTGAAGCATAAAATTCCTTTCGAATCGATTTAAACTTTCCAAGGATAGCAACATATTTATTCATATAGATACTTATGTATGTCTATATATGAATTTATTTATGTATTTTTATATGTTAATGCATTTATTTTATAGTTCTTTTTGTTTTGTGTCTTGGTTTTATTTTTAAATTGATATTACAACATCATTATGTAAGAAATTATTTTGGAAGTAACTTCGAAAATAAGAAAAAAATGTATGGGTGTCGCACTTATGCGCAGCAACTTAAAACACAGAATTAAAGCTTATATATTAAGCTTTATAAAAAATATAGTTTTCCATCGGAATAATGCGGAATAATATTAAATTTTCTCCACTTAATATAAAAATTAACACAAAAAACCCAATTTTTCAACTTTCGAGCACAATAACAAAATATTGAACATCATATGAAATAAGGTTTTGCTTGTTTTTACATTCTCTTATATTATATTTAAGAAAAATAAAACAAAGTCCCCAATAACAAATGAAAAACTCCGTGTAAATTATATTAACCAAAGCGCCTTTATAACTCGATTTTATCTAAAATGATCATAAAATCCGACTTTAAGATCAATTTATGTTTTTTTGCCTAACCGTATCCTAAAAATTTGTTTATATTTACTTAGTACAAGGTATTAGCTGCACAAAAAACTGGTTTTCGCATTGATTCTTGAAAGTGATTTTTTTTAGTTAAATTCCGCTAGATTAGTGAATTGTCACACTGTGCGACGCAGCCCACCCTCACAACACAAGCAATCCATAAAAAAAAAAAAAAACAAATGATACATTATGTTATTATGTAGCGATCCTCATCCCATCAATGAAATGAGTCGTTCGCTCAACCGCGAGAAAAGAAAAAAGGAAAAGGGGTTGGTTTTTGGCTGTCCGTACCAAAATTATATTGAAAAAAACTACCTGCACGTGCACAGTTAAGAGTTGTGTTGGCTCGAAAAGGAATGGCAAAAAGAAGATGTTTGAATCTTTCGAACGCAACTTGCAAGCTAGCGTTGATGGCTGGATCTTGTTCTTGTTGTTTGATTTTGTTCTGTTGATTTTGGTTGCAAGGTTTGATTATAGCAAATCTCTTGAAAATAAGGGATACAAAAAGTGGTCATTTTTATTTGCACTGGCTGCGATATCTATGTAACTTTATTATCTGTGCTTCAATGTTTGGAATCAACTCATTCCGTGGATTTACATTACAATAAAAATTATTTGGAAGTGGAATTTGGCCTTCAGAATCAAGTGAAATTATTCCATTTCCAATGTCCAATAGTGTCCCTGGCTTAGTGGTTAGGTGCGTTGGCTGCTAAGCAGAACGTCGTGGGTTCGAGACCTACTCGTGCCCAAAGTTTTTTATTTCATCTTTCTTGGGCATTGCCTTTTGCGAAGAACTGACAAAACTTCCAAGAGTATCAAGAGTATGGAAAAGTGCTTATCAACTTTGCCGTTCGGAATCGGCGTTAAATTGTAGGTGCCCTAAATTCTTCACACGCACCCAGAGAATTATTGATGAGAGTAAGCCACTTAGGCCTTAGCTCTTCAAGATCTGTCGCGCCATTCTCTCTTTAATGTCCAATAATTGGCCAATGTAAGTTTCCTGAAATAGAAGTTTTTAAACGACTCCATTCGTCTGCAGGTCAACTGTGGTATAATCGACAAAGTTTGTCCTCAGCAACAAAAAGATTCAGAGCTCCAAATTCTTCAAGTTGCGGTTAAAGGCTTCAAGTAAATTTTTGTTCGCCACTGTGCTCTCATCCCACACATATATTCGGCCATTACCAACCGTTTTGAAATATTTTGTAATGTCAGTTTTATGTCTAATAATGTGCTCACAACTCCAGAAGAAGAAAGAGCCAAGTCATTTTTTAATTTCAGATCATATTGATGCTAAAATTAATGAAAACAAAAATGATTTCCCCATTCCACCGGGTGCATCACAAAAATATATACTACCACTCAGACTGATCACACTTTGCATATCCAATGGTGTCATACACATTGGTACTTTTGTTGATCGTTTAACTTCGGCTCAATAGTTTGCGCAAATATTCTGAATCCAATGCAATTTTTTTATTGTCCTTAACGAGTATTGTTGTCGAGCAACCAATTCAATTGTGGCAATGCCTTATTCGCAAAACGGTTGTTTCGTAAGCAACTGGCACATTTCAATTTGAAAGCATTCAATTCCCCATCAGATTGGCATTTGCAATGACTATTGACTCAAAGCTAAATGATGTCTGTTTGTGGCTTAAATTTGAGCACACCATGTTTTTCATTCAGACAATAATTATACGTGGAATACCTCCAGTTCGTTAGTGTTGATTAAATTTTATTAATGATTGATGACATTCAATCGACATTCAAAACGTTATAAATAACAAATAACAATATAATTAAAAAATATGTACCCACTAAAAATAAATAAGATATAAATACATATTTTCATACTACAGAAATTTCATATATCAAAACAACGTTTGCCAGGTCAGCTAGTTCAAATATAATTTCCTAGGTTCACTGACATTTTTTTTTGTCGAAAAAAAATTATATTTGTCAAATATATCTTTTCTTCACTGACATTTTTTTTGATTTTTTTATTGAAAAAAAAAATATTTGACAAAATTTTCAAACTAAATTGAGTGTTCGTTTATTGATCAGTTTTTTTTGTAGTGCGATATACAAAATTTTTAACATTTTTTAACAATTGAACCATTTGTGATTTGAAAAGTATACATTTTATTTTTGCTAAACCTTCTTCTCTAAAACCTCTTGCATTTAGAGAAAAAATTAGGAAAACCGGTCAACCAGTGTGCCCGGTTAGTGAACGAACACAAAAATTAGGCTGTTCTTTTATATATATAGATTTGCATTCAAGATAATCATAATACTAACTTACTTACTTAAGGTGGCGCTACAGTCCGTTGTGGACTTGGGCCTCAATCAACAGCCTCTGCCAGCTAGCTCGGTCCTTAGCCAGTCGTCTCCAGTTTTGCACTCCAAGTTGATTGAGGTCCTCTTCCACTTGAGTGCGCCACCCCTGAGTCGCGGACTTCCTCTCCTCCTACGTCCCTTTGGAATAGTGTCGAAGGCTTTCCGGGCTGGAGCATTGGTGTCCATCCGCTCTAAATGACCGAGTCATCCATGTCGCTGTTATATCTTCTTCGACATTCCCCTTCAATGCACACGGGGCCAAAGATAACCCGAAGAACTTTCCTATCGAAACAGCCTAAGGCACTTTCATCATTTTGTCGAAGTCTATGCTACTGCACCGTACAGCAATACTGGGATGATAACGGTAATGTACAGATTTACCTTAGTTGCTCGAGAGAGGGCTTTTCCAGAGTGTTGGTGTTATTGCCCGTGTTTAAAGCGGAGCCTAGGTAGAAAAAATCCTCAACTACCTAGTTGTATGCGTCTATTGTGACGTTCTGTCTGAGCCGTCGGTGTTGGGTGTCCTTCCTCGAAGACAGCATGTACTTCGTTTTTCCCCTCATTTACCGCTAAACCCATTTTTACAGCTTCTGTCTCAATTCTCACAAAGGCGCCATTGACATCACGCTGTGTTCTTCCCATCATATCAATATCATCGGCGTACGCGAGAAGTTGAACAGATTTTTGGAAGATAGTGCCTCTGGTGTTGACGTTGGATTTGTGCACTATCTTCTCAAGGTTAAAGAAATCGCATGACAGTGCATCACCTTGTCTGAATCCTTTTTTGACGTCGAAAGATTCCGTAAGCTCGTTGCCAACCTTGATGGAGCATCGTGAGTTCTCAATCGTCATTTTGCACAAGCAAACGAGCTTGGCAGGAATGCCAAAACTAGACATAGCTTTATGCAGTTCGCATCTGTATATGCTGTCATACGCGCCTTATAATCGATGAAAACGTGGTGGGCATCGATTTGGAGTACATAGTTCTTTTCCAGGATCTGCCACAACGTGAAAATTTGGTCGATGGTTGACTTTCCTGGCATGAAGCCACATTGATAAGGACCAATTAGATTGTTGACGAAAGGCTTCAGACGTACACATGTTACGGTAGAGAGGATCTTGTAGGCGATTTTTAGCAGACTTGTTCCTCTGTAATTGGCGCAGTTAAGAGGATCTCCCTTTTTTCAGGATCGGGCAAACAATGCTGAGGTTCCATTCATCGGACATGCATTTCTCTGACCATATATTACAGACGATTTAGTGCATGCTAATATCTTAATCGTCACCTGCTGTTTTGAACAGCTCGGCAGCTAGACCATCTACTCCAGTGGATTTGTTATATTTCAGCCGTGATATTGCCATTTTTATAGGTCGGGTTCACGGAACTGTTGACTATCGTGTTCGATGAAAGATTCCTGTCCGACGGCAGTGTTTTGTTCATTGTCGCCGTTGTATAGTCTACAGAATTAGTCTTTCCAAATCCCCAACATTGACTGCGATTCTACTATGATGTTCCCTCGTTTATCTCTGTAGGCATCGGTTCTTGCTCGATGACCTTGAGCCAGCTGTTTTACCTTCTATATAAAACCTACGAACTTCGTTCCTGCTGTTGGCTCTCTCAACATCCTCGATCCTACGCTTCACATGCTCTCGCGGTATCTCTAACTGCTTTCTGGCAATGTTGCCACTGGTCTTCGATGCTTGATGTTGGCTGCATAGGAATCCTTGAGAGGTTACTTGACACTCGGTCAGAAAAGGATCTGGCGATCTCTTGCGATATAGCCGTCTGACGTCGAATTTTCTTGCAGCATTTCCTTGTTTTGGCCGTTGTCGGGATATTCGTAGCACTACCTTTGCTACGACGAGGTAGTGGTCCGAGTCGATGTTAGCTCCTTGGAAAGTTCGAACATCTAAAATGCTGGACAAGTGCCTTCCGTCGGTCGCTATGTGTTCAGGTTGACGGTTGATTGATCAGGAGATCTCCATGTACTTGCTTGTTACCCCAACATTTCGCCCAGCAGCAAAATCGATCATCCATGACGGATCAGAATCCGTCATGGAAAGTGGTGTAGTGCAGGCTGTGCTTTCCGACTGTTCCACCAAAGATGTCCTCTTTTCCCAGCTTTACGTTAAAATTGCCGAGAACAATTTTAATGTCATAGCTTGGACATTGCTCGTACGTTTTGTCAAGGAGCTTGTAGAGCTCGTCTTTGGTGTCGTCCTTTTTCTCTTCTGTGGGGGCATGCGCACATATTACGCTAATGTTGCGAATTTAGCCTTGATTTGGATTGTCGTGATGCATTCGCTCATGCATTTGAAGCTCAAGGCTTTTTGCCTGAGTCTGTTTCCCACGACGAATCCGCATCCAAAGAGTCGCTGTTGTTGCTCTCGGTAACAATTACCATAGTAGATGTCGCAGTTTCTCATCCTCCTTTTGCCCTGCCCATCTCATCGCATTTCCTGGATAGCGGTAATGTCTGCTTTGTAGAAGTTGAGGGTCTCCTCTAACTGTTCGGCAGCACGTAGTAAGGGTGTTAGGTCCCTTAATAGACTGCGCATATCCGACCCAAGCATATCCGAAAATCGTTGTCCTTTGTACATTTGCTTGGGTCGTCATCAGTGTATCCGTCCGTTTCCGAGGCCTGTTGTTTCTTCGCAACTCGATTCTTTTCTACGGGTCGGGAAGTCACCCCGACGCACAACCCCCAACCTGGAGTACCAGGCACTTGATGTGACTCCAAGTGCAAGAGCCGGAAGAACCGCTCCTTTCACGGCCTGGGCTTCAAATAAGTCGAAGTAGCCCGTAAAGGTGTTCACCAAGTAGTTCGGCCTAACTGGAACTGGAGACGCCACCGTTGATTCCAAAGAAGAAATTCATTCGCTGCCGTCCCTCGGTGGGAGTGCCTTGGTGGGAACACTTCTTCGTTGTGGGGTAATTAGTAGTAACAGCCTACTCCGATTTGACCTGTCGACCATGGGAGGCCCTTCTGGGAAAACAAGTTTCGCGATCGCATAGCTCTAAGCTTCATATTTGTAGTTGCCGCAAGCCGCTCCGCCACGTCAAGGCTTACCCCGTTAAAGGAGTATGGAATACAGTAAGTTATAATTTAGAGCATTATTCTAACAAGAACTTATGGTCAAATTTTCCAATCGTTGAAAGTATTTTTTTCTGTGTCTTCTGTCTATTCTATATTGCAGAAAATACATTTGTTTTGTTTGGTTTTGCTTTTTTGTCACAAGAAAGTGCACAAATCTCTATAAAATATGTCTTTCTTTCTTTCATATCTTTATTCTTCATTTATTTCTAATTTTTGAGGTGAAATTCGCCCTAATTTATGGATAGGTGTTTGCCAATCAATGATTTTGCATCATACTAATAAATTTTGGCAAAGGACTTATCGTACTAGATACACACACAAAAGGTCGTTTAAAATGACCCTTGATCGGACTTTCCCACAGAATCGGAACAAAATTTGTAAGAGAAAAAGAATATCGATGAGGGAAATTTGACAAGAATCGCTCTACCTAATAATTTTCCCATACTTTATCGGAATTCTTAACGTAGGTACCTTATTGATGACCTAATTTTTTCTTTAAAAAAAAAAAAATAAATAACGACCATGAATATCAACGGGAGATTCCCTTCAATTAGCTGTCAAATAGTTAAACACAAAAGAAAAAACATTACCAAAAAATAAGGACTTTGCATATTGATATACATAGATAATGTCTAATGAGGACTTTTTAGCAAAAATGATGTCCTCTTTTAACAGAAGAGGACTGAAAAACCCTTGAAGATTCTGTGATGGTTTTCCATTTGGATGAGTCTGGATCAGGTATTTAACAGAATCTAAGATAAATTCTGTACTGAACGAGAAAATCAGGCTGCAATTAGTATCCTATAATATAATCCTTTCCACAAAGCAGAGAAGACGCCCCATATGTTATGTTGTGCAATCGATGATATTTATGAGTGTTCATTTCATTTAGGCTAAGTGGCAGTGAGGATAGTCTAATCATTAAAAAATAAATAAATAATCAAACTCCTTGAAAGAATTAATGAGATCTTTTCTCATGAATCTCCTTCCACTAATTAGGTAGATACTTATTTACTTACTTATCTGGCTCACAATCCATGATGGATCTCAGCCTGAGATACTGCAGCGTTCCATCGTGAACGGACTCTCCAGTCGCCAAAACCAAGCGCTCTGGTATCCGTAGTATCTGGGTCCTTGTACCGTAGGTTCGGTCTTCCTTGTAGTCTCGAACCTGGGGGCTGGGATGAGACGACTTTCTTTGCTGGAGAGTTATCGTCCATTCACTCGATGTGTTCAAGCCAATGTAGTCGTCTTTTTTTGGCCTTCTGGACTACATCCACATCTTGGTACCGCTCGTAGAGTTCGGCTGAACCTTCTTCTCCATTCGTCATCGTCGCATACGGAACCGAAAGTCCGTCAAAGAATTTTTCTTTCGAAAGTGTCCAATATCATTTCCCCTTTTTTACTTATCGTCCAGCACTCGGAGCCGTAGAGTACGACTTGTAAAATCAAAGTTTTGTATAGCAGACACTTTGTCTTTTTTGCCAAACCGAAGCAGCAGCGGTCCGCTAGGGTAATTCTTCTTCGCATCTGCACTAAGTTGTCGTTTGTGGGATTGATTGATGATTGATCCAAGGTAGGTGAACCCTATAATTACTTCGAAATTGCTGCTATCAACAGGGGCGTTTTGTCCTAGGCGGTTGACATATGTTGCTTTGTTTGTTGATAGCATGCACTTTGTATTGCAATCATTCACTTCAAGACCAACGAGTTTCGCCTGTTCTTCAATCGCTGTGAAGGCCTCAAGCACAGCTCTCTTGGATCGACCGATGATGTCTATGTCGTCAACATAGCCTAGGAGCTGGGTGGACTTGTTGAAGATAGTGTTTTCCGTGCTCACACCAGCCTTGCGCACTATCTGCTCCAGGACAATGTTGAAGAAGTAACATGACAACGCATCTCGTTGTACAACTCGGATGAGCTGTTACCCATTTGCAAACTGAACTGCGTGTTGTTTAGTGTCACGCGGCACAGCTGGATCAGTTTTTTGGAATCGCGAATTCAGACATCGCCATCATAAGCTCTTGGCGGTGGATGATATCATGAGCAGCTTTGTAGTCGATGAAAAGATGGTGGGTTTCAACTTGAAATTCGTTGGTCTGCCTCAGTGTGATTATTTGGTCTATCGTTGTTTCTGTCTTGGCTAAAGCCACACTGTTACGTGCCGATTATTGTGTTGCAGAACGGTTGAAGGCGCCACGGTAGTTTTTGAATGTCATAGAATCGCCTTTTTTGTAGATGGGGCATATGGAGCTCATCAACCAGTCAGTGGGCATGCATTCTTTCTGCAACACTTTGGTACATGCGGTTCATCAAAACACCTCTTCCATATTTAAAGAGTTCCGCAGGTATGTAATCCGACCCGGCGGACTTGTTATTTTTTTGCTTTTGGATGGCTCTTTCTATCCCTTCTGCGCTGGGGGCTGAGGCAGGGTCCTCATTGACTAGTCTTGCTTCTCTTTCGTCTTTAGGTCGCTCGAGACATTTTGCGCATTCAGCAGCTGTTGGAAGTGCTGCTTGACAACATCTACAATTCCCTGTGCTTCGGTGACAAGGTTTCCTTCACTGTGTAGAAGAGCCTGTGTCCCGGTTCTGAAACCAGAAGCTAATTGTTTCGACCTTTTAAAGAAACGCCGGGTGTTGTTCTTGGCCCAAGACTCTTCTAGATCTTTGAGCTGAGAAACTGGAGATGCTCGTTTATTCATTCGTAGGGTCTTTTTCTCATTTCTCCTTTTTCAATTTCAATTTCAATATATTTCAAATGGTGTACAAATAAGACTGAGTCTTTTATAGTACCTTTGATACAGGACAAAATAAATATATTTATGTATTTATAAGTTAAAACAATATATGAACATTCAATATTTAAATACAAGAAAAAGCAAAAAAAAAATCAGTACTCTCCTCTTGCTGTTCTTGTTTTCCGTTGCAGCATCTGCAAACGTGCATTTTCCGTGTCTCTTTTCAATAACGCGCATTCATCATCATACCACGGGTTCTTTTTCGGGGGTGGCTGGTAGCAAATGGTGGTCTCGGTTAAATTTTTTTAGTATTTCGCGATATTGGTTCCACAAGGTGTTGACTTCTGTGGTATTTGGGAGGACGACGGAGAGTCGCTCAGTCTGGTGCTCATTGTAGTCTCTGACATTATCCGGAGTGCCAAGGCAACCGATGTTGAACATCTTTCTTGGGGCCGCACGTGTTTTTTTGTCGTTTTGTCGAGCTCTAAACTTAGCCACTACCAGATAGTTGCCTGACCGATTATGTTCATCATTTGCTCTTCGGAAAGTGCGTTCAAGATGTTGGATGCGTGCCTTGCGCCGATTAGCACATGGTCGATTTGGTTGGTGGTTCGACCATCCGGAGATCGGAAGGTTGCTGTGTAGATCTTTCGTCTTGGAAACCTAGTGCTATTACGAGCTGCAGCAAAGTCGGTTATCCATTATCTGTTGTTACTTCGTGGAGGCTGTGCTTTCCAACTAATCCGCCAAAGATGCCTTCCGTCCCGATATTTGCTTTGAAATCTCCTAGTACGATTTTGACGTCGTACTGTGAACAGGCTCCGTAGGCTCTATCCAGGAGGTCGTAAAAATCCTCCTTGCTTGTGTGCACATATTATATCTACTTATGTTTTGTAGTGTGGCCTTGATGCGGTTTTCAGCCAGGCGATCGATAATTGGCTTGAAATTCATGACTTTCGATCTAAGCCGATTTCCCACGACGTGTGCATTCTTTGATGATAGCTATAATAAATGTCGCAATTTTTTCTTTTCATTGTCCCTGATCCTATCCATCGTATTTCCTGGATCGCAGTAATGTCTGCCTTATACTGCGTGAGGACAGATTCAAGTTTTTGAGTTGCACCTGGAGTGTAGTTGTCCGTAGCTCAGTGGTTAGGTGCGTTGGCTGCTAAGTAGAACGTCGTGGGTTCGAGTCCTACTCGTGCCTATAGTTTTTATTTCATCTTTCACGGGCACTGCCTCTTGCGAAGAAGTGACAAAACTTCCAAGAGTATCAATCTGTCATGAGAAAATTGCTTCTCAATTCTTC
>CAKKXW010000004.1:60098460-60258692 GCA_920937365.1 Sphaerophoria rueppellii | reverse complement strand
AGTCCAGTCACCTTAGATAAAAAAGGGGTAAATCTCGGAATTTGAGATAATAAGCTGGAAACTCGTATACAGCTTTATTTTGGTGTTCTAAAAGTTGTCTCAAAAGTCTCATATTATCTCGTGTCTGCGTCGTAAGTTATTCGAGGTCAAAGGTCATGAAAATCGGTTTTTCGCAATTATCTCTGTTTCTATGGTTCCAATCACTTCAACAATGAAAATTAAAGATAAGAAAATTTGCCACAACTTTTGTCTAAACTTTTTTTCTATACGCTCAACCCTTTTCGAGATAGAGGGCGGAGAGCACCCAGCGCTCAGGCAAATATACTGTAATACAAGGTCAACCGTGAATCTCGGTGAATAATACCTTGTATACAGTTACTAAATTATTAAAATATTATCAACAATAAATAATTTGTATTATTTATTAGTTAATACATTGTATTGAATGATGTTTTATATAAATTATAAATTCATTTAATTATATTCGATAATAGATTGTAAATAAATAGATTGATAGATAGATAGATTGTAAATAGAAATAAATCAAGTAAATATAATTTAATTAAATTTTATTTAGTAGCTGTACTTTTGTTACAATTAAAATTAAAATTAATTGTACATTTAAATTCTTCTATTGTTTGAATATGTACCAGATGACAAAACTATCTTAGCAAGACTTCAACAAAAGTACTTAACTGATATCGTAATTACTAAAAAAGTAGGATCGTTTACTATTATATCTTTTCGTGACACACACACCAATATTTTATCAAAAAATTGGTACGAAAATAGAAAAAGTACTCCGGAAGAAGAAAGATTGAGAATTGTCGAAGCTGCAGCAGCTATTATAAGAGAAGACATTCGGGCCTCGATAGTTGAAACCAAGTCGTATCCACCTCCAAATAAAATGTTAGATAACATTAATGAAGAAATACCTAAAACTTTATTACATTTTCTACACGAAATTATATTAAAAAATAAAAAAGGCAGAACGGAGCATTTAAAAACAAAATGCACGTCAATAAGTCATGCAATAATGTCTTCGATACGAGAACGATCATTTTCATCACAGCTATTGTTAGGGCTTTCTGTATTTCTTCATAGAAGATATGGATCAAAAAGACTATTAGATATTTTATCTAGCTTGGGATTTGCAGCTTCCTATAAAAATACTGTTGAATATGAAATTTCAGCAGTTTACCATCCGCAACCTCGTATTTCATCATCAGAGTCAGGTGCGTTAGTACAATATGTTGGAGACAATGCGGATATAAATGTCCAAACTCTTGATGGTTATAATACTCTTCATGTTAAGGGAATGATTAAGATTGTTACTCCAAAAGAAGCTGTTATTTATGATGAACGCATACAAAAATGTGCAAGAAACCAGGTTTGGAGACAATGATGCTGGAAAACGAAGATGATGAAGATGAGATTGAAATTTTTAATTTCCCAGGAGATGATGATGAAGAAGGTGAAGAAGAAAATTGGTATTTCGAAACATCAGATTTTTGAAGAATTTAAATGTACATTTAATTTTAATTTTAACTGTAACAAAAGTACATCTACTAAATAAAAATTAAATTAAATTATATTTATTTACAATCTATTATCGAATATAATTAAATGAATTTATATTTTATATAAAACATCATTCAATACAATGTATTAACTAATAAATAATACAAATTATTTATTGTTGATAATATTTTAATAATTTAGTAACTGTATACAAGGTATTATTCACCGAGATTCACGGTTGACCTTGTATTACAGTATATTTGCCTGAGCGCTGGGTGCTCTCCGCCCTCTATCTCGAAAAGGGTTGAGCGTATAGAAAAAAAGTTTAGACAAAAGTTGTGGCAAATTTTCTTATCTTTAATTTTCATTGAAGTGATTGGAACCATAGAAACAGATATAATTGCGAAAAACCGATTTTCATGACCTTTGACCTCGAATAACTTACGACGCAGACACGAGATAATATGAGACTTTTGAGACAACTTTTAGAACACCAAAATAAAGCTGTATACGAGTTTTCAGCTTATTATCTCAAATTCCGAGGTGAATCCCTAAAGTGACTGGACTAATGTTCAGTACCTTCAGGTAAGATATTTTGACGTTCATATCTCACTCTATTGTATGTATTCATGCAAAGGCGGAAAACTCGGATAATCCTCAGCTACCAGATAACTTTATCTTCGCAGCACCGAGTAAAAATATGTCTCACAGATTTGCTGCAGAAAGAGTAGAACTAAACCTCATAGGGTTTCAGGAAGTGGTTTTTGACGTTTAGTGACATTTATATACAAGAATCTTTATGGGGTGATCATGCAAACGTCTAGAGGAAAATTATATCTTTCTGCAAGGCGAAAATTATCTCTTTGCATGAATTCCCTTTTTATGTGCAGAGGAATTCCATTACGTTGTGTGAAAGAAATAATTGGCTAAGGTTTTCCTAGGTCATAACTTTAAAAAGCATTCCCAAAAATAATTTCCTTAATTTGATTAGTAGCTTCGTTTTATTATCACAATGATCTAGATCAGGGATGGAATCGTGTTAGGTGATCGATATTCACTGATTCTTGCAGCTTCCGACCTTGTAAGCCATTGGGCAGGTTCAGCTGCGTTAAGCACTTGAAGTGAAGGCAAAATGTGCGTACCTAATTGAGTCAGGTGTCAAAAAAAATCTTTCCACTTTAATCAGTTTCATTAGTGTGAAATTAAAATGTTTATGGTTTGCTTCATTTTGTAGAAATTTATATTTCCAATGCAAGCGTTGCAAAAGACGGTGCCAACCACGAAAGAGTTCCTGAATATTTACTTTCTTAGGCTTGGCACTTTTCGTTTTTTATTTACCATACAAATTCGAAATGAATTTCAGAATTTGAAATTAATGACATTTTTAATGACTAAAGCCAAATATGCGTTCAGAGAAACTGATTTGCCTTGCCTTCAAGTGTCTTACGGGACTGAACCTGCCCAGTTTTAGTCGGTTGGTTTGGAGGTTCGGACAGTCGCAGAGCAGGTGTTTAATGGTTTCTATTTCCTCCTCATCCTGACAGCTCCTACAGAAATCGGGTGCAAAAGCTCCTATCTTGTTGGCCATTGTGCCAATGGCGCAATGACCCGTTAGTACACCTATCAGGATTTTAATGTTCCTTTTACTCAGCGATAAAATATACCGAGTTTCCTTTTCATTAATGTTAGGCCATAAACTTCTAGAGATTACGCAATCGTCCCTGGATTTCCAGGAGTTATTGATCATCTCCTTTGATTTAAGGTCTATCCTTCTCTTGAGTGCCCCAATCGGGACATGTGGTCCCCTATCTGAATGGTCGCTACTACTTGTATCAGCTTCTGACCCTTTCCTGGCTAGTTCATCTGCTATTTCGTTCCCTTCTATGTTGCTGTGCCCAGGAACCCAGCAGAGCTTAACCTGGTTAGTGTGGCAGATTCTATTTAATTCTTTCCTACAGTTTAAAACTGCCTTCGATCTTATGGTCTCACTGGCTAAGGCTTTTATAGCAGCTTGGCTGTCCACGAAAAAAGTAATCTCTGAGGAGCTTAGCTTTTCATGATGTGCCAATTCAGCTGCTTTTTCAATGGCATAGATCTCGGCCTGAAAGACACTACAGTCAGCTTGGAGTTTATACGCCTCTCTGATGTTGAGAGGTTGGCAAAACACTCCAGCACCTGTTCCTGATTCCATTTTCGAACCGTCAGTGTAGAAAGGGATACCCTGTTCACTTATAAGTGAATTGGGATCCCAACCCTGTCTTCCTGGTATGCAAATAGAAAATTTCCTGTCAAAATCCAGCCGGGGGGAATGTAATCGGTGGTCTCCATCAGTCTTGGAATCATGTCATATCTTTGTAAGATTGACCCGTGTCCATAAGTGCTATGCTTCCAAAAACTCAGTTCTTTTAAACGAATTGCGGTTTTGGCTGCCGTGCACCTTATGAACTCATCCAGAGCCGGGAGATCCAAGATCATTTCCAACCCAGCCTGTGGTGTGGATCTCTGAGCCCCTGTTATTCCTATACAGGCTAGTCTCTGTACCTTATTCAGGTTCTTGAGATAGCTTGATTTGTCTACTGCTTTCCACCATACAACAGAGCCATAGGTGAGAATGGGTCTGACAATCGCTGTGTACATCCATTGGATGACTTGAGGTCGCATACCCCAACGTACACCAAAGGTTCTTTTGCATGTGTAGAATGCACATAGTGCTTTTTTCATTCTTTCCTCAGTATTACGCTTCCATGTAAGCTTGGAGTCAAGGATCACCCTAGAAATTTAGCTTCCTTGGAGAGTTTAAGAGGAATATCATTTAATTTAGGAGGGTTGAAGTCCTCCAATTTCCGTTTTTTCGTGAACAAAACTAGCTCTGTCTTGGTGGGGTTGACCCCGAGACCGTTCTTAGTTGCCCAAGAAGATCACTATATCATCTGCATATGCTACAATTTTTATGCCCTGATCTTTAAACTTTGTGAGGATTTCGTTTACTACGAGGATCCAGAGTAGGGGTGAGATGACCCCTCCCTGTGGTGTGCCTCTAGTAACTGTTTTCTCAATAGTGCTAGATCCCAATTGAGAGTTAACGATTCTGCCATTTAACATGGTGAAGATCCACTCGACAATGACAGATTCAACTCCAACTTCAACTAAGGCGGTTTTGATTGATTCCGTTTTTACGTTATTAAACGCACCCTCGATATCAAGAAATGCCGCCATGGTATACTCTTTTTGTTCAAGACTTTTCTCAATATGTGAAACTACCTCATGCAAAGCAGTTTCCACTGATTTACCTTTAAGGTAGGCGTGTTGGTAGTTGCACAACCTGTTTTCGTTGAGAAGTTCTCTAACGTAAAGATCAATTATTCTCTCCAGTGTCTTAAGGAGAAACGAAGAGAGACTTATTGGTCTATAATCCTGAGCGGTCGAGTGAGTCGGTTTCCCGGCTTTTGGGATGAAGACTACCTTGACCTTCTTCCAGCTATTAGGGATGTATCTAAGTTTAATACAACTTATGAAGATTACCCTAAGCCAAGGAGTTATTACTTTGAGAGCATTTTGAAGAAGAGCCGGAAATATCTCGTCTGGTCCAGCTGATTTGTAGGGTTTGAACGAGTTTATTGCCCAGATAATCTTCTGCTCAGTAATAACCTGTTTTAGATCTGAGTTTGATTCCGTGTGAGTAAAATCCAGCGTGTTCGATTGCAAGTAATCAGAACTTCCTGGGTTCTTACAACCGGGGAAATGAGTTTCCATGAAGAGTTCAAGTGTTTCTAGGCTCGAGTTCGACCATGATCCATCGGGGTGTTTTATGTACCCCGGGATCGTGGGACTAAGGGCAAGGGTTCTACGGAGTCTTGCCGCCTCACTCGTTTTTTCAATGGATTCACAATGTTTAGCCCACGAATCCTTTTTGGCCTTCCTTAACTCTTTGGTGTACATGTTAAGTGCGGCTCTATAAGACTTTAAGTCTTCTTCTAATTTACTCTGTTTAGCTTTGTTGAAAAGTTTTCTAACCTCTGTTCTTCGTTTCTTTAGTACACCATTCCACCAGGGTGGGTTAGTGGAGTTACTGGAACGAGATAAAGGGCAGTGTTTTTCAAAAGAAGCTCTCATTTTACTAGATAAGTTTTGGACAACAGTGTCAATGGTTGAGGTATTTAAACTTGTGTTGTCCTCTGGTGGATCAATACAGTTTTCCAACCATTTTTCGTACTCTGTCCAATTAGTTCTAGTTGGGTTCCTATAAGGTTTCCTTTCAGTAAAGTTCCTGTCTATAGAAAAGAGTATCCTAAAGTGATCTGAGAATGATTCTTTAGGTGAGACTCTCCAGTTTTCAACTGAAATCTTACTGTTATTGCTTATGAGAGTCAAATCTATGATTTCTTCCCTGTTTTTGTTTCGAAAGGTAGGGTGATTGCCCCTGTTACATATCGATAAATTAGAACAAAGAATATATTCAAAAATTGACTCACCCCTTTTATTGATATCCTTTGCGCCCCATTGAGTATGGTGAGCGTTGGCATCACATCCCACCACCAAAGGTGTACCGCTTGCTGTGGCATGGACCACAAGATCGCGGACTGTTTTTGATGGTGGGTTCTCCTCCTCGTACGGCATATACGTCGATGCTAGGATGAAGTTTCCCTCCTTCGATTCGACGCTGACTGCCGCGTTGTCCTTGTCGCTGTACCTAGATAGGAAGAAAGCATTAATTGATTTTTTCACTAGGATACAACTTCTTATATCACCTTCATCTGACGTGGAATGGAAAAGGTTGTAGTGCTTTGACCTCAACCCACGGATATGGTTTTTGCCTAACCATGGTTCCTGGATCAAGGCCACATCCACGTTATCCTGAGACATGTAGAGCATAAGGTCGTACGTTGCTGCTTTAGCGTGGTGCAGGTTTATTTGCACCACTCGCAGCTTTTGACTCCCTTTTGTCTTCATGCCTCTTAACCTTTACGGTACCGAGACCATACCTCAACACGTCCTTTTTCTCCTTGAGCAGAAGGTCAGATTTCTTGTCTGCCACAAACAAGAGGTCCTTCCTTCGCCACTATGGCTCTTTCTTGAGTTTTGGAGCTTCCATTCTAAAATGGGAAGCTCTTTGTTCTGCTTCGCCAACAGCTTGATAATGGCTGCGTCCTCATGTTCTGCAGGAGGGGGGATCCAGATACTGAACTGTTGGCGGAGTGGTAGAGCTGCGGCGGGTAGAACTTCAAGGGAGGAACCTTCCCATAGTACGCCAATGTTGGCGATTGTACGGTTTAGGAACTCCCGTGATTTCTGGTCACCGCAGCAGACCACTTTGACTCCTCGCCGCCATCCGGCACCATCAAAGATGTAGTCCTCAGAACTGTCGTTCTCTGATGCCGCCATCATGGCTTTGAGAATTTCGTTTTCTACAAGAAGCCAGTTTTTAGCCGAGATTTTCCCATCTGGGTCATCACGGCTTATGATGGCGATTTGTAGGTCAATCGGGGTGGTGTCGAAGCTGCTGGTTTTCTGTTTTTTAGCACCGTCTTGCTTGACTGTCTCCTCCGATCTTACTCTTTTGGATGTTCCTGGTTTCGCTCCAGAAGAGGTGCTCGCCGGTGCATGTTCTTTGTTAGCATTGGCTTGCTGTTTCTTGCTGGAACCCGCCTGAACTTTACCTTTGTCGTTCCGAGCAGTCGAGTTATTGCCAGCCTGTTCACGGTTTGTCTTTTTAGGGACAGACCTAGATTTGGCAGCATCTACTCCTTCGCTCTCCGACTTTTTGGTGTTCGCTCTCACAGAAGTTTCAGTGGCAGTCTCTGCCAGCTGTCGCTCGAAGTTCTTAACCAGCTTTCTGTGCTTTTTAAGGAGAGCCTTTTCTCTCGAACTGAGCGTTGCAGGATCTTTCAACTCGGTAGTTCTCACGAATCTTTTAGAGGATCTGTAGTTACTGCGTTGCCTCGAAGCTTTGAGGGATGCAGCGGACTTCAGCATAGTCTCTTCTTGATTCGGGTCCATCAGTAGCTCGTCCTCGGTTTGACTACCTATAGAAGGGGGTCTGTCCGAGGTCTCCGTACCTTTAATGGTTAAACCATCTAGTGCGGGAAGGAGATCCACTGAGAGAATGACCGGTTGTCTTTTTAATTCTCTTTTCTCTTTATCATTGTTTACTTTAGTCACTGGCGACTTAGCTTCTTGCGAAGCCAAGCCCTCGCCGGCAGCCGTGACTTCTGCCGACTCTTGAACGTATATCCCCGTTCGATTTTTATCCATTTGTAAACTTTTATTCATAATTTTATTTTTGATATACATCTCTGCTTTTTTGTGGTTTTCTTAGTTGTCTTTCTCCGCAGCTGGATTGCTGAAGAGTTAGACGTAAGCCCCCTCGCCACAACAAGGCGAAAACCGTGAGGGGGTTCCTTTGGCTTGGTGATTCATAAAAAATATTTGGTTGAAAACATTAGATGGATTATTGTTTTATTAGGGGTTGAAAATTAAGATAACCGATTTGGTGTGCTGTCGTCGTTTATGTTTTTATGATGGGTTATTGGTCTTTTTCTTAAGAATGTTCCGGACTGAAACTGAAAATTCTTACTGCTTAAAGCGCCACCCAACTACAGACGACAAATTTTGAACTATATGCATCTTACTAAGAGAGAGAGAATCGCCTTCCTATGAGAATCGTGACTTCCGCCAGCCGTTACTGATTTGAATTTTCAAATTTAGGCAGATTTTGCTATCCCTTAATTTTGGAATAAAATGTGTTTGATCAAAGTTTTTTTCAAAATTGTTTGATTGCTGTGTTGAGAACAAGTACGTGCTAAATAAATGAAGAGATTTAACAAAAAAAAAATATCGCATCATAAGAAAAATTGCTTATCAAAAATACAAATTTTATTCATAGTTTTTTAATTCTTTTTTGATTAAAAAGTTAATTTTTTCTACAATAGTTATTCAGTTTAAATCTGTGGCCACAAGCAAAAACCGCTTAAGTCTCAAAATGTAATTATTGGGAAAAGCACTTTAAAATTTTATTTTAAGTTCGGAAAAAATTAAGGCATTTAGGAGGCAAAACCTAAACAGATTCTGATAGAGCACTTCAACCGGAATCGTAAAAACAGTTTATCTTTTTTTAAATTTGTTTATTAGCGATTTTATTGCAAGAAAAGTAAATAAAGTTGTTTTTCCAAAATGAATTCCTGCCCTTCTTACTTACCTATGTCACTTAAGCTCTTATTGCAAACTGAAAATTTCAGTGCATGTTCTCTTAAATAAGATAAGCTGTTTTTCATTTTAATTATGTTTTTTTTTAAATAAATTTAAGCGATATTTTTTATTAAAACAAATTATTAAATAACAGATTAGAGGTATGTAAATTCACAAAAACAAAAACAAAACTTAAAAAAAAACATCAAATTCAAGTTCATAGAAATGTTAAAGTATACATTTAAAAAAAAAAAACTTAAAAATAAGAATAGGCTTAGAAATCTTCATTTTCGTCTACATCTACTAGGTCAGGATGTATGTCAGCTACAGGTTGCATTTCCGTATCTAGGTTGTTATAAAATTCATGAAATGCAGGATCAATAAACGGAAATAAGCTTTTAAGATCGGCTTTTTTATGTGAACTTATTAAATTTTTTGCTGTCGCATTGGTTATTTCACTCAATTTAATTGAGTTGATTCCCCGTTTTGCAACATTTATGGTTGAAAAAGGCTGATTTTTATCAAGGCTTGTTTTGTATTCAATTTTACCAAACGTAGTTCTGTTGTATCTCAACCATCTCACTTTATTCCATACAAATTTGTTTGAGTCTTCATCCCGGTTCCTCCACAAAAGTTTTGTTTTTGAAACAGAACCAAAGTCAAAGAAATCCTTGTTGTTCATTTCAATTACATTGAATGGGTTTTTTAAACCCACGGTTCGGACAAAATTATACCAATCATGAGGATGATGAATCCTTACTTCTGTTCGTTTCTTTTTTTTTTCTATCAGTGCATGATCTACGTCACACTCCATATGAGTGTGACCTGGCTCTAAAAACTTGTGGTCTATAACCTCAATGCTGGAGTTAGCTTGTAAAAATGCCAAAAACATTGTACTCACAAATGAATTCTTATTTTGACCACCACAAGAATCACTATAGAAAATCAAATGTCTTACTTGTTTGTTTGCGCATACATTTTGCATATGCTTCAGCAAACATGATGCAATTTCATTTCCTCCTCGCTTAGCCATTGCCTCGTGCCACATAAAACAATACGGGGTGTTTGAGTAAAAATCATGGACCGTAAGATTATACGTCCACAGCTGCCTTTTGTAAAAACTTACAGAGTTTCGTAGGTATGGTGTTGGAAGGCACTGTTGAAGGTCAAATGCAAAAACCTTGATTCCGGGATTTTCCTTGGTCAGTACTTTATCTTCCCTTTTAGAGCTGTATGCCAAGTCTGTCATGGTATGGTGTTGGTCTAAATCACTTTGAAGGCTTGCAAGTTCCTCAGCTCCATCACGTTTCGCTATTTCTATTTTTGTTTTCATGGTGTCACACCTATTACATGTGTCGATGCTGGGCTTCTTAAACTTTATGTTCATACCTTCCAAAGTAACACAAATAAATTATTGAAGATTTCAAATATTTCTTAAATACATGATTATAATAATTAAGTATCTATATACAATACACATACCTTTAAATATTTGTGAAAATTTGCTCAAACTAACGGATACTCCCAGATGTTTTTCGCAGAATAGTTTGTACATAGTTGCCAATGTCAAATCCGCATGAAAATATTTGCATGAAGTGTCACGCCTTGAATAGTGACTTTCGTATGCAGGAAAGCTATTTATGTGGGCCTTAACAATATCAACCATTTCGTCAGTGATTTTATTACTTCCTCCAGCCAAACCACGGTGATCTTTAAAAGGCATATTCGGTTGCTCCAATTTTTTTTTTACAACGGATTTCAGAAAACTTTCGGTTTCGTTGAAGCATAGTTTGAAGCACTTTTGACAGACACGAATTTTATCTTTCTCAAAGTTAATGAAATACTTTATATGATGCTGTCGGTTTCGGGGTCGAGTCTCGCTTTTTTTTAATGTCTGTGATTTTTTATCTACTATTTCTATCAAAGCTCCGATAAAAAGGATTCTTTGGTTGAAAGTTCCCAACGCCCAATAGGCTTTGAAGATTTCCTTCTGCTTTTCAAAAGGGATTTTGTCCTTGCAATTTTGTCGACAGCTGTTAAGAGGCTTACATTTTCTTGCTTCAACTACTCCAGTTTTTCGAGTGTATGATTCTCCTCTGTTTCTTTTTATTGCAATGACTTTTCGCGAATCATATTCCAATTGGTTTTCAACTGCAATACGTGGAGGAGAATCAACCAAATTTTCCTCAAGTTGCTTTCCCATCTTCAATAGTTCTTCGTCAAGGGAATCTGAAGAAATTTCCATGTCTGAAAGCTCGAAATTGGGATCACGGACAGAGTCATCTGAACTGAAATCATGATCAGATCCTGTGTTTCCTGTGTTTATATTGCCACCAAATTCTTCAAAAAGTATATCCAGATTGCCATAATCAACTCCATCTGCAGATGACTTTGTTTCGTGAATTACAGGCTCAGAAAACAAATTGCCGTTGGATGCTAAATGGACAAACTAACAATACTCATTCATAAATATACATTAATAAGAACCATTTACCTAAATCACATGCTCTTTCACAGGGATCGTTTGTTTTCTGCCGTTTAACAAATGTCTTCTCATCACGTTTACCAAACACACCTTTTCTTGCCAGGTTTAAAATTTGTAAGGCTCGGGAACTCATATGGTTGCACTTGTTTAATTGTGTACACTTATCTTCACAACACTTTTATCTTAATCAAATTCTTTGAAGGACTTCACTTCCCAAAATACTTAAGTCAACTGAAATTTCACCCTTGCATTTGGAATAACATCTTAACTCAATTTAATTTTGTAGTTTCTAGAATTTTATATTTGTAATAACCGCTTACCCTGCATAGTCTCCTTCGAAGTACCGAACGGAAATTCGCAATAACAGCTTATGTCTGTTTAGCTATAACGAAGAATATTTGTTAAAGTTGGAATAAACGCTTAAGTCGAGTTAAGTTGTTTTCAGTATAATATGCTTGGTTAAATTGTGAATAGTTTTTTAATTTGGAAAAGTATCTTAAATCAACCTAAGTCATTATTTTGATACCGACATTTTGTAGTTCCAACATTCTTTTGTGAGATAAGCGGTTATTGTAAATGCTGTTTACTATGAAAACGACTTAAGCTATTTTTTCTTTTTGGTTTATTTCGACGATTATTGAGGTTAGAAAGTAGGGATTTTTTTCTATAACAGAACCGAAGATGCAGATTATGATGGCGCCTTTAAAACATTTTTGTCTTAAGTCGACTTAAGCGGTTATTGCTTGTGGCCACAGAAATGTCGAATTTTATGCTCATTAAGAAATGATAGCGAAAAATGTTTTTATTTTGATGGAATTCTCTTTGAAAAAGTACGATTTTTGGCCATGGAATTTTTGAGCCTTTACTACTGAGTAACGAAGTACTTAATTGAAATTGTGCTCCAATAGTTTTTTAGAAACAGTTTTTGTCTACACAATGACACCTTAACCATTTCAACATTCGACATTTAATCGCTTCACAATACCATTTGAAAAAACACAGTTTTGGTCCGGAACACTCTTAACCACAGGTCAATAGAAAAAAGAAAACAATAATTTGGTAAGTGTTTGTAAAGACGATATTAATAGTAGTTCGGAGACTGACCTCAGTTGCAGGATTGTTAGATAAATGCAGGACAGTGATAAACCAGCATAAAATCATCCTCTTCAATTATCACTATCCAAACACAACTTGCATTTCTTTTTCGTACACTTGCAACAATAACATAATCAACAAACACTTGCTAACAGCTTTGTTTTCTTCTTTATTTACGACTACGACGACCACGACTACGACCGACGACCACGAATAAGACGACCACGACCACGACGAACACGACGCACACTGCCAATCTAGCGGAACTTTATTCATTGTGCGTTCAAATAAATGTTTATTGTTATAAAACCGATTAAATATGTAATAATATGATATTTGGAAAATATTTTGCTAACCTGAGCTTAAAAAAAGTGTAAATAAACTTGGTTATTGCTCTCATTTGACTCTTAGGCATTAAAGTCCTTATTTAAACAATTTTAGTGATTTTTTTTTATTACAGTGTACAGTTTCTTCGATTCTTATTTTTCGATTCTTGTTCTTCTTATATTTAAGCTTCTAATAGAAAAAGAATAAAAAAAGACATGATGTATATAAAGTTGCTTTTTTCTTGATTTAATGATTTTTAATTTTTAAATACATTTACATATAAGTTTAATCATCTCCATCCGAGCTTGATGTTTCTAAATCTGCTGTTGTTAGTAATTCAATACATTCTGGAGCAAGTGGGCTTCTTTTTTTACAAAGCTTTATAGTTCGGCTTGAAATGTAAGGATCCGAGGATAGTAAAAACCTATTGATGATATCTGGATTTGAGTTTTGCCACGAAGATTTTCGGCTGAAAACGAAAACGCCTATATTGATTCCTTGTTGCTTGCTTCTTGGGCTTCTTCGGACAACTGCCCAAGGGGTAAAATGCAAGCCTCAATAATATCTCTTGAGTGCATAAGGATTTTATGTATTCTGGGTGGCATGTAATACCAGGAATAATTTTAAAGATAGATATCCTTAGTTTCGTTAGCGTACAATCCAAACTTTTCAGCATCAACATTTGTATTTGTATTTGTGCAGAAACATCAGTGACAGTGAAGGCTTCTTCTGCAGCGTAACACTCTCTTTTAGCTTCTTGCACTAGATAATAAGCTGGATAAACGTTAGAATTCAGTTGTTTTAGTTGCTGCCGCATGGCTTTATATTGAAATGTGCTCATTTTTGTGTTCACAATAAGCACAAGGGCTTCTTCAGCTGTAATTGTTTTGTTCCTATTCTCTTGACTTAATCTAGCCTTTTTTAAGCTCTTTGAGGAGAAAAATTTACAAGTTCCTTTAATAAGTTAGCCGCATCCCTTTTACCAGCGGTTATTATATTGATTTCGGCCGCAAGTGCGGTTTCGCTTATAGCTTTTCAATCACTAATAAAATCATAACCCATCTTACAAATGGCATTTTTTTATGAATTACAAATAAACCAAACAAACAATCAAAACCATCCTTTTTTCTTATAAAGGGGATAATTAAATCTAGTAACCTTAAAAGATGAATAATATCCATGCTTAGTAATAGGAGCATTCAATCAAAGTAAGTAGTACTGTGTCCTCTTTTATGGCTTTTGGTCATGAACAATATTGTGAAATACGAGAGTGTTGGAGTGAAAGCGGTTGAGTACGCCTCCATTAAAAATTATTAAATGGACATACACAGCGGTTGTAAGACCGATACTTGTTTATGGACCCATTGTTTGATGGTCCGCTCTCAGCAAATCTTACATAGTAAACAAGCTTACAAAGGTGCAGAGAAATGATTGTGTAGGGATATAAGGGGCAATTAGGTCCTGTCCAACAGGACCTAGGAGTTCTTTTTACACATAATGTAGATTTTTCTGAGCATATTAACGGCATAGTCAATAAAGCTAATTCAATGTAAGGTTTTATTAAGCGATGGGCAAAGGAATTCCGGGATCCTAATGTCAAATGTGTTTTGTACAACAGTTTGGTTCGTCCCCATCTAGAGTATGCATCGCAGGTGTGGTCTCCTTTATATGATGTTCATATTGAAAGACTGGAATCCGTGCAACGGAATTTTACCCGTTCTTTGTTAAAAGGTTTTCAGTGGATTGATCCCCTAAATACCCTTCCATACGAAAATCGTTTGTCAATCCTTAATATGCAAACACTACAACAGAGAAGAAATAATAATGATATTGTATTTTTCCATCAAATTATAACTGGAGTCACTGATGCTCCTGACCTTCTCTGTAAAATTTTGTTTTGCTCTCGAGGGGGAGGTTATAATCTCCGTAGTAAGGATCTGATTAAGATCCATATTCACCGTACAAATTATAGAATGCATGAGCCTTTGACACGTATGGGTAAACTTATAAACTGGAGCTCAAAACTTTTTGATTTTAATTTAAGTAAAAATCAACTTAAAATAATTTTGAAAACCAGTGTTCCACTTTCTTAATGTGTTATATTGATTTTGTAATGTTTTTCTTGTCTCTATTTTATGTTAATTATTTATGTGTGTTGTGTTATTTGTTTTAGTTTCGTTATGTGCTTACTAACAACTAACACCACACTAAGTGATGAGCCGGTGGTATAACACAGTCCTGTGTTGGCAAACCATTGGTCGTAAGATGGTGCTTGCTATAAGCCTATACGACCAATTCTGATAGTGTGTAAAAAAAAAAAAAACAGATGCACTTAACGTCATCCTGGACCTTCTTACTCCCGGCTCCCATCAAGAACCAACTTGGAAGAAGGTGATGTGACGAAAGACTTCGACACAATTATCTTCACGGATGGTTCGAAGATGTAATGCGGTGTTGGTGAAAGTGTCTTCTGTGAATCTCGTAAGATTTCAAAATCCTATAGACTTCCTTACTTTGCCAGTGTATTGCAGGCAGAATTGTTAAAGATAAAGGAAGCCTTATAGCCCTTAAAAATAAATAAAAGAACCAAAATGTAGTTATACTTACAGATAGTCAGGCAGCTATTGGTCCATCAGTGCAGAGAGGCCCTCAAGGAAATTGACCTAAGCGTCTCTCTAATCTGTGTACCGGGGCATAGGGGCTATAAGGGAAATGATAAGGCAGACAAGCTAGCTAGGCAAGAATCACACCCCTTCATAACTCATTGGAAGTGAGAATATATGCTCCTCTTGGAGCAAACCATAGGTGGAAGAGCTTCACTAGTTGCGTTATATCTAGGATTGTTGCTACTTGCACAGGAAACTGGCAAAATTGGGTGGGTATACCATATAACACTTCCTGCCGTAGCTTTGAGGATCAGGATGAAAATAAAACAGTCCCACACTTTCTCATTCCTTGGCACCCCACTTAAGTAGACAGTTCAGAATTCAAGATCAAAGACATGATCTCTTACCCTAATACTCCACCCCTCCCTTAATTCTACTTAATTAAATGGCACTATGAGATAAGAGGCCGTAGTGTAGGAGAATAATACTACATTATGTATAGGATTTTACGTGCGAAACATGCATCATCCCTAACCCATTTTCAAATCTCTTGACCTACGTTGCTGAGTTCAAATTCTGGAAGAACAGATTATTTTTTTTTTTGTGAGCAGTTAACACTTTTTCGGAAAAAAATAAATATACACTCAAAATTCGTTCTGGACTCATAAAAGTGTTTAGTGTTTTTATCAAAAAGAAGAACTTAGTTATCCCCTTTATCTAAGGCTAACTTCGAAACAAATGGGACTAGAGCCAGTACGACCAAAATTTAAGTAGTCGCTTAACACCTTTATCCACTGAAAAAAAATAGAAAAATTCAATAATGTCACTTAACCCCTTCTCATTCTGAACGCTTCTAACATCTCACTTGAGCTCATCATCGCATTCATCGTAAACGGAAATGACATCAACGTTTCAAACCCAAGTAGAGTATATCACGCTCAATCTTCTTCGAAAGATGATCAAGCGCCACATTTATTGAACGACAAACCAACTTTTCTTTTTTTTTTGCAAACTTGAAATTCCAGAAGGACTACTGCAAAATTCTGTTTTTATTACTCAGTTTTTGAAGCTGTTCGTCCTCGCTTACCCATCATGCAGATATACACCCAAACAGAATATAAATAGAATTTGTTTTTCAATTGCGCGACTGCAAATAATCCTCAAAACCGCGACCAGTAAATTCCATTGCAATGTTTGTATGCAAGCAAGATAAAACATAAGTAAGTCTACTGATTTAAAAAAAAACAGGATCAGCTGGATACTGCGCAAGAATAAAAATCAAATAAATTTTGCGACTTGCAAATGTGTATAAACACATAAAAATAGCCTCTGGGTACTTTTACAAGGAGCACACGCAAAGGGAAACCACAATTCTGGTAGGAAGAACAAATTAAAAGCCATAAGGATAAGAAAGGATACCTCCCAGAAAAATCTTAAGAACACAATTTGAAAAGGCGTCGCCAAGGACTTATTTTTCACAATATGCAAAATATGAGAATAATGGGAATCATTTAACTCCGTTTTTTCGAATTCCCGCCAAAAATGTTGTTTCTTGTGCGGATTTAGATATTCAAGCTTCAGAAATGCAAATTCAACGGATTTCCGTCATATTTATTTTGCAAATGCCAATTTGACATACCATGGAATTTGACAGTTGTAACAAAACGAAAAGAAAAACACCCTCTACTTTTAGGTCTGTGGTTTTCATTATTCCGCAATTGAAAGGAATCTCGTATTCCATAAGTTACCATCACTTGACACTATTGTGGTCACACTGGACATCTGTCGTACACCATCAGCTATAATTTGAGTTGGTGTGGTGGACAGAAGCTGCGGCTAGCATTTTATAAAACAGTAACCATTAATTACAGTAATTTCAAATACAGAAAGCTATTTATGTAAAATTTGGAATACAAATTAATTCACATAATTCACAAATTAGGGTGTTATTTTTTAACGTATCATTACTTTTAAAGTAGTTACTATTTTGATTTGTGGGAGGTACAGTTATGTATGTCCTGTCCATGATTTACCCTTTTTGTTGACCAGTTGAAAATGTGTTGCAATTTAAGATATATTTTTAATTTGTTGAGGTGGCATGCAGCATTCTTTTGAAATTATTCATGTTACAATTTCAATGCTAACAATCATGAACTAAAAAATAAACACTTTTTGATCCTACAGGTGATGGCTATTTGTTATTTTAAAAGGACACTGAATGACGATCATATTTATTAAATCACCATAAAGTCTTAAGTGGTGGTTGGGTGTTGTAGGATTTGGGGGCATATGCTGTATCTTTTCCTACACATCAAGTGCTTACCTTACCTCCAAGTGGTAACTACCGGGTACTGGTTATGTTAATGGATATAACTTGCGAAACTTGTAAGCGCGAGTGCAAAACGCAGACACAGAAGAACTTAACCACCGGCCAAATTTGGAGGATAGTGCGAGGGTCTAACAACCCCTCCACAGTAAAAAAAAAACAAAAAAAACTAGGAAGTTATGAGAGATATAGTAGCCTCGGACCCCCCTCTTATGGTAACCAGACCCGGAGTGTTGTGTTTTCAATTAGATATTCAAAAATCCAAGATTTATTAGAGAAAAGAAATACATGTACTAATACAATTCAAGTAAGTTATAAATTTATAGAAAGAAGAAAATTATTCTAGAAAGCACGATGTTTCATGCTCTACAGTTTAAATAGAAGAGAGAATTAATATTGTAAGTAAAATGACATTTGAATCAATAATACTTGTTACTATAGTTACAGCTTGCTATAACATCTCCCCCTTTTAATTAGACATAGTCTTTTAAGTGAACTGGAAGTTTCCGTTGCCTTGTTGACTTCCGAAGCTCTACTGCATCTGTTGAGGTAGATGGAGAAGGAGTCACTGCGGACGTAAAATCTGCAGAATTTGAAATATCTGGTGGTATTGTTTCTGCAACCAGGTCATCAGATTGTCGTACTTGCGGTTGTTGATCAGATCGATGTTGAGTTGATTTCTGTGTTGGCAAATTGAAATCCTCCAACAAAATATCGAGCTCTGTTTTCGCAGTAACATCATATTGGACAAACCTTGGCCGTAATTGGTTTGTATGTGAGCGAATTACTCGACCAGTATCGAGTTCGATGCCATAGACAACCTCACCTTTCTTAAAAATTACCTTACCAGGCTCCCATGTCCAGCTATTTTTCTTATACACTTTAGCGTAAACACTCTGTCCGATATCAAAATGTTGTGATCTGGCTCCGTGTTTCCTGTTATAGGTTTTCTCCATCTTATAATTTCGACTCGTTGAAATCAATGCAGATTTTGGATTAAGAAGGCTTAAGTTAGTCCTTAAGAGTCTTCCAATAAACAATTCGTCAGGTGATTTTGAATCAGGTGCACTCATGCACGGTGTTGATCTGTAGCACATCAGAAAAGTTTGTAAGTTCTCTTCCATTGTCCCCTCCTGCTTCAATTTCTTTAGTGTTCGTTTCAGCGTATCGACAAATCTTTCCACCTGTCCATTTGATTGTGGATTAAAAGGTGCTGTTCTCAGGTGTAAAATCCCCCTTTCAGCACAAAACATCTCAAATTGTTCGGAAGTGAATTGTGTTCCATTATCTGACACAAGTTCTTGAGGATTTCCGAATCGTGCGAAAATTTCTGATAATTTTTTAATGCAGGCACTTGTGGTTATCGTGTCTGTTTGAAAAATTTCGGGCCATTTAGAGTACGCATCGATAACAAGCAAGAAATATTTTCCATTGACTGGACCAGCTATATCAATATGCACGCGATGCATTGGCGCCTCAGCTATTGGCCAAGCCTGAAGCTCAGTTTTGACTGGTGATTTTGCATTCAGCGCACAGTTTTGACAATTTTTAACAAATTCTTTGATCTCGCAATCGATTCCAGGCCAATACACATGATTTCGAGCCAATGATGTCATACGTTGAATACCTGGATGACCTTTGTGGAGCTGTTGCAAAATTCGGGCTCTTAATTGGGTTGGAATAAGTACCCGATCTCCATACAAGAGGCATCCATTTATTGAAGAGAGTTCATCTCGGCGTGAGAAAAACGACTGCAAATCGTCTGAAACCTTGTGAGGCCAACCGTTTTTGATGAAACCTGCTAATCGTTGAAGTAATGGTTCCTTTTGCGTTTCAGCTTCAACTAAGCGTGCTGTTACTGGGAGTTGTTTCATTGTGTGGTTGATTTTGATTTGAATGTCTTCTTCTAAAGTGGCACATGCTATGACAACGTCCTCGTCAACCTTCGCATGCTTTGCAATGAGACGCGACAACACATCGACATAGCCAAAATCTTCGGTACGGACATGCTCAATCTGAAAATCGTATGCCATTAAAATTAATGCCCAACGCTGAAGACGGCTAGCACTGTGAGCAGGGATTCCTTTCTTAGAGTCGAAAATTCTTAGAAGAGGTTTATGGTCAGTTTGAAGCTTGAATTTGCGACCATAAATCATACGGTGAAACTTTGTTACAGCAAAAATTAATGCAAGGCCTTCTTTCTCGATCTGGCTGTAATTCTGCTCAGTTGGTGTCAATGACCTCGCTGCGTGAGAAATCACTTTTTCTGTTCCATCGGGAAACTCGTGTGCTATGTATGCCCCGATGCCAACGCTTGATGAATCCGCGGCCACTTTGATTGGTAGCTTTGGATTATAGTGACACAACATAAGGTCTGATGACAGAATTTCCTTAAATTTGACGAAAGAGCTCTCGCATTGTTTTGACCACTTCCATTCGGAGTTATTTTTCAGTAAATCATCAAGTGGAGCTCTTATATCTTTCATTTGCCGTATAAACTTGCCATAATAATTTATAGCGCCTAGAAAAGATCTCAACTGGTTAATATTTTCCGGAACAGGCATGGTTTTAATAGCCTCTATTTTTGAAGGGTCAGGTCGAATTCCGTTGCGGTCAATTATGTGCCCCAAATATTTGACTTGTCGTGCTTTGAAAACACATTTTGAGATCTTGATACGGAATCCGTATTCTTCCATTCGTTGAAAAAGTCTTTCCAGATTAATCTGATGCGTTTTTTCATCTGCACCACTAACAATGAAATCATCTATATATCCAGACACACCATCAAGTCCAGATATCATGGCATCAACTATCTGTTGAAATGATCCAGGTGCAGACTTAATGCCTGGAGGTAGGCGATTTTGCAAAAATATACCCCTGTGGGTGTTGATCGCCAGTAGCTTCCGGGATTCTTCGGATACTTCGACTTGAAGATATGCGTCAGAAAAGTCTATGCAGCTAAATACTTCTGCGCCAGCATGTTTCGCATATATGGCTTCTGGTAGTGGTAATGGATGTTGATTTGGTTCTAGTGCATCATTGAGACCTGTGGCGTAGTCCCCGCAAATACGAATGCTTCCGTTGGCTTTTCTCACTGCAACTATGGGTGCTGCCCACTCTGAAAAATCAACGGGTGTTATGATGCCTTTGTCCAGCATACGTTGTAGTTCGTCATCAATTTCCTTCTGGGCACCATAAACAAGCGGTCGTTTTGGCCTGAAAACCGGAATGGCGCCTGGTTTCAGATGTAAGTGTACTTTTTGCTTAGTACAGCATCCCAATGAATCTTCAAAGACCTTTGGAAATTTGTTGGCCAATACAGAAACGAAATCGTGATGAGCTGTTGTAACTGCATTGCATATCGTGCTAAAGGGCTGCTCCCAGAGATTAAATTTGGTTATCCAGTCAGTACCTAAAACATTGAGCGCGGTGAGATTTGATACAAAAACTTTACCAAATAAACACTTCCCTTGAAATTCCATGTCGCAACCAAACTCACCAGTGAGTTTGATTGCGGTATTGCTTGCGCTTTTAGCGCGTTGAAGTGTGCTGTTTTTCATAGGAAATCCTATTTTCCTCCAGACGTCCTCGGAAACAATTGTTATGTCTGAAGCTGTGTCCAACTGTAGCTTCACTGGAACATTGTTCATGAGGACAGTGATGTACTTCCTCTGTGACCTTATGCAACCCACTTGCTGAATGGAGCGGTGCACTGCTGGCTTTTTCGGTCGGTTCTTATGTTGACGAAAGTTGTTAGACTGTCGATCGCTGTTGTGTGACGTGCTGCTTCTTTTGGCTGAGCAATAGCCTTCCTTATGGCCTACTCGTGCACAATTTTTGCATTTGTGATTGAAAAACTTACAGTCGACAGCATAATGCATCTCGCCGCATCCCCAGCATGGTGTTCTGGGTCCTTTTTGTGGTGATGAATCTCGATGGCTGCCTGGGTGCTCCTTTGACATGTGTTTCTTTTTCCATTGCTTTCCACCTTGAATAGCCTGTACTGATGAAGGGCTTGTTTCAACTAAACTCGAATCTTGTTTAATGTTGGATATTCGTTGAGCTTCAATAACTAGTGAATCCAAAGTTAGCTTCTCGTGTGAGTCGGAGTCGAGTTTTGACAGAAGGCGTGTCCTCACGTCAGCATCTTTGGTGGACTGTAAGCCAATGGTGAAAATCAAACATTTGAACTCGTCTGATGTCAATTGTGAGTATTTAAAATGTTCGCAATTTCTGTTTACTCGAGCTGCATATGATACGATGTCTTCAGTGTCTTTCTTTGACGTTTGCAAACACTTGAACCTGGCACTGAAAAGTGTTTCTTGTCTACCAAAGAGTGTGGTAAGTTTCGCGACGGTGTCTTTAAAACTGATGTCTTTTGGTGTTTTGGGCAAGATAAAGTTGGTGTATCGTTCAAATGCAATAGGATTCAGTTTTCGAAGTAATAGTCGAACTTTTGCATTTTCATCTAGGCCTCCGTCTGGGCTAATAAATACATCTTCAAACCGTAAAAACCAGCTATCAAACGTTAGACCATCTTCTGGGCGATAAATGAATTCTGCGATGCCTTTGGCTATGGTGTCCGCGACGGCTTCACTACATCTGTAAGAATCTTTTTGCTGTGCCTGTAACACGGTTAAGGATTGTATAAGTGCTTCTTGTACTGCATTTTGTTTCTCTAATTCCGCCTTATGAGCAGCTTTGTGGCTCTGCAATAAATCGTTGAATCCTTGCAGGCTGGATTGCTGTGCTTTCAGGAATTTTAATAATTCGGTTTCCATTTTTGATTATGATGGTGCGTTTGGATTTTGTTTTCTTTTGACTGTCGGCAGGGATTTTTCACAAAAAATGAAAATTAAGAACTTCACAGATCCTCGTCGCCACTGTTGTGTTTTCAATTAAATATTCAAAATCCAAGATTTATTAGAGAAAAGAAATACATGTACTAATACAATTCAAGTAAGTTATAAATTTATAGAAAGAAGAAAATTATTCTAGAAAGCACGATGTTTCATGCTCTACAGTTTAAATAGAAGAGAGAATTAATATTGTAAGTAAAATGACATTTGAATCAATAATACTTGTTACTATAGTTACAGCTTGCTATAACACGGAGCGACAACGGACTATGCATTGAGAGTTTGTACCTGGAACGTAAGAACACTCTACACTCCAGGTGCAACTCAAAAACTTGAATCTGTCCTCACGCAGTATAAGGCACACATTACTGCGATCCATAATATACGATGAATAGGATCAGGGACAATGAAAAGAAAAAATTACGACATTTATTACAGCTATCATCAAGGAAAGCACATATTCGGATGCGGATTCTTCGTGGGAAATCGGCTTGGATCGAAAGTCATGGATCGCCTGGCTGTAATCCGCATCAAGGCCACACTACAAAACATCAGTATAATATGTGCACACGCCCTACCGATGATGCTGAGGAGTCTAGCAAGGAGGATTTTTACGACCTCTGGATAGAGCCTACGGAGCCTGTCCAGAGTACGACGTCAAAATCGTACTCGGAGATTTCAATGCAAAAATCGGATGGCGGATTAGTTGGAAAGCACAGCCTCCACGAAGTAACAACAGATAATGAATTCTGACTAATCGACTTTGCTGCAGCTCGTAATACGGGGATAAGTAGCACTAGGTTTCCAAGACGAAAGATCTACACAGCAACCTGGCGATCTCCGGATGGTCGAACCACCAACGACATCGACCATGTGCTAATTGGCGCAAGGCACGTATCCAACATCTTGATTGTGCGGACTTTCCGAGGAGCAAATGTCGGCTCTGACCACTTTATGGTAGTGGCTAAGTTAAGGGCTCGGCTATCAAACGACAAAAAACACAGTGAGCAACTCTCCGCCGCGCCGTCCTCCAAATATCACAGATGCCAACCAACACCTTGTGGAACCAATATCGCGAAATAATAAAAAATGTAGCCGAGACCACCATAGGTTACCAGTCACCCCGAAAAAGAACCCGTGGTATGATGATGAGTGCGCGTTATTGAAAAGAGAGACGGAAAATGCAAGTTTGCAGATGCTGCAACGGAAAACAAGAGCAGCAAGAGAAGAGTACCGAACAAAAAGGAGAAATGAGAAAAAGACGCTGCGAAGGAAGAAAAGAGCATCCGAAGATCTACAAGAGTCTCTGGAAATGAACAACACCCGACGTTTCTTTAAAAGGTCGAAGCAATTAGCTTCTAGTTTTAGAACCGGGACACAGGCTCTTCTAAACAGTGAAGGAAACCTAGTCACCGAAGCACAGGGAATTGTAGATGTTTTCAAGCAGCACTTCCAACAGCTGCTGAATGCGCAAAATGTCGAGTGATCTAATGACGAAAGAGAAGCAAGACTAGTCAATGAAGACCCAGTCCAGCCCCAAGCACAGAAGAGATAGAAAGAGCCATCCAAAAGCAAAAAAATAACAAGTCCGCCGGGTCGGATGCCATACCTGCGGAACTGTTTAAATATGGGGGAGGTGTTTTGATGAACCGCATGAACCAGGTCATTACCAAAGTGTGGGAGGAAGAATGCATGCCCACTGACTGGTCGATGAGCTCCATATGCCCCATCTACAAAAAGGCGATCCTATGTCATGCAAAAACTACCGTGGCATATCCCTGCTTAATTTTGCATACAAAATCCTATCCAACGTACTGTGTGAGCGTCTTAAACCGTTCTGCAACACGATAATCGGCACGTACCAGTGTGGCTTTATGCAAGACAGAACAACGATAGACCAAATATTCACACTGAGGCAGATCCTGGAAAAAACCAAGGAATTTCAAGTCGAAACCCCATATTTTCATCGACTTCAAAGCTGCTCATGATAGCATCCACCGCCAAGAGCTTATGATGCGATGTCTGAATTCGGGATCCCAAAAAACTGATCCAGCTGTGCCGCATAACACTAAACAACACGCAGAGCAGTGTGCAAATGGGTAACAGCTCATCCGAGTTGTACAAGGAGATGCGTTGTCATGTTAAGTCTTCAACATAGTCCTGGAGCAGATAGTGCGCAAGGCTGGTGTGAGCACGGAAAACACTATCTTCAACAAGTCCACCCAGCTCCTAGGCTATGTGGACGACATAGACATCATCGGTCGATCCAAGAGAGCTGTGCTTGAGGCCTTCACAGCGATTGAAGAACAGGCGAAACTCGTTGGTCTTAAAGCGAATGAAGACAAAACAAAGTACATGCTATCAACAAACAAAGCAAACACCTGTCCACCGCCTAGGACAAAACGTCGCTGTTTGTAGCAGCAATTTCGAGGTAGTTAAGGAGTTTACCTACCTTGGAACAAACATCAATCCCACAAACGACACCTTAGTGCAGATGCGAAGAAGAATTACCCTAGCGAACCGCTGCTGCTTCGGTTTAGCAATACAACTGGGTTCAAAACTCCTCTCTCGAAAGACAAAGTGTCTGCTTTACAAAACTTTGATTTTACAAGTCCTACTCTACGGCGCTGAGTGCTGGACGATAAGTAAAAAAGGGGAATTGATATTGGGCACTTTCGAAAGAAAAATTCTTCGACGGACGGACGAACCGAGAACTGTACGAGCTGTACCAATATGTGGATGTAGGCCAGAAGGCCAAGAAAAGACGGCTACATTGGCTCGGTCACATCGAGCGAATGTATGTAAACGCTCCAGACATGAAAGTCTCTTCCCAGCCCCCAGGTTCGAGACGGCAGGGAAGACCGAACTTACGGTACAAAGACCAAGTGACTGCGGCTGCCAGAGTGCTTGGTTTCGGCAATATCTCAGGCTGAGATCCTTCATGGATTGTGAGCTGGATAAGTAAGTAAAGTCTTAAGTATTTCTTTCTGCCTTCCTATTGTTTTCATGGTTTTTAAACGATTAATTGTTTAACGAAAATCGTGTGATGAGGTAGTTAATTATTCCTTGCTATCCTTAGAGTGAATTGAAAATTTACTCTATTGGTTCTTGGCTATAATTTTTTGGATCTGGAATAAATTTTTCGCTAACATCTAGTTTTGGCTGTAAAAAGATCAATTTTTGGTTATACGATGCCAAAAGAAAATTGTTTTTTGTTAAATTTTACATTTAGAACGAATTTGTGGTACATTTCGAATACATATAGGCAGTGTGTTAAGCACTATTCACATGAGCACGAACAACGACCAACGAATGAACGAAAATTCGTCGATTTTGACATTTCTTTCACATGAGAGTTTTTAATTCGTCGCGAATGAACAACCAAAACACAAGGCAAGAATGATTTTTGAGGTTATACGCGGGCGAATATTTTGTTCGTTGGGAGTGTGGATTGTATGTGGAACGCGAATTGGACTTGACAGATCGCAACGAACAGATCAGAATTCGCAACTAATATTTTATTTTCTGATAATACATTTTAGGTAATTTAAGATCAAATTTTTATAATTAAAAATCTTCATAATCTATATTTCAATCATTTTGCTAAATATCAGCAAGATTTGAGGTCGGTAGAGTAATTTAAACCACATTTCTTCATTTATTCGTCGGTCGTCGGTCGTTCTCATGTGAACAGTCCTTTAGTATCATGAAACACGAATCAGACAAGAAAAATCATTAATTTTTAAGGTGTCACTTTATGATCATGACCATTCACATATGTCACAACTGTCAGTGCAATCATCATCGTCACCAAAATATCATTAATCTTTTTGGGAGAATTCAAATGATGTGTTGATGGGACTTTTTTGTGGATTTTTCATATAAAAAGCTAGTATTTTGTTTGCCTTCATATTTTGGAACAGAATTGCAGAAGTGCGCAAAATGAAGTCATGCAAATGCCATTAACCCTAAGGGTCATTTTTTTTGTTCAGTACGAGACTATCCAGTCTACAATCCATCCAGTTTTGCCGACTAAATTCTGGAACTAAATGACAATTCTATTAATAGATTGTTCAGAGGAAAAAAATGTAGACGGATCATGTAGGAATATCTTGTCTGAGCTTGGTCTAAAAAGCAGACTTTAATTAGGGTTCGAAATCTATCAAAAGAGCTATCAGTTCATAAAAACTTTGCAATAATGCCAAAGAAACTAATTCAAGAGCTTACTCTGGGACCCGGATGCACCGTTTTTAGTAGTACCACGAACTATGAAGAGCGTTCCATTATGCGTGATGCAACTCACACATATCCATTTTTTTTTTATTTCTTTGTATTATGAGCAATATTGAGAACGGCATTATTATCTTTCCAAGTCAACAAATTACTTTACCAAGCATATGGAACCCAACTCAAATTATCGCAAGTCAAATACCACCTATAATGCGACATCTGAAACAATAATTTACGGAATGTAACATTGCTGTTAAAACAACCAAATGTTTTCCATTTAAAATCAAAAGAGGATGTTTATGGGCAATGCAATGTTCCATAACTCAAGCAAATGACGATTATTATAAATCGATATTTTAATTTAACTGTTGCATGCGTTGTTCGCTTAACGTAACGTTGTCACTGATGGAACATGTAGGGGATGATGTTCGCAGTAAGGAAATATGGAAACCAAGGCAGTAATATTTTAATTGGTATGCATACACCGGAAATGCTTCTTTTTTATCCTTTTTCTTAAAATAAGTGGAGGCCAACATCCGTCCTTAGACCAAGACACTTGCTTCTAGATCGGCTATATTAAGTGTTATGGGTATTTTGTTTAAAACAAAAATGTGTTGTTAGTTCCGCATGAACAGTCTTAGGCCCCGATTGCTGTTGTCGATCATTAATTGAATCGAAGAGATTCGATTGATTCGATTGGAATCGATGGAACAATGCACTATTGTATTTCTTTAATTATCTTATGTCGAATTTTAACTCTCCCCGTTTTGTTTTTATCCTTTTTTATTTATTACCACATTTGTATAACAAATTTTATAATATTATTGTGAAATATTGTTATTTTTAGTTTTAAGATCTATTAATTGTGGCTTGTATTAAGTCTTTAATAAAATTCAAAAAAATTCAAAATTGTGAATAAGTTCACAAAATATGTGAATATGTATTTCAATGTTTACAATTCTATGTTGTGTTAATTTTTGAAATTATTTGTATTATTTTACGTAGAAAAGAATTGAGTTGCGAAACAACAACAGGCCTCGGAAACGGACGGATACACTGATGACAACCCAAGCAAATGTATAAAGGACAACGAATTTTGGATATGCTTGGGTCGGATATGCGCAGTCTATTAAGGGACCTAACACCCCCGAACAGTTAGCGGAGGCCCTCAACTGCTACAAAGCAATTATTACCGCTATCCAGGAAATGCGATGGGATGGAAAGGGCAAAAGGAGGATGAGAAACTGCGACATCTACTATGGTAATTTTTACCGAGAGCAACATCAGCGACTCTTTGGCTGTGGATTCGTCGTGGGAAACAGACTCAGGCAAAAAGTCTTGAGCTTCAAAAGCGTGAGCGAACGCATCACGACAATCCGAATCAAGGCTAAATTCGGCAGCAATGTCCTAGCTATGACTTTAAAATTGTTCTCGGCGATTTTAGCGCAAAGCTGAGAAAAGAGGACATCTTTGGTGGAAAAGTTGGAAAGCACAGCCTGCCCGACACCACTTCCGATGACGGATTCAGGCTGATCGATTTTGCTGCGAAGAGAAATGTTGAGGTATCAAGCACCTGGTTCCCTCATCTCAACATCCATAAACCTACATGGAGATCTCCTGATCAATCAACCGTCAACCAGATTGATCACATTGCGATCGACGGAAGGCACTTGTCCAGCATTTTAGATGTTCAAACTTTCTGAGGAGCTAACATCGATTTGGACCACTACCTGCTACGAATATCCCGACAACGGCCAAAACAAGGAAATGCTGTAAGAAAATTCGACGTCGGAGAGATCGCCAGATCCTTCTCTGATCGAGTGTCAAGTAACCTCTTAAGGATTCCTATGCCGCCAACATCAAGCATTGAAGACCAGTGTCAACATTGCCAGAAGAGCAGTTAGAGATGCCGCCTCTAATGTGCTGGGTTTCACACAGCCACCAAAACGAAACCCCTGGTTTGATGAAGAATGCAGGCAGGCCCATGCAGCCAAGCAGGAGGCATACAAAGCGGCGCTGCATAGAAGGACAAGAGCTGCTCGTGAGCTCTACGAGCAAAAGAGGAGAGAGGAACGCCGGCTTCTCAGGAGAAAAAAGAGAGAGCATGAGAAGCGTCAGATCGAGGATGTTGAGAGAGCCAACAGCAGGAATGAAGTTCGGAGGTTTTATCGAAAGGTTAAACAGCTGGCTCAAGGTCATCGAGCAAGAACGATGCCTGCAGAGATAAACAAGGGAACATCATAGTAGAATCGCAGTCAATGCTGGGGATTTGGAAAGACCACTTCTGTAGATTGTATAACGGCGACGACGAACAAAACACCGCCGTCAGACAGGAGCCTTTCATCGGACACGATGATAGCCAACAATTCCGTGAACCCGACCTAGAAGAAGTGAAAACCGCAATATCACGGCTGAAATCCAACAAAGCCGCTGGAGCAGATGGACTAGCTGCTGAGTTGTTCAAAGCAGCAGGCGACGAGCTAGATAGGAGCATGCACCAAATCATCTGTAAGATATGGTCAGAGGAATGCATGCCCGATGAATGGAACCTCAGCATTGTTTGCCCGATCCTGAAAAAGGGAGATCCTCTAAACTGCGCCAACTATAGAGGAATAAGTCTACTAAACATCGCCTACAAGATCCTCTCTGCCGTAATATGTGAACGTCTGAAGCCTTTCGTCAACAATCTGATTGGTCCTTATCAATGTGGCTTCAGGCCAGGAAAGTCAACCATCGACCAAATTTTCACGTTGCGGCAGATCCTGGAAAAGACCTATGAACTCCAAATCGATACCCACCACCTTTTCATCGATTTTAAGGCCGCGTATGACAGCATCTACAGAGACGAACTGTACAAAGCTATGTCTAGTTTTGGCATCCCTGCCAAGCTCGTTCGCTTGTGCAAAATGACGATGGAGAACTCACGCTGCTCCATCAAGGTTGGCAACGAGCTTACGGAATCTTTCGACGTCAAAAAAGGATTCAGACAAGGCGATGCACTGTCATGCGATTTCTTTAACATCGTTCTTGAGAAGATAGTGCAGAACTCCAACGTCAACACCAGAGGCACTATCTTCCAAAAATCTGTTCAACTTCTCGCGTACGCCGATGATATTGATATAATGGGAAGAACACAGCGTGATGTCAATGGCGCCTTTGTGAGAATTGAGACAGAAGCGGCAAAAATGGGTTTAGCGGTAAATGAGGGAAAAACGAAGTATATGCTGTCTTCGAGGAAGGACACCCAACACCGACGGCTCGGACAGAACGTCACAATAGACGCATATAACTTCGAGGTAGTAGAGGAGTTTGTCTACCTAGGCTCCGCTATAAACACGGGCAATAACACCAGCGCCGAGATCAGACGAAGAATAACTCTTGCTAATCGTGTTTCTTTGGGCTAAGAAAGCAATTGAGTGGAAAAGCCCTCTCTCGAGCAACTAAGGTAAAACTGTACAACACACTCATCATCCCAGTCCTGCTGTATGGTGCAGAAGCATGGACCCTGACAAAATCGGATGAAAGTGCCTTAGGCTGTTTCGAGAGGAAAGTTCTTCGGGTCATCTTTGGCCCCGTGTGCATTGAAGGGGAATGGCGAAGAAGATACAACAGCGAACTTTACGGGTTGTACAACGACATGGACCTAGCCAGAAGGGTCAAGGTCCAGAGACTCAGATGGCTCGGTCATTTAGAGCGAATGGACACCAATGCTCCGGCCCGGAAAGCCTTCGACACTATTCCCGAGGGACGTAGGAGGAGAGGAAGACCGCGACTCAGGTGGCGCACTCAAGTGGAAGAGGACCTCAATCAACTTGGAGTGCAAAACTGGAGACGACTAGCTAAGGACCGAGCTAGCTGGCGGAGACTGTTGATTGAGGCCTAAGTCCACAACGGACTGTAGCGCCACCTTATGTAAGTAAATAAGTAAGGAAAATTGAAAAATTAACACCCAGCCCCCGATCTAAGGGGGGCAGACCGGAGCCTGTGCCCCGGGCGGCAAGTTCGGAGGGCGGCAAAATTCATCGCAGTGTTCAGGAATTTAAGACCAATGTAGTCCGGCACCTCCTCTCCAACCCCTTCCCTCTTTCCCTTCCCTTTCATGATTCAATTTGAGTGAGAAAAATTCTCCTCTCCCTTTCTGACGACAAACTTATTCTTATTCTTCGATTTTGAAGACGAGTGAATATTTTTTAACGCTCAGGTGTAAACGACAACGGTATTTTTTTTAAACTCAAAATGATTTTCAAAGACAAATGTACACGACTATTTCTCACGAACTTTATCCTTTATTCCAAAACTTAAGTCACAACAACGTTTCAAATGAAAACATGTAATTAGAATTCATAAATAAAAATTAAATTGAAATAATTATGTAGTTCTAGATACCTCAAAAAAAAATGTATGCCATAAAGTTTCTTAAGAAATTATTTATATTTTTATTTTGCTTTTTCAATTCCTTAGTGCGGTTTTTTTTTAAATTGATTTTTTATTTACTTATTTATGGTGGCGCTAGGGATGTCGAAATTCAAAAAAATATCGATATATATCGTATCGATATTTTTAAAAAATATCAATATCGGTTTTGATATTTTTTAAAAAAAATATCGATATATCGATATATCGGTAAAATATGACAAAAAAAATAATTTTGCCTATTACTTCAAATTCAATCATCAACATTACTAAACTTATCAATAGACATAATTTTAAATAAAATAAAACAACGATATAGAATTTATTGTGTGCGAATGGTGAGACCAAGCAAAAGCACCATAGTTGAGAATGTGTTGTGTTTTCAAATTATTCAATATTCATGTTATTGAGTGCAGTGTCTACTCATCTGCTGTGTAGCATTCCATTCCTTTCCTTTTGAAGAATTTTTTTTTAGTCACAAAAAATATCGAATTTTTATACCTTTTCGATATGCGGATTTTTATATCGATATATCGATATATCGAAAAATTAAATATCGTCCAAAAATATCGGCAAATCCAGAAAAAAATATCGATATATCGATATATCGATATTTTTTCGACATCCTAGGTGGCGCTACAGTCCAGGTCGGACCAGGCCCTCACCCTACAAACTTCTCCAGCCACCTCGGTCCCTGGCTAGCTGTCTCCAGTTTTGCACGCCAAGTTGGTTCAGGTCCTCTACCACCTGTGTGCTCCACCGGAGTCGCGGTCTTCCTCTTCTGCTTTTTCTCTTAAAGCAGCCCAAAGCATTTTCGTCAGATGTTGTCATAGTCCATGTCTCTGCACCATACATGAGGACCGGGATGATGAGGGTTTTATAAAGTGTCACTTTAGCTGCTCGGGAGAGGACTTTACTACTCAATTGCCTTCTAAGTCCAAAGAAGCAGCGATTGGCAAGAGTGATTCTTCTTTTGATTCAAGCGCTGGTGTTGTTGTCTGAGTTGATAGCGGATCCCAGGTAGACAAGGTCCTTAACTACCTCGAAGTTAAATCTGTCTATGTTGAAGTTTGCTCCAAGACGTCGATGTTGGTAGTCCTTTCTTGACGACGCAGTATTAACTTGGTCTTGCCCTCGTTAACCGCTAGACCCATCTTCCTGGCCTCCGTCTCAAGGCTCACAAACGCTCCACAGCGTGATTTCACGCTGTGTTCTTCCAATTATGTCAATGTCGTCTGCGTTTCCTAGTAGCTGGAGGGATTTTTGAAAGATTGTGCCCCTGGTGTTGACATTGGAGCTTTGCACAATCTTTTCAAGTTCTATATGCAAAGATGGAACACCCTGAGTTATCCATTGTCATCTTACACAGACGGATGAGTTTGTCTGGGATGCCAAAACTAGACATTGCTCTATATAGTTGGTCTCTATAGACGCTGTCATACGCGGCCTTAAAATCGATGAAAAGGTGGTAGGTATCGATTTGAAGTTCCTGGGTCTTCTCCAAGATCTGCCGTAGAGTGAATATTTGATCGATGGTGGACTTTCCGGGTCTGAAGCCACACTGATAAGGACCTACAAGGTTGTTGACGAAGGGCTTCAAACGTTTACACAGCACGGCAGACAAGATCTTATAGGCGATGTTAAGGAGACTTATACCTCTGTAGTTGGTGCAGTTAAGGGGATCCCTTTTTTTTGAGGATCGGGCATACAATGCTGAGGTTCCATTCATCGGGCATGCTTTCCTCCGACCAAATTTTGCACAAGAGCTGGTGCATGCTCCTAACCAAATCATCTCCAGCTGCTTTGTTCGACTTAAGATTAGATATCGCTATCTTCACTTCGTCCATGTCGGGTGGGTGGAATTGTTGGCCTTCTGCACCTAAATTGAATGGTTCTGTATTGCTGACTGAGTCGTCATCGCCATTATACAGCTTGGAAAAGTGGTCTTCCATATCCTCAGCACTGACTGCGGTTCTACTACGAAGTTCCCATGATGGTCTCTACAGGCTTCAGTTCGGGGTGTATAAGCCCTGGAGGTTTGTTTCAACTTTTTGTAGAACTTTCGAACCTCGTTCCTGTTGTGACATCCCTCTATCTCCTCGATTGCACGCTTCTCATGCTCCCTTTTTTCGTTCTGAGAAGTTTATGCTCCTTTCTCCTTTTCAGCTCGTAGAGCTCACGAGCTGCTCGTGTCCTTCTTTGCAGCGCCGGTTTGTATGCCTCTTGTTTAGCTGCATGTGCTCGCTGGCATTCATCGTCAAACCAGGGGTTTCGTTGTGGTGGCCGTGTAAAGCATGGAAAGCATCGCCAAATATTTTGAACCAAAAAAATAATCCCTTAATGGGGAGTGTTTAAGCAATAAAACTATTTTTTCATGTAATAGTCGGTGGTCCTTAACAAGGATATGCCTATAATCATAGGGTTGTGCCGTCCATCATAGTATAATTAGATTTCATACAAATAATGTAAGCATCGCTGGGCATTAATCCTTATATCAATTGCATAGTACTCTAAATATTGAAACATCAAAAGGCAAAAATGTTCTTCGGTAGTGGTATCACGGTGGCATCAACACACAAAGTATTATCCTGACTATCGAAATTATAGCCTGAGGTCAGAAAACTACGCACGGAATAGGGTGGGATAATTCTCTAACTCTTTGCTTAGACAGAAACTGTTTGGTGTTCGGATTTTCAAATTTCAGGATGCAGATGCAGGATCATCATAAGGATTTTCTTCTTTTAACTATTTTGCATAGTGCATGACACCGCGGAAAGTTGCATTTGCAGGGTCGTCGCGTCGAGGGTTGTTGTTGTTTACTGTTTAACTTAACATTTCATTAATTATAATTATGTTTGATCGTAGCTAATCATTATCTAAAGAAGATAATTTTTCTCGCAAATATAAGTGTGAATTGAGTCCTCAAGACTCATCAACAATAAATTTAGAATATGCGACGACTTGGCGAAACATTACCCTCTTCCCACTTAAAATCGGTTTGATTTATGGTCTAAAAATGCAAATTAGTAATTTTTGAATTTAACTTATCGGTTACGCGCCGAATGATTTATGGCTTGTGAATTTTGAATTTGTGAAAATATGTTGCATTTTTTATTCTTTCCTATTGATGAAATATGATTTATGAATGAGATACATAGGTACATGCCAATCTTAAACCACTTGAAGCGATACTATTAATTTTCCTCTTAGGAATCGCATGAATGCTGGCGTGACAGCTCTTGAAGAGCCAAGGCCTATAGTGGCTTACTCTCGTCAACAATTCTCTAGCTGGTGTGAAGAATTGAGGGGACATACAATTTAACGCCGATTCAGAACGGCAAAGTTGAGAAGCACTTTTTCATGACAGATGTACACAGTGCACTTGGAAGTTTTGTCAGTTCTTCGCAAGAGGCAGTGCCCGTGAAAGATGAAATAAAAACTATATGCACGAGTAGGACTCGAACCCACGACGTTCTGCTTGGTAGCCAACGCACCTAACCACTAAGCTACGGACACTACATCGGCTGCTTTTTAGGCCATCAAAAAATAAAGTGGGCGAACTTTCAGCAAATTTGGGGAAGGTAACATTTCTTAACTTAAAAATATTCCTCATAAACAAATAATGTTTTTAGTCTTGACACTTGAACTTCAAAAAGACATATCATATTCTAACCACATTTCTAATCCTTTTCCAACTTGGGGTCATATTTTTTTAAATGTAGAGCTATCATCCTTAGGGGAAATACCAATGATTGTTTGTTCCACCCTCAGAGTTTTTTATTCCTTCTATTTACATTTTCATTTTTATTTTTGAACCCGTTCTGTTTCCGTTAATCACTTTTGAAATATAAATAGGAAATGTATAGGAAGAAAATATGCCGTGAATACAATTTACACCCCTTATCCTTCTCTATTGTATTGCTTTCACAGAATTATTAATCCGTGCTATGCTGTGTATTGAATAGCACTAAAAAAGATATCGATTAACCACTTCCGATTTTTATCATCGCAACCTTCAGCGTGTCTTTTATCCTCGGGCCGTGCGTCGCAACAATGCCGTAATCAGTTTTAAATTCATAGGACACTGAACTATATAGTGGTTATACATATAATCTAATATTAATGAGTTAGCGGTAATTCAAATGCATTCAAACGAAAACCGTGGGTATTTCAAAGGATTTTGATCTTCGTTCAATGCATTGTTTCTATTCTTAGCATATTTTACAAAAGCAAAAATTAATGTGTCACAGCAGCTTTTGCATGGATTATGAGGATGAAGAGTATATATTTTGTTTTTCATTGTTTCCTCTTACCGCAGAATTAAATAGTTCTTTTGTAATGTAAACCTTAAAGACATGTAGTTGGAAATCTGAAAACATTGCCACCATTTTTTTTTTCACTACTCAGTAGCCAGCACAGCAAAATTGCCTCGGCAAACAATAAAAATCAGTCGATAAAAAGGCCAGTAAAAAAGTAACAGTTGTGCCGGCGATAGAACTTTCAATCATTGAAATGAAGACAGCGCTGTTGGCGTTAAGAATAATTATTTTGCTACGCAAATCCAACGATCTGAGCTTATCTGAGTTATGCACTCGCTTAGATTGAGGTACTTAATTCTTCTTAACGCCAACAGCGCTGTCTTCATTTCAATGATTGAAAGTTCTATCGCCGGGACAACTGAAGTTGTTGAAGTTGACTACATTAGCTGCGTTTTATTATCCTCACTAACCCATATGGGTTAATTTTTTGCACAAAAAACCAACAACCTGGGATCCCGATACCTATCGGGATTTATTTTGTAACTCAAAAATGTGTTCTAGTTATGGCGAGTAGATGGCGAGTGTGCGACAAAAAAGAAGTTATTTTAGAAAGAGTGTTCCGCCAGCCGTTACTGATTTGAATTTTCAGATTTTGCTATCCCTTGAAGCTTGAAGCCTTTGGTTTTCCACTAGGATTCATTCATTGGGTTAAATCTTACTTAGAAAACCGTCAGTATCGAGTCCTGTTCAGATGGAACATATCTGATCCCTTTGTTGCTATCTCAGGCGTTCCGCAAGGATTCCATCTCGGCCCACTTCTTTCGTCGTCGCCATAAATAACTTTGAGAAAATCATTTCCCATTATAATTTGTTTTTGTGTTATTTAACACTGCAGTAAGGCTGCGTCCGTCAATTCCATTTATGTATTTGAACAACGATAACAACAGCCGCGTTTTATTATCCTCACTAACCCATATGGGTTACCTCGTAATAATAAAACGATCTGGGTTATGAAGGTTGAAGTTCAAACTATGTTTTTTTTCCGAGACGCAACCCTGATAAATTTTATTTTGCTTTTCCACGAACAACTTGTTTTTATTAATTCCAATTGAATTGACTCTTATCCTATGGCTTCATAAAACTGTAGCTAAGAGAGGAATACGTGTTATTTTTTTGTTAAGAGTGTTCCGGACCAAAACTGCGTTTTTTCAAATGGTATTGTGAAGCGATTAAATGTCGTATTGACATGATTAAGGTGTCATTCTGTAGACAAAAACTGTTTCTAAAAAACTATTGGAGCACAATTTCAATTTAGTATTTCGTTACTCAGTAGTAAAGGCTCAAAAACTCCAAAATGGCCAAAAATCGTACTTTTTCAAAAAGAATTCCATCAAAATAAAAACATTTTTCGCTAACATTTCTTAATGAGCATAAAATTCGACATTTAAACTGTATAACTATTGGAGAAAAAATTAACTTTTTAAACAAAAAAGAATTTAAAAACTATGAATAAAATTTGTATTTTTGATAAGCAATTTTTCTTATGATGCGATATTTATTTTTTTTTAAATCTCTTCATTTATTTAGCACGTACTTTTTCTCAACACAGCAATCAAAACATTTTGAAAAAAACTTTGATCAAACACATTTTATTTCAAAATTAAGGGATAGTAAAATCTGCCTAAATTTGAAAATTCAAATCAGTAACGGCTGGCGGAAGTCACGATTCTCATAGGAAGGCTATTCTCTCTCTCTTAGTAAGATGCATTTAGTTCAAAATTTGTCGTCTGCAGTTGGGTGGCGCTTAAAGCAGTAAGAATTTTCAGTTTCAGTCCGGAACACTCTTAAGAGTGTTCCGGACTGAAACTGAAAATTCTTACTGCTTAAGCGCCACCCAACTGCAGACGACAAATTTTGAACTAAATGCATCTTACTAAGAGAGAGAGAATCGCCTTTCTATGAAAATCGTGACTTCCGCCAGCCGTTACTGATTTGAATTTTCAAATTTAGGCAGATTTTGCTATCTCTTAATTTTGAAATAAAATGTGTTTGATCAAAGTTTTTCTCAAAATGTTTTGATTTCTGTGTTGAGAAAAAGTACGTGCTAAATATATGAAGAGATTAAAAAAAAATAAATATCGCATCATATGAAAAATTGCTTATCAAAAATACAAATTTTATTCATAGTTTTTTAATTCTTTTTTGTTTAAAAAGTGAATTTTTTCTCCAATAGTTATACAGTTTAAATGTCGAATGTTATGCTCATTAAGAAATGTTAGCGAAAAATGTTTTTATTTTGATGGAATTCTCTTTGAAAAAGTACGATTTTTAGCCATTTTGGAGTTTTTAAGCCTTTACTACTGAGTAACGAAGTACTTAATTGAAATTGTGCTCCAATAGTTTTTTAGAAACAGTTTTTGTCTACACAATGACACCTTAATCATTTCAATACGACATTTAATCGCTTCACAATACCATTTGAAAAAACGCAGTTTTGGTCCGGAACACTCTTAATATGGCTGATATTGATAAATCTTTGTACAATAACTTCTTTTTTGTCTCACACTCGCCATCTATCCGTCATAGTTAGAACACATTTTAGAGTCAAAAAATAAACCCCGATAGGTATCGGGGTTACAGGTTGTTGGTTTTTTGTGCAAAAAATTAACCCATATGGGTTAGTGAGGATAATAAAACGCAGCTAACATTCTAGTTTATGCCGATGATATTAAAATCATTAAGCGTATCTCCTCCGTCTCCGATATTTTAATACTTCAAAACGACTTAGATATCTTCATTACATGGTGTAACAAAAATTTCCTTGAACTTATCGTTATCAAATGCCAGTTAATGACCTTTTCCCGCAAGCACTTCCCATCTCTACTACGTTCTTATCATTTTTCCAACGAACAAATTCCAGTTGTTTCTTTCATTCGTGATCTGGGTATAATTATGTGATCAGGAGTTGAGTTTTAGAACCCATTATGATTCGATTATTGCAAAAGCAGATTCAGCTTTAGGTTTTATTAAACGGTGGTCAAAAGAGTTCTCTGACCCTTATGTAACAAAGGCTCTGTATACAACTTTTGTAAGACCCATCCTTGAATATGCCAGCCCCGTATGGTCTCCATACCAAATAACTCATTCCCACAGGATCGAGTCGATTCAAAAAAGGTTTTGATTCTCCTTACGCAACCTCCGTTGGAACAACCCCCTTATTAAAACAAAAAAATAGAGTGGCGCGACAGCTCTTGAAGAGCCAAGGCCTAAGTGGCTTACACTCATCATCAAGTCTCTAGGTGCGTGTGAAGAATTGAGGGGACCTACAATTTAACGCCGATTCCGAACGGCAAAGTTGAGAAGCACTTTTTTCATGACAGATTATACTCTTGGTAGTTTTGTCAGTTCTCTGCAAGAGGCAGTGCCCGTGAAAGATGAAATAAAAACTATGGGCACGAGTAGGACTCGAACGCACGACGTTCAGCTTAGCAGCCAACGCACCTAACCACTAAGCTACAGACACTACTTATTTTACCCCCTTATAATGATCGTTTACATATTATCCAACTCCATTCGCTTGAAAAACACCGAGAAACTGCCGACATTATTTTCATCCATCACTTGCTCACAGGAGCTATTGATAGCCAATCTTCTTGCTATGATTTCTCTAAATACCAATCCTCGTAATTTGAGATCTGTCCCTTTCTTTCATGTTCCTGCTCACCGTATCAACTACGCTCATCAATAGAATGTTACGATCAGCCAATAGAGTTCAACATGTCTTATTCTTCCCCCACCATGGTCTCGCCGTCTATATTTGGAATGATGTTGCTTATCAATTCTTACCACAATATGGACGCTGTTCCGACCCTTTTTTCAATTTTATGTGGTTCAAGATCTCCGTAAATAAGCACATCATTCACTACTGTTTTCTTTATCGAAGCCCAAATTTGGAGCTTCAACTTCTCGCGAATTTGACGCTTTGTCTGACTCCATCCAAAGAATTGTATCCCTGCATCCTCACACTGAAATCGTTATTACGGGCGATTTCAATGCACACAATTCGTGGCTTCTCCATTCGGGCCAAACAACACCCGAAGGAATGTGTGCTGAGATCTTTGCTGAGTTTAACCACCTAACTCAGCTTGTCACCGAGCCCAAGCTGTAAATAGGTTATCAGGGAAAAAGAAGTAAAGTTCCGGTGTTTTAGAGCCAACCCAACTGAGGAAAACCGGAATAAGTTTAAACAAGCCAGGAAGGTCTGCAATGCCCATATTCGGCGGACCAAATATGAAGAATTTTTCTTCTTCCTCGGTCCCTACGCTCGTTGACAATGACACTCCAGTTGTTAGCTCGCTCGCCAAAGCTAACCTTTTTGCTAGGCAGTTCGCCGCCAACTCTCCGCTGCCAGAGAGTGTCATGGCTCCTCCAGTTCTTGAGCGCGTCAATGATTCCATGGGACAAATCTTCTTCCGCACTCGTGCTGTGACGAGAGTATTAAAGGATCTCAACATACATCAATCCGCTGGTCCGGATGGTATCCCCGCTATTATTCTGAAGAGGTGTTCTTCCAAGCTGACAAGACCCTTGCGTAAGCTTTTCCATCTATCATACTCTTCTGGGCTCGTTCCGAGCAGTTGGAAAACAGCATTTGTCCAGCCAATCCCAAAAAAGGTGAATCGTCTTCTCCCTCCAATTATCGTCCTATTGCACTTACGTCTCTTCTTTCTAAGGTCATGGAAACGCTGATAAACTATCAGCTTCAAGAAATATCTCGAAGACCGAAAGCTTCTTAATGACCGGCAGTTCGGCTTTCGCAGCAACAGGTCAACTGGTGATTTGATGGTTTATCTCACCGAACAGTGGAACAAATCATTACATCGTTTTGGAGAAAGTCAGATTGTTGCATTTGGTATTTCAAAGGCATTTGATAAAGTCTGGCATCTTGCTCTTTAATCGAAAATGCGTGCCTTCGGTATCGATGAATCCCTCCTTCGTTGGATTAGAAACCTTCTTTCGAAGTTCAATACATGTTGAAACATAAAAACAACTCAGCTCCTTATCACTTTGTGATGAAAACTTAATTTCATCATAATATTTTCCATAGCAATATTTTCCAGATATTATTATTTTTCATTACTTAATAAATTATATTCAAATCGTTGAGACCTCTTGTTTCCCTAAAGAAAATATTCAACAGGTTATGGGCCCAGTCCATAAGCGAATAGAAGATATTCAAGAGATCGTATATGAATAAATACAATTATTAAAAGCTATAGATTCTGGTGCAAGATGTCCTCGAACATGAATTCAATCAGACCGTTGACGAGCGAGAATTACGATACATGGGTAATGCAAATCGAAGCGGTGATGATCAAATGTGGGACATGGAAGCATGTAAACGGAAGAATACAAAAACCTGAATTGAAGGAAAATGACGAAAACTCCAGAATTGAATTCGAAAATTGGTTAGAAGCTGACGCAAAAGCCAAATCGGATTTGATAATCGCCATTGATCCGAGCCTGTTGCGGCTGGTAAAAGGATTAGACACTGCTAAGAGCGTCTGGGATCGATTAAAATCCGAATTTGCATCAACAGGACCAGTCAAAAAGGCCACGTTGCTCAAGCGTGTTGCTACTTACAAGATGCAAGAGGGCGATAATCTCCGAACCAATTTAATGGAGTTCTTTGATGCCGTTTCACAATTAAAATGTATGGGTGTGGATATACACGAAGAATTGTTGTCTATACTATTATTAAACGGACTACCACCAAGTTTCGAGTTGTTCCGGTGTGCTATGGAATCTCATGACAATTTACCAAAACCTGAAATTCTTCGAGAGAAGATTCTTGAAAAGAATGAAGCACAAAATCAACGAAAAATAGATACGGATACAGAAGCTATGTTTGTTCGCCGTGGGAGTAATCAAAGGAAGACAAAATTCGAACGAGAACCACAACACTGTAAGAAGAACATCAATACCAATGGAAGGGAAGGTGATAAAATTTTTAAATTCAAATGCTACAAATGCCATCAAGTTGGTCACAAGGCATCTGAATGTCCAGAGGTCAAGAAACAGTACTCAAAGTGTTATCCTAGAGCCGAATCTTCTGCGAAAGCAGAAAGTACTTTTCATACAATGGAATTAGTAGATCAAGCTTTTGGGGTAACGAAGTTTTCGAATGATGGGCGTTGGTGCTTGGACAGTGGCTGCACATCACATATGTGCAACGATGAACGACTATTTTTGTCTACACCTTCAGTTGTACAGGAAAAACTTCTTTTGGCAAATGATTCTTTGGCAAAAGTTGATGGGAGAGGAACAGCTGGAATTATCACTACAGACGGGAAGTCTGAAAGGTCAGTAAAACTTCAGAATACGCTTTTAGTTAAGAACTTAAGGACTAACCTCCTTTCTGTTTCGAGGATAACGGACCATGGGTGCACCATAACATTTGACCAGATGAGAGCAACTGTTCGTGGAGATGATGGTGAAGTCAAAATGATTGCGAATCGAGTCGGGCAATTGTACTACGTTCAAGAAAGTACTGAACAGGCATGTGTACTAGAAAAGGAACCAGCTAGCCTTGAACTATGGCATCGTAGGCTTGGTCATCTCAACACAAGAGATTTGTTGAATCTGTCGCGAAATGGAATAGCTTCTGGGCTAGACATCAGTGTAGATGGGAACAATAAAAAGTCATGTGAAGTTTGTCTTCGCGGAAAAATGACGTCATTGCCTTTTCCAAAAAGTTCACACAAATCTACTCAGCTCTTGGATCTGGTTCACACTGATGTCTGGGGGCCATCCAGGACAAATTCACTGGCTCAGTCACGATATTTTGTCACTTTCATCGATGACAGCAGTCGATGGTGTGAAGTCTTTTTTCTGAAACAGAAGAGTGAAGTTTTTCGTGCGTTTAAGGAGTACAAAGCTCGCGTGGAGCTTCAAACAGGCTTTAAAATAAAATGTTTGATGTCGGATAATGGACGAGAATTCCGTAATAATGAATTTGATGAGTACCTGAAAGCTAATGGAATAAAACGAAGACTTACGGTTCCCCATACTCCACAGCAAAATGGAGTGGCTGAACGTAAAAATCGGACACTCGTGGAAATGACAAGATGCATACTTATTCAGTCAGGACTAGGAAACGAATTTTGGGCAGAAGCTCTCGCAACGTCAAATTATTTGCGAAATAGATGTCCGACGGTAAGTTTAGATGGCCATACCCCTTTTGAACTTTGGAACAAAGAACTTCCTAATCTGAGCCATCTTAAAGTTTTTGGAGCAAAGGCATTTGTGCTGGACAAATCTGCTGGAAAATCAAAGTTCGAGGCTCGTTCAAGTGAAGGAATATTGGTCGGATATTCGGAAGCATCTAAAGGTTATCGAGTGTGGATTCCAGAAAAACAGAAGGTTGTCGTAGCTAGGGACGTCAAATTTATTGAAAACGAAATCTTCGAACAAGCACGAGACGAATACATAGTAATCGAGGGTGAAAAGTCTAAGAGCGTACCTGAATTATCTTCTGTACATGCACCGGTGCAGCAAGCGGAAACAAATCTAGAGCTTGAAGTTGAAACATTGGCTGGAAACTCTACAGAACATCAAAATTCGCTCACGGATTCCAAGGAACCGAAGAAAGTATATCAAACCAGATCTAGAACACGAAACGTAAAAGCAGAACTTGCACGAACATTGCAGAAAATGGAAGATAAAGAAAGAGAAAAGGCAGATGAAGATGTCTTTTTTGATCCACTGGATGAAACTGCAAGTGTAGAAATGGCCAATATTGGTGAACTACTTCTTGAAGATGCGATGACTGGAAATGAAGCAAATGAATGGTTGGCTGCGATTAAAGACGAGATTCTGAGTTTGAAAACGAAAAACACCTGGGATCTTGTCGAGCGTCCATCAGAGAGATCTGTTGTGACCAGCAAAATTGTTCTTAGAAACAAATTCAAAGCAGATGGAACCTTAGAACGTCGAAAAGCTCGAGTTGTTGCCAGAGGTTTTTCGCAGCGTCATGGAATTGACTTTGAAGAAACATTTGCACCCGTAGCTCGTCTTGAGTCTATTAGACTCCTTATGGCATTGGCTGTTCGTGAGAATCTTGAAGTTTTCCAGATGGATGTCGTTTCGGCATATCTAAACGGGGATCTGGAAGAAGAAATCTATATGGAACCTCCCAAATACTTCCAACAGGCACTGCAGTTGATAGTTGACGAAAATGGCGAAAGGGATGAAGTAAGGAGAAAAGCGAAACAAATGCTTCAGGAGTTCAATAAAGGTAACAAAGTGTGTCGATTGAGGAAGGCGCTTTATGGTCTTCGACAAGCAGGACGTCAGTGGTATAAAAAGATTGATGAAACACTACGTAGTTTTGGCTTGATACCAGCTTCGAACGACACATGTCTTTACTATAGTTCAAGTAAAGAAGATTTTACAGTGGTTGCAATATATGTCGATGACATATTATACACTTCAAAAAGTAAACAGATGTTGGACCTAATCCGGAAAGGACTTGCTGCTGCCTTTGAGATCAAGGATCTTGGATTGGCACGTTACTGTTTAGGAGTCGAAATAATACAAAAGAGTGGTGAAATAAGGCTTAAGCAACAAGGATATATAAAAGAGTTATTGAAGAAATTCAATATGGACGAATCAAATCCAATTAGTACCCCGAGCGATTCAAAAGCAAAATTACCTAAGGGAGAACATTGTGCTGAAGAATTGCAAATAAAAAGACCATACCGACAGCTAATTGGGTCACTTATGTACCTGGCGATTGCGACTAGACCGGACATTGCTTTTACTGTCAATCGACTAGCACAATTCAATGAATGCTATCAAGAAGTACATTGGTCTGCTGCGAAGCGAATCTTGCGGTACTTGCGGTGTACAGAGAATCATGGGTTGGTGTACACAAAGGATGAATTTGGGTTAAGAGGTTTTTCTGATTCTGATCATGCAAATGATGAAGCAGATAGAATATCATATACTGGATATGTCTTCATACTTAGTGGAGCTGCAATTACTTGGCGTTCTCAAAAACAAAAATGTGCACGACTGGGTCGTACGAACTTGCTCCTGCATGCTAAAACTAAATATTTATGATTACTTAAATTGCAAAAGGTAGTGTTAAAATAAGAGATATACTTTAAGCAATTCTGATTACACTCTTACTTACAGCTTACACTTAACTCAAAAAAAATATATATATATATAAAAATAATTAGAATTTATTAAAAAAAAATTAAAATTGGGAAATGTACCTCGTATATACATTTCATTCCAAAAATTTAAATGCCGAACAAATTCAAACCTTATTCTTGATTTATTGAATTTTTTTTTTTGAAAATCGTCGGAGCCGTTTTTTTTTTAATTAATTTTTTATATATAAAATTTTTCAAAAATATCTTAAAATTAATTTGGGTATGCAGTTTTCAAGACCATGTAAATATACATATTATTCTCCAATTTGGATTTTTAAAATCGATCGATATAAAAATATTTTTTAAAAATCCAAAAAAAAATTTGAAATTTTTTTGAAAACAAAATATTATTTAAACAATATATACGTACTTTCGAAAAAAACTTACGCTGATCGGACTTTCAGTTTTCGAGAAAATCTAATAACAAAAAAACGGTTCTATGGGAGGTACCGTTTTGGAGCAATACAAAATTTTTTTTTACATAAAACACATGAATGTTTACAACAATTAAACTCGAGGAAGTTTAAAAAAAATCGTTCGGGCCGTTTTTGTGAAAAAAAATGTTTTGGTTTTTGGCCAAAAAAAATCGTATGGTGGCTACCCTAAATTTTGATCTTAAAACAAAAATAAAAAATTTGGGATATGACTTTTGCTCAAACCTCTAATTTTCAAATTTGAAGTCAATCGGACCAGTAGTTAAGCCTGTAGATGCCTGTAAACTTTCCGACAGACAGACAGACGGAATCGCCGGACCCACTTTTTTCGACTTCTCTATCATCGTAATATCATATCTCATCCTCATCTCAAATTTTTTTTTACGAATTCAATACTTGCCATATATTCTATATGTCGCAAGTAAAAATCTGTAGCTATTTCAACAACAGAGGCGGAGTATGTCGCATTATCCGAATCAGCAAGAGAAGCGGTATATCTCAAGATTCTAATGACTGAAATGAATTTACCGGATTTAGCTAAAATCGTAGTTGGAACAGACAACAGGGGAGCAAAACACATTGCAGAAAATGCAGTCTGTCACTCTCGAACAAAACATATTGCGACCAGATATCACTTCGTACGACAGCTATTAAAGGATGGAAAAATTGATATTCGGCCCTATCGAGGTAACCGTCGGAGCGGAATTTTCTCCGATTTCCTCCGAATCGGAGACATTTTGCTTGTCGGAGAACTACCTCGAAGCAAAATTCGGAGGAAATCGGAGAATATTCCGCTCCGACGGTTACCTCGATTGGGCCGATTGTTCACATACCAACAAATCAGATGCCCGCTGACGTATTAACAAAACCATTACCTGGACCGGCGCATTACCGTTGTTTAAACGAAATTGGTGTTACAACATGTTAAGGCGCATTGTTTTAGGAAGGCGTGTTGAAACATAAAAACAACTCAGCTCCTTATCACTTTGTGATGAAAACTTAATTTCATCATAATATTTTCCATAGCAATATTTTCCAGATATTATTATTTTTCATTACTTAATAAATTATATTCAAATCGTTGAGACCTCTTTTTTCCCTAAAGAAAATATTCAACAATACAAGTTATATTGGACGGATTCAAGTCTGAAACCCACAATAACAATATAAATGCTGGTGTCCCCAGCTGACGATAGTACCAATAGCTTTTCGTATTCCTTTCCTCTTTGGTTGTGGAACTTCAACGGCAAAATATGATAAGCTCATTAAACTCTGACTTAAACAGCAAATACAAATGGGGAATTAAAAATCGTGTAGAGTTTAATGCATCGAAAACTCAATGCTGTCTTGTATCGTTGAAGCGAGATATACCCCCCTTGCCACTGTCCACAGAAAAGGTATACCTAGAGTCGCAACTCAAGGCATTTTGCTCTCTTTCGACCTAAAAAAAATTAAATTTTATAAAAAAATATCCACATCGATGACACATTCGCATAGATGTGGATATTTCATCAAATTTAATTTTTCTAAATGCATTTTCAAATGGGATGAACCAATACATTAGCATTGATATGGAGTTACACAGATTCAGATAAAAAAAAAAGAGAACGAGTTGCGACTCTAGGTAATACCTTCTCTATGCCACTGTCTATGAGTGCCACTCGCATCAATAAGACCGAACATCTGGACCGAGCACATACGCGATGTCGCACAAAATGCCGCAAGATGTTTGGGTTTCTTAAGACGGTGCAAGAAATATTTCTCCCCATCTGATCTGGCTATTATCTATAAAACCTATATCCGTCCAAAGCTTAAGTACAATTCCCACCATTGGGCTGGTGTCCCAGCTACTTATACTTAAGCCTCTTGGATGGAATACAAAAAAGAGTTCTAAGAATGATTGGTGATAGAGAGCGTGTCTCTCCTTGTTCTATCGCTACTTTTACGGTAATTGCTCTAGTGAAATAGCCAGTTGCATTCCTCCCCTCAAACATTTTGCCCGTAATACTCGCGCTTCTAGGAATGCTCATCAGTTTACCCTCGAGCCCAACTTCGGACGTACTCTCGAGTATAGAGAATCGTTCTTTAGCCTTACTACGAGAATGTGGAACTCTCTTCCAAACTCTGTCTTTCCCAGTCACTACAATGTTCAAGAATTTAAGACCAATGTACACCGACACCTCCTTTCCAACCCTTTCTCTTCTTCCTAATGCACTCACTGTGTCTCTAGCATAAAAAGGGTATCAAAATCCCTTGAGTGGGTGCAAAATATACAAAAAAAAATGTTCTTTTAAATTTCAAATAAAATAATTTAAATAAAACGTCTGTAAAAAAAAATTATATTTTTAACTGACAGGAAGTATGCTTCAATTTGTAGAACTTTGTACCATTTGCCTGAACGTTTTCATTCCTGCACAAAATATGCAAACTACCCTACCGACGTATGTTGTCATGTTCCAATGACACAAATGGTTTGTGTATTTGCTTGAATTCATTTGCGTTGGCAGTAGAAAAAATAGCCCACTATTTACATTTAAAGTTATTTCTTTATTTTAAATAGAATTAATTTTGTTTTGTTTTTTTTTTTTTTATTATTAATTTATATTAATTTTCTGCTCACAATCATTGATATTCAACTATAAGTAGCGTTTCTTTTGTTTTCTATTATTTAACTGGTACTCTAATTTTACTTGGATTTTTACTGATTTTGTTTCAGGTTTTTTATCACACAATCTAAAAGTTATTCCATTCTTGTTCATTTTATTCTTGTTTAGTTGCTTGGTTTAGTGTATTTTTTTTTTGTTTTTTTGTTTTTTGTTTTTACACATTTAGTATTTTTTTTATACACAAATCTGTAAGATTAAAATTCTACAGCTTTTACAATAATTGCATTTAATTCTGATGACTCCTAACTTATGTTTAGGTGTTGAATTTGTATATTGATAATAATAGTTACGTTTTGAATTTGAATTTTATGATTTATATTAGGAAACAAGAGTAATACGAAAAACATGGGTGGAAAATTTGTTATAAGAAACGTAAATAAAAAAGACCGTCAATAAAAAAAAAAACCAAAAACAAAACAAAAAAGTAAAAAGATAAATATATTTATGTACTTGTAGAAATATTACAGTGTGCTTGCGTTTAAGTCTCTATTGTTGGTCTTAAAAATCTTCTTAATTGATAGATAGCTATGATTTATGTTCTGAAGAAGCTTAAGTTACTTATACTTCTTCCGTTTATTAGATTCCCATCCTTCCGATCCCTGATTCTGATCCGATTTCTAAGCGATCACTTTTGTCCAGAAATTATAATCTGTTCGGAAATTGGCACTCTTGAAATTACTGCGATCTGCCGCCGTCTCTGCAGCTACCAATTCATGCAGATCGCCAGCTAAACAATACCGCTAGATGTTGCCGGCTCCATTATAAAATTGGAAATTATGAAAATTCACCGGTGTCTTTGGACTCGGACACATGTATAGAAAATCATCGTTCTGCAATTGAGTTTGTGTTAAATTCGGTTCACTCGCACTACGATGGATTTTTGGCAGCGTCCGCAACATATTTTCGAGGGTGTTCAGTAGGTGCCGGAATAGCGGTCTTTCGTTTCGGTCGTATTTAATGCAATCCTCGCCGAGACGCTTTAAAGCTTGCGGACAGTCCGAACGTACTCGGGTCATGTCGGGTCGCAGAAGGCCCCGTCCAACCATGAACAGAATCTGATCTTTGTTGTTTATGTGGTTATAGGGTAGACATTCAGCTAGGAGTTCGTACATGACCACGCCAAAGGCGTACACGTCCGATTGGAATGAATAGGGATTTTGTTCTTGCATACGAATGACTTCGGGTGCCATCCAGAGAATGCTGCCGGTTGGCTGGTTAGCTTGTTTCTCACCTGACCAACGTGTCTTCGCCGTAGCCAGACCGAAATCGCCAATTTTGACTGATAAATCCTCATGTAAGAAAATATTGTTCGATTTGAGATCCCTACATAAAACAAGAAAGATTAATGGAAACTCCTTTTGAGTTAAAAATTTATCAAGCCAAAAGAAACCTGTGAATAATATGCTTTGCATGTAAATAATCCATTCCCTGAGCCACCTGTCTTCCGATATCAATCAACGTATTCAATTTGAATTTCGTCTCGTTCACATGTACATGCTTGTACAGACTACTGCCCTCGCACCATTGTGTAACAATCGCCAGCGATGGCTTACTGACACAGCCCATAAATAGGAGAATATTGCAGTGGCGGGTTTTCTTCAGCATTGCAACTTCATTTTTGAAGGCTTGCAATTGCGCCAGACTGGGTGTTTTGACGTTCAACGTTTTCACAGCCACAGGACCATGCCAATGAGCCTTGTATACCGTTCCAAAAGATCCGGAACCAATGCGAGGTCCAATTAGAATTTCTTCGGCTTGAATATTCTATACAAGAGATTGTGAATAACAAATGGTTCACTTCAAAAGTAGCAAAAATGTTTACCCAATTTTCTTCAGAGCCTTTCGAATCTCTCGGCGAAAGGAGATTTTTATTGCTTTCGTCGGCCGAGCGTGCCCGAGCCCGTTTCACATGCTTGAGTGTGTTTGTCGGTGATGCCTGTGTTGAATGTGAATGATCATTGTTTATGTGATTCTAAAAAATTTGTGAATATCTTGTTTGTTTTTGCGCTAAAAGGAGCAAGAGAAAAAAATGGATACGTACGTCTACTACCTGAAGCGGGCCCCTTGCCTGGGACGCTAAAGTTCTCTGGGCATCAGTTAATGGTCGAATGTTGTTTATGCAAACGTTTGGTGCTGAGTTTGATCGATCCTGTTGGCTTATCGAGCGAGGATGACGATTCTTTGGAGGCAAAATTTTACTTAATTAATGTCACATTAAACACAAGAAAATAAAACACTTACATGAAATCCTAATGCAACACCGCTACCCGGATGAAGAATACCAACCGTGTTCTCTGGATTCTGAGCTAAAAGTCTCTGATAATAGTAATTGTCCATAGGAAACTGTTGACACAAGGTCGGAACTTTGTCAGCACAGCGCTGGTGAAACCGAAAATTACACTGATTGCAATAGAATCCAGTAAAGAGCAGCCGACGGCATCCCTCGCAAAAGGCCAGCGAGAAAAATGTCTTTCTTATGAATTGATGTGAAATATGAGTCATAATTGAACATTTATCGAGGACATTCACATGAACTTCGTCTATATGAAGGTGTCCGAGATCGGTGTCCCATGAAATGGGAACACTGCCGGTTTTGGGACTCGATACGACTTCACACATGTCGGGGGTTAGTTTGCGTAACTTGAGTGCTTTTGTGAGGGCTTCACGCAGCCGGACGCCGGGAATGACCTCCACTGATGTCCGCTGCTGATTTGGCAGATGGGCACGTAGAAGGATTTTAGGTGGTCGGATGTCCGCCTGGTTTTGGGAAGACAAGAATTAAAGAGTTAAATTTGTTTGGAAATTTAAGAAATAATTCGACATAGTGCTTAAAAATGGCGCTGCAAAAAGCTGTTTACCAGCCAAATGGAACATTGATATTATTTTTGTAACAATATAAAAATGACCATCAGAATGCAAAGCGAAGGCCACTACTTGGTATACACCAAGGACCCTTGTAGTAAACCAAATAACCAACAACAATAACAATAATTAAGTTCACGGACGTCAGAGATGTCTGCCAGGAGCAGCGTGTTCTCCACGTCGTTGTCCGTAATCTCATTCTCATTCGTTAAATTCCCCTGTTTGTCTCTCTGGCAGCAGGAAAATTGAAAAAAAAAAGAAAAAGAACAAAAACAAAAACGAAATTAAAGAGCACCGAAAACTAAAGGCCATTATAGCGCAGGTCTCCGTGTAAAGGGCATATAATGACATTGGAGTGGAGTAGGACCAGACTGAAAAGACCACCACTGGAGAATAATCATATACATGTTACTTTCACCACCTCCTCACTTGTCCTTTCTTTTACAATCCGCACACCCTTTTTGCAAACCTAGAAAATATCATATTTCCAAAAATTTATCAGACTTACATTTAACACATGAGCATGAAGTTCATGATAATCGGGCACATACTGATGGTCCTGTTGAGCATTGATCTGGTCGATAAGTTCATGTTCCTTGCTCTCCAATTCGTGCAGCTTTGACGTCAACTCTTGATACTCGGTAACATACATTGGCGGAGGATCTTGCAAGTTAGCGAACTTTGCATTCAACGCGTCTATATTCTCTCTGGTCACATGGATCACCGATTGGATGTTTCGCAGTTCTTCAGAAACTGCATCCAACAGATCGTCACTATCGTCCGTCGATGAGGAGGACATCTTTTCATCAGCCGAACACTGCGCAGCATATGCAAAGGATACCTTTGTCGATGGAATTATCTTTTGTTGGTGCTGGAGCAGTGACGACGAAGACGATGATGTCGGCGGCGGTGGAGCATCGCCAAGCATACCCCGGTTAGGAGTATTTGCTGTCACCATCATCGACATCGAGCCAGCTGTCGTAGTTCTTACGCCGGTATGTGATGGCTTCATTTGGTTGTTGTTGTATTGTAGCCTTTTGCTTGGTTGGTTTGTCGTCTTTTCCACTCGACCTCCTTCAATAAAACCGATTACTATTTTGCACTTTACTCCAGCAAGACCGAACAACAAATGCAACAAATTATTTATAAATAGTGTTTCTTGTTTTCTTCTTATTTTTTACATTTTTTATTTATTTAGCTGCATAAACGAAAACTGAACACAACAGAAAATATAAATTTTGCAGTTTTGATTTTGACTTTTCTTTACTCATTCGACAGAGATGGATTAACAAACTAGAAACTAGTGAGAACACCGACGGTGGTTGGGGAAATTTTTGAGAGCAAATTTGTGAGAGTTGTTTTGTCTTGCTCTCGTTGTTGCTTTTCTTTTTTTGCAAGAAAAAAATTATTGAATTTTTCTTCGTTGGGGTTTGGAGTATTTTTCGCACAATTTATAATTAAATTCACAGAAAACAAATGCACAAATTCACTATGATTGGGTTTTGTGTTATATCTTAAATAAAATTAAATGTTTTAAGGCTAATTTTAGCGACGAGGGTTGATCGAAAAATGTATTTTATTTCTTATCCACCTCGGAGCTCGAAGTTTTCGTCGACCAAAAATTGAGCCGCACAAGAACAAGTGAAAGTGACAGATGAGGGATTTTTTTCATTTTTGTGGTACCTGTTTTTATTTTTGAAAAGTGAAAAGAGTGCGTGTGGAAGGGGGAAAAGAGAATTTTTGAGTTTGACAGCGAAATTTGGCTGTGGTGCTGATATAGGAGGGAAATTTTGGTACCCTAACGGTTTATAAAATAAATCATGTGCGCAAATTTTTGTAATACAAACTTATGTAAAAAAAAAAATGGTTATCTCTCCTTGAAACCAGTTGTCGCTTCAGTCGAATTCCGTTTCGATTATACCCGTTAAATTTATATACAAAGGGTCGGACAGAATGTCACAATAATAGACGCATACAACATTGAGGTAGTAGCTATTAACACGGGCAATAACACCAGCGCCGAGATCAGACGAAGTATAACTCTTGCTAATCTCTGTTTCCTTGTGCTAAGAAACCAATTGAGTGGAAAAGCCCTCTCTCGAGCAACAAAGGTTAAACTGTGCAACACCCTAATCATCCCAGTCCTGCTGTATGGTGCAGAAGCATGGACTTTGACAAAAACGGAAGAATGTGCCTTAGGCTGTTTCGAGAAGAAAGTTCTTCGGGTCATCTTTAGCCCCGTGTGCATTGAAGGGGAATGGCGAAGAAGATATAACAGCGAACTTTACGGGTTGTACAACGACATGGACCTAGCCAAAAGGGTGAAAGGACTCAGATGGCTCGGTCATTAAGAGCGGATGGACACCAATGCTCCGGCCCGGAAAGCCTTCGACACTATTCCTGAGGGATGTAGAAGGAGAGGAAGACCGCGACTCAGGTGGCGCACACAAGTGGAAGAGGAGCTCAATCAACTTGCTGTGAACAACTTGAGGCAGCTAGGAACCGAGCTGGCTGGCGGAGACTGTTAGTTGAGGCCCAAGTCCACAACGCCAGCTTAAGTAAGTAAGTAAGTTTATAGTGAAAAATGGCATGCGTTCGTTATACTTCTTTTATTTTCATCAGGAAAATAGATAAGCAGCATCTGCAATAAAGTTTCTATCCTTATACACGCACCATAAGCCGACAGAGTTTACAAACACGAAATGTCAACCCATACAAATACGCAAAGTATGAATTACGTGCTTGTATCGAATTGTTTGATATTTGAGGCCGGGTGCCTTGCGTTAAAATGTTGGTTGAATTTAACCACTAATGTCATATTTTAGCCTGCTAGTTAATATTTATCTTATTTTATGCACCATGTAGTGTCAAAATTAAATCGAACATTTTAATACAATTCGGACAAGGCCCAAATTGTAGATCTGTCTATATGAACTTTTGATAATATCCACTTTTTTAATATCTAATGCGCTTTTTCTCAATCTACTACGTTTTATTCCCAAATCTACTTCGATTCCTTTTTTTCAAGTGGTAGCGCTGCTCCAAAAACAAATGAATTGTGTGTGTGTACTTTTTTTAAAACAGCTGAGCTGTCAGACAAAGCAAAAGTTCAGCATATTTGAACTAGAGCTTCCGTTTGGAATCACGTTACGTTCGAAACGTGAGGTCGAAACGTCATTGTGATAGCAAGTGTTGAATTACTATGGCTGAACTCGTAAACGTCAGGCCAAGCTGAAGCTAAAGCGTGTTTGTGTTTTAGCCTTTAGTTATGGATTTTTTCCTGTTTTTGCCCTTGGCAGTGGAAGACTTTGGTTGCAGTGCTGATTTATGGCAATAGAAATGTGTCAAAAAACGAAAATATGAAATGAAAGTGTGGGGGTTGACTTACATGTGCGCACGTAAAAATGTGTGATATGCTTTAAGTTTACTGCAAGAATATGCGTGTTTTTATTAATTATCTCAGTAAACTTGAGCAAACCACCTCATTATTGTTGCTGCTTATTCTCATTTATTCACATGCACGAGGTAACGGCTACACACTCCTACTTATTGTGTTCGTTCCTGTCATTCTCCGCTGGGGAATTTTTATCTTGTTTTTGTTGTTGAGCTGTCAATCCAAGCAGAGCAGCAAAATATAAATATACAATTCTTAGTAGTAAAGCACTATTCACGTGAGCACGAACAACGACCAACGAATGAACGAAAATTCGTCGATTTTGACATTTTTTTCGTCGCGAATGAACAACCAAAACACAAGGCAAGAACGATTTTTGAGGTTATACGCGCGCGAACATTTTGTTCGTTGGGAGTGTGGATGATGTGGAACGCGAATAGAGTTTAGAAGTTCGTATCAATATCAACTAGAATTCTTTTCGTGACGAATGAATTTGTTTACTCATGTGGCTTTTCTTACAACCCAAGAATTGATCCGTGACGTAAAAGTGGCAATTTTTTTTTAGCTTAAACGCATTTCTTTCACAAGAAATTGAATTTATTTCCTGAAGGATTGATTTCTCTCGAATCTCTTTTTGGAGACGGATTTACACATACTTGTACACAGATTTTACACATATACTACAGCTGAGTTTTCTGTTGTTGTGATTATCATGTACAAAACGCTTTTACAGCTAACTAGACAACACAGACATTCAAAAAAGGGATTGATTCATTTTTGCACATTTCTTACACGCCAAAAAACTTTGAATTTTAGTAGCAATTCTTCGTGGTTGTAAGAAAAGCCACATCAAATTTATTAACATTTGAGATTAGAAATTCAATTTTTGTATCACAAATCAAACATTAACTATACTTCTATCGTTTTGTTGAGAATTTCTAAGGATATACGGCTTCCAACGTTAATAAAATGACTTTTCTTCATTCATTCGTTGTTCGTTGGTCGTGCTCATGTGAATTGTGAAGCACTATTCACAATTCACATGAGCACGTCTAGTCTATATAGAAAGATATCATCCATTAATCCTGAGCACCACACATGAAAAATCGTTAAATGTAAACTTTGAAACAACATTTACCGAACCCTAAACACAAATCTTATAGCCTGGCATCACTTAATGAAATGTCAAGCGCAGCGCCATATTGATTTCTTTTTCCTCGATTTCGCGGCGGTACGATATAATTGTTCGCTAAAAACGTACAAATTTTTTTCCGTTCTTTTTCCTTTTCGAAATGTTTGCTTAAAATACTTCTTTTTTTAAACTCCTAACCATCCAAAATTGCATTTTTAGAAAGTTTAATGTGTGGATGATAAAAATAAGTTACAATCCTTAAAAATACGATGGAACATGAAGGTATATATTAAAGGGAGTGTTTCTGTCTGTCGAAACGTTCTAAACGTTTATGCAAATGAGACGGTTTGTCGCTGAATCAATTTATTTTAAAAACATTACTCTTCTGTTTCAGATTATTATGCTGCGCCAAAAAAAGTTGGCAAACAACACAATACATTGCCTTTATGGGGCAATGAGGCTTCAATGAATTTGAATCCTCTAATATTAGCCAATATACAGGGGTCTAGCTATTTCAAAGGTACGTGCGCGAAGGTACAGTCGAGGAGATGACCCTGACCATCGTAATACATATTTTCTATTCTAATGAAACAAAAACTAATCAAATCTGTTATTTTATATTTTTCTCTTCTTGTGGTTTGCTTTCTCTGGCTGCAGTGCACTTGTTTAAATTGAAAACTTATCATGAAGTTGTGGATGAAATTTACTATCAGGTCAAACACTTGGAACCATGGGAACGTGGTTCTCGGAAGACCTCCGGACAGACTGGAATGTGTGGCGGAGTGAGTTAATAAAGTAGATATTTATTTTTTCGCATTCCTTTGGTGTAATATCACTGCCCATTGCAATTGGCAAGATAACCTTGATTTAAATTCAATATTTTTCTGCACTCCCAGGTGAGAGGAGTGGGTGCCGGTGGAATTGTCTCGACTGCCTTTTGTCTACTCTACAAGCTGTACACGCTGCGTCTCACAAGGAAACAGGTTAATGGCCTCTTAAATCACTCTGATTCACCATATATACGGGCATTAGGTAGGTGGTAAGTCGATCGGGTGCATACCATGATTAAGTCTATTCCTCCTTCCTTTCTCCAATATTTATTAATAAGTGGACACCGATAGGTGCTTATTGTTCTAAACAAATTCATTTACACAAACGATAAGAATCAGGTATGTGCTGAAAGTTGTAAACTTCCACTAACTCTTTCTTTTCGGTTCGTTTCTTTCTCTTCCTATTTTCGATTTATGAAACATCCTAGGCTTCATGTATATTCGCTACACTCAGCCACCAGCTGATCTATACGATTGGTACGAGGACTATCTGCTTGATGAGGAGGAAATAGATGTTAAGGCTGGTGGTGGCCAGGTGAGTCACCAGTATGACCCAAAACTACTGCTTCCTCCTCGCATTTCTTCGGAGTGAGGAGCAGTGTGTTCTGTTTGCAGTAATAAAAGTAATTTGGTTTTCCTCAGATTATGACCATCGGGCAGATGTCTCATCAATTCCTTACTAAATTGGATTGGTTTTCTACACTTTTCCCCCGAATCCCGGTTCCGATCCAAAAACAAATCGAAAAACGTCTTGAGAACTTTTGCATGGTGAATAAGGTTAATTTCAATCAGTATAGCATGCGACCAGCAGCTGCGCAGAGCGTTCGAGCAGGGCCTGCAGCTGGAGTTGGTGCGAGTGGAGCCGGTCAGTATGATGGCGAACGTGATTATGTTGATCGAGGGCGAAGAGAGGTCGATCGTGACAGAGATAGGGAATACTATGGTCGTGGAAGTGGCGCTGTAGGTGGATATCGACCGGAGCATGATGAACGTAGTACTGGCAATCATGATTACCGTCGGGAAAGGGACGATCGCTACGACCGTTCTCCGTCCAACCGCGAACGTCGCGAAAAACACAAGAAGAAACACAAGCACAAGTCCCGCAGCCGTAGTCGTAGTCGGGATCGATACAGAGAGCCATCAAAAAGCAGCCATCGTGGCGGCGAACGTGATTATGACAGAAGATATCGTTAAAACTCTTTGTCACTTCCCTGTTTGGAGAAGAAGTTGAAGGAACTACAATAGTTTTTAAGGAATTACAAATTTGCTATATCGTTTTTTTATTTAAAAATAATTGGTTTTATTGTTTACTAGCGTGAAAAATCATATTGACATAGGCGAATTGTTGATGCTCAGGTTAAAGTTTTTAACTTTATAATTTTATCTTGCTCAGTTGCAATGGAAAGAAAAGATAACTATGACGCGCGATGACGAAGAATAAAAAGAAAATAGACATAAGTTTTGTTTTTTTTTTTTTGCTTTTAGTTTGGAACGTTTATCTTTTTCCAGCCAACTATCTTATTTGCATCCATCCAACACCCGATTCGAACAACCAAGAGGCTAAGCTTTCAACTTTTGTAAGAACCTATTTGTTTAATTTTGAATATTCTTAAGCCTTGAGTTAAAGATTTAATAGAACCTCTAGTTGACCATTCAACAGATCCTCTAGTTGAGACCATTCAACAGATCCTCTAGTTGAGACCATTCAACAGATCCTCTAGTTGAGACCATTCAACAGATCCTCTAGTTGAGACCATTCAACAGATCCTCTAGTTGAGACCATTCAACAGATCCTCTAGTTGAGACCATTCAACAGATCCTCTAGTTGAGACCATTCAACAGATCCTCTAGTTGAGACCATTCAACAGATCCTCTAGTTGAGACCATTCAACAGATCCTCTAGTTGAGACCATTCAACAGATCCTCTAGTTGAGACCATTCAACAGATCCTCTAGTTGAGACCATTCAACAGATCCTCTAGTTGAGACCATTCAACAGATCCTCTAGTTGAGACCATTCAACAGATCCTCTAGTTGAGACCATTCAACAGATCCTCTAGTTGAGACCATTCAACAGATCCTCTAGTTGAGACCATTCAACAGATCCTCTAGTTGAGACCATTCAACAGATCCTCTAGTTGAGACCATTCAACAGATCCTCTAGTTGAGACCATTCAACAGATCCTCTAGTTGAGACCATTCAACAGATCCTCTAGTTGAGACCATTCAACAGATCCTCTAGTTGAGACCATTCAACAGATCCTCTAGTTGAGACCATTCAACAGATCCTCTAGTTGAGACCATTCAACAGATCCTCTAGTTGAGACCATTCAACAGATCCTCTAGTTGAGACCATTCAACAGATCCTCTAGTTGAGACCATTCAACAGATCCTCTAGTTGAGACCATTCAACAGATCCTCTAGTTGAGACCATTCAACAGATCCTCTAGTTGAGACCATTCAACAGATCCTCTAGTTGAGACCATTCAACAGATCCTCTAGTTGAGACCATTCAACAGATCCTCTAGTTGAGACCATTCAACAGATCCTCTAGTTGAGACCATTCAACAGATCCTCTAGTTGAGACCATTCAACAGATCCTCTAGTTGAGACCATTCAACAGATCCTCTAGTTGAGACCATTCAACAGATCCTCTAGTTGAGACCATTCAACAGATCCTCTAGTTGAGACCATTCAACAGATCCTCTAGTTGAGACCATTCAACAGATCCTCTAGTTGAGACCATTCAACAGATCCTCTAGTTGAGACCATTCAACAGATCCTCTAGTTGAGACCATTCAACAGATCCTCTAGTTGAGACCATTCAACAGATCCTCTAGTTGAGACCATTCAACAGATCCTCTAGTTGAGACCATTCAACAGATCCTCTAGTTGAGACCATTCAACAGATCCTCTAGTTGAGACCATTCAACAGATCCTCTAGTTGAGACCATTCAACAGATCCTCTAGTTGAGACCATTCAACAGATCCTCTAGTTGAGACCATTCAACAGATCCTCTAGTTGAGACCATTCAACAGATCCTCTAGTTGAGACCATTCAACAGATCCTCTAGTTGAGACCATTCAACAGATCCTCTAGTTGAGACCATTCAACAGATCCTCTAGTTGAGACCATTCAACAGATCCTCTAGTTGAGACCATTCAACAGATCCTCTAGTTGAGACCATTCAACAGATCCTCTAGTTGAGACCATTCAACAGATCCTCTAGTTGAGACCATTCAACACCTCCTCGACGGGTCTCCACCTTGCCGTTGGTGAGGAGGCTTACGCGAGAACTTTAAGTAGGTTAAGTTGCAGACTCAAGCTCTTGAGCAGACTCTCAACCACCAACTTGAGTTTAAGCAAACTAAGAGAGGCCCACCCCTATGAATATGGAAGATTTAATTAAAAAGAACAAAACCATAGCGGGGATATACGCTATAAGGTCGATAGAGGTCACGGCTGTCGGCTTAGGCTTTGCCTCACGGTCTCAATACCGAGAGGAGAAGTCGCCAGTGACAATTTCTCATTTCATAAAATTTTATTTTGTCAGAACTCATCTTATAATTTCGAAACTTTTTCTTTTTCTTTTCTCTTTTTCTTTTCTCTTTTTATTTTCGCTTCTTTTTTCAGTTTCCGAAAATTATAAGCACAAAATTCAATTTGACATTATGAGCTCTTCCAAGGACCATTGCATGACTGAAGAAGAAGAAAATCTTCTCCTCGATCCCTTTGCACAGATGGATATGGAGGATGGCGCTAGCGCGATCGACGTTGATGACAGCGTCAGTGAAGTTGGTTCGGTAGCTAGCTCTAACCTCTCGAACGTATCTAGCGCATCCAGAAGGTGCAGGATTACAAACAGTAAGAGGACAGTCAAAAGACTAGGACAGTTGGACTGGGACCAACTGACAGAACAGGAAAGGAAAAGGTTGCATAACGCGCGCGCTTTTCTGGACAGGGAGGGTTTGGGAAAAGATAGGCACCCCGCTAATCAAGCACCAAATCCCCTCTCTTCGGAGAGCGCGGGCGTTAAAATCTTGATGGGACCACCTGCCCCCATCGCTGTTACAATACAGCGTGAGGAAGGGTGCCCCCCACCGATGATCGCAACCACTCCTCAGGAAGGGAAGAAACTGACAGGGACGGTCGTACAGACAAACATTGTGGCGTCTACCGTACCACCTACCGAGCAGCCACTGATCGCTCCGATATCAGTTGGCGTTAGTGAGGGAAGTGAGAAAGTGACCCTCAATGAGGGTAAAGATGAGCGTAAGTGCAAAGACAATGCTAATGGCCACAGCCTAAGCGTTGATCTAAACACTAGCGTCGAATCCGGACCCGAAAACTGTACGATCAACACAACGAACGTCAGTTTAGCTACGGTGATTGAAAAAAGATCATCAGCACGAAAGGCAAAGGCTCGGGACGATAAGGAGATCAACCGTCGTCAAATTCGTAACGCTGAAAGGATCGTCCGCCGGTTTGCTAATAGGACACCAGAGTCCTTGACTGCAAAGGAGAAGGCAGCGCTGGACAGATCCAAACAGCGCTTACAACCGAATCAAGCACCGATAGAAACACCTTTTGAAGGTCCAAGTACCTCCAAAAGAGCGAGGAATGAACTTTCCCCGAACAACTCTTCGCCCAATAAGGCATCGAAGAGGCCTAAGATCTCCAAGACAACCGTGAAGGGGCAACAAGTTGCTATTGCCGATTTCGGTAAACCTTCACGGAAGCTGACTGAGGATGAGTGGCAACTTCTAGAGCTAAGGATTCTGGAAGAAGTCAACGAGGCCATTGTTAAAAACAGGCCCCCCCCCGCTCTTCGGTAATCTTACGACCATCCATGGGTTCAAGGTGATGGATTGCGAAAACGAAGCCACTTTAAAGTGGCTTCAAGACTTCACAAAGACCACCGCTGCACCATGGCAAAATGCAGATCTACGCCTTATTGATGTAAAGGAGATAAAAAATATCTCGAGACCAACTGGCGTACTTTTGGTGAAAGGTCCAACCCTGCCCAATGATCGTCTGGAGAGATACATCATATCTCTCAACAATGATCTGCTCAGCCAAGACTGGGAAATTATCAAGTGCGAGAAGACCAGCGAAGGCACCGAAGTGATGGTTAGATTAGGCCATAAATCGATACCACTACTTAGGAAAGTGGATTTCAAAGTGTGCGTCGGGATCACCAGATGCAAACTTAGATTGACATCCAATAAAAGAAAACAGGTTAGTAAGGCGATAAACAAATCTTTATTATGTACATGGAATTGAAAATCTTACAAATCAATCTTCAACATAGTAAAGCCGCCAGCGCCAACCTGGTCTACCTGATGCAGAGTAGACACTATGACATAGCCCTGATTCAAGAACCCTGGGTAGTAGGTGGCATGATCAAGGGCCTGAACTCCAAAGACCTGATGCTATATAAGTCAAATCTTGACAGCCAAAATAGTAACCCCAGAACCTGTATATTAGCTAGAAAACAGTTTAATCTTTTTCTTCTAACTTCTTACAGCAACATCGACCAGACCGCGGTCATTTTTGAACGCAAGGAGCACCCAACGCTCATAATAACCTCCACATACATGCCCTATGATGGAGTTGAAGGACCACCAGCGGATATAACAAAAGAAGTAGTAACATTCGCAAGTAAGAAAAATTTCAATATTATCCTAGGGTGCGACTCCAATGCACATCATGCACAATGGGGAAGCACCGATACAAATACTAGAGGTGAATCCCTTTTTCAATTCATCATAGATAACAATCTATGTGTGGCTAACCGAGGTAATACACCCACCTTTGTCACAAAAAATCGGAAAGAGGTGCTAGATAATACCCTTTCAAGTAATTCTGACTCCTGCCAAATTGATAATTGGAGGGTTTTAGAAGAACCTTCCTTTTCTGACCATCGTCTCATAGAATTTAAAATCCCTAACGTTGATAGACAGCACAAACCCTTTAGAAATAACAGGCGTACAGACTGGCATATCTTCAATAGGGAAATTAGCAATAATATCAAGCACGTTAACACCAACGCCATTCTGGGACCAGACAGTCTAGAGAAGGCAACAGAAGATCTCACTGAGACTCTGCGTAAGGCGTTCGAAACCAGTTGTCCAATCAAAACAACTGCGAAGAAAAACAGTAAACCCCCTTGGTGGACAACAGAACTAACCAACATTAGAAAAGAAACAAGAAAGCTTTTCAATGCTGCTAAAAGAACAAGACTTGAAAGTGACTGGGACTGCTATAAGACCAGTCAAAGAAAATTCAAAACAGAAACCCAGCGAGCCAAACGGAGCTCGTGGAAAAATTTCTGCAACAATATCGAGTGCACCAACGAATCAGCTAGGCTCAGGAAAATCCTTTCGAAAACCTCCACTTCTGTGGGTTCTCTAAAGAAACCCGACAATGGCTGGACTGAATCAGGTCGCGAAAGTTTAGAACTCCTGGTTGAAACACACTTCCCAGGTAGCAAACCTAGCCCTGAACACGAACCAGATAACTCCTCAATCTTCGAGTATGAAATCCCTACGGATTTTATAACGGAAGAAAAGTTAAACTGGGCTATTAACTCTTTCTCCCCTTATAAATCTCCAGGCCTAGACGGCATTTTCCCAATGATGCTGCAAAAGAGCACCGAATTTATCACTCCACACCTGATAAACATCTTTCAAAGTAGCATTAAATGGGGGTATGTTCCCAAGTCATGGCGTGAGGTAAAAGTCGTCTTTATACCAAAAGCCGGAAAACCCAGCCATATTGAACCTAAGGACTTCAGACCTATAAGCCTCACGTCTTTTGTACTTAAAACACTAGAAAGACTTATCGACTTATATATCCGCAGTAATTTAAAACCGGAGACCATATCACCCTTTCAACACGCCTACACCAAAGGTAGAAGCGTAGAAACGGCACTACACTGCGTAGTTAGAACTATAGAAAAATCACTTGACGTTAAGGAATACACTCTTGCTTCATTCCTGGACATTGAAGGAGCCTTCAATAACGTCCACAGTAATGCAATCGAGAAAGCACTTAATGATCAACGTATAGAAGAAGTAGTTACCAAATGGATTATGTGTATGCTGAAAAACAGACAAATACATAGCGAGCTTGGTAACGCACACTTAGAGATGTACGCATCTAGAGGAACCCCACAAGGTGGAATTCTCTCACCACTATTATGGACCCTAGTGATGAACGAGATCCTAATAAAACTCAGGAATTACGGTATAATAGTGGTAGCCTACGCTGATGACTTAGCGCTTTTGGCGACGGGTAAATACCTTACCACTATTAGTGAACAATTACAAAGCGCATTATCAAGGGTCAGCAACTGGACCAAGAAATGCGGTCTTAAGGTAAATCCCCTTAAAACGGAACTGGTTCTTTTTACAAACAAGAGGAAAATCCCTCCGTTTATAATACCAAAAATAGATACAACACTTAAAATCTCCGACCGAGCTAGATACCTCGGAGTTATATTGGATAAAAAGCTCAATTGGGGTCCAAATATCCAAGAAAGATATAAGAAAGCCACAATCGCACTCTACTCATGTAACAAAATTCTGGGTAGAAATTGGGGACCGAACCCCAAAATAGTCATGTGGATGTACACTGCCATTGTCAGACCGATTCTAACTTATGGCAGCTTGGTTTGGTGGAGAGCGCTGGAGAAATCCACGAATCTAAAAACACTTACAAAAGTACAGAGAATGGCTTGTATCTGTACTAGTGGTGTGATGAGGACTACCCCAACTGCGGGCTTAGAAACGGTCCTCAATCTCCCCCCAATAGACCTATTCGTCCAGGAATCAGCAGCGAACAGCGCCCTCAGGCTCAGCCAAACTAACATCTGGAAAACCAGCCAGAGCGGACACGCAGCTATTCTTGCGAAGTACGTAGATACCAATATCTGCACAGATTATATGACCCCCTACTTAGATTTCAACAAATCTTTTAGTACTAGCTACCCCAATAGACTAGATTGGGAAAATAGTGTGCCCTACACTAACGACTCAACCATTACCATCTACACTGATGGCTCTAAAATGGATACTAGAGTAGGAGCAGGCTTTTACTCTGAAAGCCTCAACCTTGTCAAATCATTCAGGCTCCCCGACCATAGCAGCGTCTTCCAAGCTGAGATCTTGGCAGTGAAAAACGCTGCTAAACATATATCCATGATGGCGATATCACACGCGGACATCACTTTTTTCATTGATAGCCAAGCAGCAATAAAAGCTATCTCTGCCACCCAAATCAAGTCGAAGCTTGTCTCTTGCTGTCGCGAAGAGCTAAAGGTTCTTGGCACACAGCATAACGTAAGACTCTGCTGGGTTCCTGGCCACAGTGACATACCAGGCAACGAAAAGGCGGATGAACTTGCTAGGGAGGGCTCCACACTGGAATACTCTCAGATAGACCAGCATATAGGGATACCGTTATGTGAACTGAAACATAACGTCAGTAAAACCATCATTCAAAAATCCAATGACAGATGGAATCTCCTAGAAACCTGTGTTAACACCAGGAAGCTATGGCCCAGATACGATAAGAAAAGATCCGATTGGATCTTAACTAAGATCCCTTATCGGCATTATTACAGGACACAACCTACTCGGCTACCATAAGAAAAAGATGGGGCTCAGTACTGATGACCTTTGTAGAGGCTGCGGTGATGAAAACGAGCATGAAGACACTGCTCATTTCCTCTGCCACTGTCCTTCGCTCTGTCTTGCTAGGAAGAAAACTCTAGGCAACTTCTTCTTCAATGAACTAGAGGAACTATCAGAACTGCCAGGCAAAAGTTTACTAAACTTTGTCAAGACCTCTAAATGGTTAAACGAACCACATGATTCATAGGTTATTATCTTTTCAGGAAGTTACAACACTTCGGGGTACCACAATGGATCTACATTGATCTAAGTGTGATGGTGACAACATCAACTATCAGCCCGTTCAACCTTACCTAACCTGAGACCATTCAACAGATCCTCTAGTTGAGACCATTCAACAGATCCTCTAGTTGAGACCATTTAACAGATCCTCTAGTTGAGACCATTCAACAGATCCTCTAGTTGAGACCATTCAACAGATCCTCTAGTTGAGACCATTCAACAGATCCTCTAGTTGAGACCATTCAACAGATCCTCTAGTTGAGACCATTCAACAGATCCTCTAGTTGAGACCATTCAACAGATCCTCTAGTTGAGACCATTCAACAGATCCTCTAGTTGAGAACATTCAACAGATCCTCTAGTTGAGACCATTCAACAGATCCTCTAGTTGAGACCATTCAACAGATCCTCTAGTTGAGACCATTCAACAGATCCTCTAGTTGAGACCATTCAACAGATCCTCTAGTTGAGACCATTCAACAGATCCTCTAGTTGAGACCATTCAACAGATCCTCTAGTTGAGACCATTCAACAGATCCTCTAGTTGAGACCATTCAACAGATCCTCTAGTTGAGACCATTCAACAGATCCTCTAGTTGAGACCATTCAACAGATCCTTTAGTTGAGACCATTCAACAGATCCTCTAGTTGAGACCATTCAACAGATCCTCTGGTTGAGACCATTCAACAGATCCTCTAGTTGAGACCATTCAACAGATCCTCTAGTTGAGACCATTCAACAGATCCTCTAGTTGAGACCATTCAACAGATCCTCTAGTTGAGACCATTCAACAGATCCTCTAGTTGAGACCATTCAACAGATCCTCTAGTTGAGACCATTCAACAGATCCTCTAGTTGAGACCATTCAACAGATCCTCTAGTTGAGACCATTCAACAGATCCTCTAGTTGAGACCATTCAACAGATCCTCTAGTTGAGACCATTCAACAGATCCTCTATCTAGTTGAGACCATTTAACAGATCCTCTAGTTGAGACCATTCAACAGATCCACTATTTGAGACCATTCAACAGATCCTCTAGTTGAGACCATTCAACAGGTCCTCTAGTTGAGACCATTCAACAGATCCTCTAGTTGAGACCATTCAACAGATCCTCTAGTTGAGACCATTCAACAGATCCTCTAGTTGAGACCATTCAACAGATCCTCTAGTTGAGACCATTCAACAGATCCTCTAGTTGAGACCATTCAACAGATCCTCTAGTTGAGACCATTCAACAGATCCTCTAGTTGAGACCATTCAACAGATCCTCTAGTTGAGACCATTCAACAGATCCTCTAGTTGAGACCATTCAACAGATCCTCTGGTTGAGACCATTCAACAGATCCTCTAGTTGAGACCATTCAACAGATCCTCTAGTTGAGACCATTCAACAGATCCTCTAGTTGAGACCATTCAACAGATTATTGTGGCCGATACATCAATTAAACACAAAAACACGACTGTTCTCTACGGATGTATTTCACGACTGACTTTATTATTCTTATTAAAATAGATTCACAGTAGTAGTTACATGGGCGCGTTCAAAGACTTCTTGATTTTAAACTTAAGGTTATAACAGTTCTTCGCCCCTTAAAAAAAATAAAAATAATTCATATATAATTTTGTTATTGTTACAAACATAGAGATACATTTTTTTTCATTGTATTTAAATCCTGTAAACCAGAGAAGAATTAAGAATCAAATTAAATGTATACATATACATTTTTTGTTTAATAATAATTGCTTGAAATTGAAAACTTAAGAGCTTAAATATCTAGTCGATCTGGTGCTTTAATAATACGATTTGATCTTCGTAAATTCTTAGTTACATTCTTAGTTTGATTACAATTTGAGTCATCATTTATACCTTCACCAGCGGTACAGTTTTGATGATTTTTTTCATTATTCATTGAAATCTTACTATCGGATGTTTCAGTATCTGTAAGCATATCTCCACCATTGTCATGTTGCTGAATGTTAAGTGAAGGTGGATGTTCTCCTCTGGAAACGTCATAGGTTTGTTGGTTTTTTACATCTATGCCTATTTGGCGGATCTGGTCAATGTGGCGTTTCCAAATACGATTATCATCCAGTCTTACCAAGTAATGAAGAAGTCCTAGCTTCCTTATGATTTGTCCAAATCTCCACTTTACTCCACGGTCGAGGTATTCACGCACAGCAACTCTGTCATTTTCTTCCAGTGATCTTCCCCTCTTAGCTTCGATTGAATTGAAGCACCTAAATGGTATCATGCAATCAATTCTGGATCTAATTTCGCGTCCGAATACCATCATAGAGGGCGATTTTCCTGTGGCAGGATGAACCATCTTTCTGTAGTCTAAAAGGATTCTGCATAATTCGGCATTTAAATCTGTCATGTCCGGTCTTAATGTTTTCAATTTTTGTTTAATTGTTTGTACGTAACGTTCTGCCTGGCCGTTGGTTGCGGGGTGGTATGGCGCTCCCATTTTGTGCACGATTCCGTTCATCTTCAAAAATTCTTTGAATTTGTAATTCGTAAATTGAACTCCGTGATCGCTAACTAAAACCGACGGTATACCAAAACGGCTGAAAATATTCCTACAGGTGGTTATAGTTGTATCTGTCGTCATGTTTGGAATTACAAAAACTTCTGGCCATTTTGAGTAAGCATCGACTAAAATAAAGAAAAGCTTACCGAGAAATGGACCTGCGAAATCAATATGTACTCTTTGGAATGGTTCAGTAGGTGTTTCCCAACAATGCATGGAAGTTTTAGGAGGATTGCTTCTTATTCGTTGACAGTCCGGACAGTTTTTTACCAAATCTTCTATATCACTGTCGATCCTTTCCCACCAGCAATAACTTCTCGCTAGAGATTTCATTCTAGTTGCCCCGAAGTGTGATGCATGCAGCTCGCTAAGAACCCGTTTACGGAGAGTTTCAGGAATGAACACTCGCATCCCTCGCATTATACAATTTTGCTGTAATGTGAACTCGGTTTGGTCAATTCCAAATCTGTATTTTGGTTCTACGATTCTTCCTGTTCTCAAACCTTGTATTAAAACCTTCACATTATCATTATTAATAGTTGCTTTTCCCAGTTCGTCCACTGTCAACGGTAAATTCTCGATTTGTGATATTTCCAATACATCAGCCTCATCCATGGTAAATTTTGATATTTTCTTAATAGGCAATCTTGACATTGCATCTGCGTTGCAATGATCTTCAGTTCTTCTAAAAACTATATCATAATCAAAGCATTGAAGATAAGCTGCATAATGTTGCATGCGTGTTGCCGATAAAACTGGCATTCCCTTTTTAGGGGAGAAAATCTGGGAAACTGGCTTGTTGTCTGTTACAAGAGTGAACTTCCGGCCATATACGTATTGGTAGAATCTCTTCACTCCATACGTGATAGCATATGCCTCTTTATCAATCTGACTATATTTCTGTTGGGTAGGTGTCAACGTCTGAGAGGCGTACATTATTGGCTTTTCTGTTCCATCCGGGAATTCATGGCTGAGAACAGCCCCTACACCGTATGGTGAAGCGTCTGTGGCTAAAAGCAATTTAAGTTTTGGATTATAATGTGTTAAAAAGTTATCGGTTTGCATTTCCATTTTGATTTTTTCAAAAGCAGTTTGACAGCTTTTATTCCAAACAAATGGTACATTTTTCTTAAGTAAATCGTTTATCGGATAAAGGGTTGTACTTAGATTTTTGAAAAATCTTCCGTAGTAGTTTACTAACCCTACGTATGATCTCACTTGATCCTTGTTTTCTGGTACTGGCATCTGATCAATGGCTTCGATTTTATTCTTTGTTTTATGAATACCGTTTTTATCGATTTCATATCCTACATATTCGATTTTATCTTGAAAGAACTGACACTTGTTTACATTGATACGCATGTTGTTTTTATCGAGACGACTCAAAACTTGAAACAATCTGTCCAAATGTTCTTCATTATCGCGGCCCGTTATCTTGACATCATCGATGAAAATGGATACTCCAGGAATATCACTTAATAATTCCTCCATATAACGTTGCCAAATAGCTGGTGCTGATGAGATGCCGTACATTAGTCTTGTTGGTCTATATAAACCTTTATGTGTACTTAAGGTCAAATAATCTCGACATTCCTCGTTGACTTCCAACTGCAGATAAGCCTTGGTCAAATCAATTTTTGAAAATTTATTTCCTCCGCTAATTGATGCAAATAACTCCTCAATTGTTGGCAGAGGATGCTCATCAACTATCAAACACGGGTTAATCGTGACTTTGTAATCGCCACATAGTCTTATCTGGTTATTACTTTTCCTTATGGGAACAATCGGTGTCGCCCATGCACTAGCATTTACTTTTTCCAAAATACCATCGTTTACCATCTTATTAATTTCCAGTTCTACACCTTCTCTTATAGCAAATGGTATAGATCTATGCCTTACAAATACTGGTTTCGCGTTAGCTTTAATGTTTAATTTAGCTTGAAAATTTGGAATTTTACCTAAAGAGGTTTCAAATAGATTAGGAAATTTATTTTTAATTTTATCAATCAAAACTGCATCATCAGTTGAGGTATCGTCTGAATTAATTTTGTTAATATTATTTGAACCAAGATTATTGGAACTTATACCTGCCAATTCGTTTAGATTAATGTTTAGTGCTCTTACCCATTGTCTTCCTAATAAAGGATGTTTAGAAATAGAAGTCAAATAAAGTTTTAATTTATACATTAGCTACCTTCAGCCCTATTAATAAAAATACCCTATCCACTGGATAACACACGTTATAGCTAGCTCACGAATAGTGAAATTATTCATTTGATAAATAAGTTTATTAATAAACATATTTTTTCCTCGTGTTAGATATTCATTGAATAGCTCCAAAATCTACTATAAAATCTAGTATTTTTTTCGAGTTTGAAGGTTTTTTGTCATTAATTGATTGTTTTTTGATTATTTAAAAATAAAATTGAGCGAATACATATCCCAGGGTGAAGTTTTGTCGGCTTATATTTGTTCTGGACCACCAAAAGTTACTGGATTGCATTCGCTTTGCCTTTTTGGCTTACAAACAAAACTGCAAATTATTTTAACGAGAAGAGGCTACCAGCAAACAGCTGCGAAGGACGTGGATTCTTCCAAATGCTGATAACACCTTCAAGTCGAATATGATGAGTATGTTCCATGCTGCCATGGGTGAATAATCTTACGAAGGGGAGTGCGTACTCAATAAATTTTATTTTAATAAAAATGCCAATGGTATCAAATATTTTTGTTTAGTTGTATTTGCAATTTTCTGGGGGTATGGAACTATCCTTAAAAGTTTAAGATAGATAGATGGATTTTCTGGATGTATGGGATTATCCTGAAAAGTTCTAGAGGATTGGTACTGCAACAACAAGTGCGATTCAATTAAAATTCGAATGAATTAATGTATGATGGTATATTGGTAAAGTTTAACAAAAATGGGTTTTAATGCAACTGAGTTCAATTCAGGTTGGCTTAGGGCACGCATATGTCAGCGCTATTATCTTGAATGTCAATTGCAACTTTACTTATCCTTATAGTTAATTACCTACCTAAATTTGTTGTCAAAAATTTTGAAATAAAAAGATATTTGGTCCTTATACGCAAAAATCGGCCAAATAAGTTATCCGTTTGTTAACAACTGTCATTTAAGGCTAACACACGTTTATTAATAGGAATTCTGATTTGAGATACGAGTTAGTCTTGTGTTAGGGTTATTTTGTGTTTATTAATAGGGGTGCTTATTTATAAACCTAACATAGAGTTATTATAAGACTTATTATGCCTGTATAAGGAAAATCCTTATTTATAAAGTTTTAGCTACCCTACATAGGGATTGAATAAGCTATACAATCGCTTAGGGTTGTATAAAGCTTATTATAAGGTACTATAATACGTTTGTGTCAGACATCACACGTCAATAAAACAAAAATTATTAATTTTTATTATAATCTGTCAAGAAATTTGAAATTTATGTGAGTCTTGTCAGCAACTAAAAATGCCATATTAATTTACCAGTGTTGTGAATGACATAGATTCGCTCTCCCGAAGGCCTTAACTTGATAAAAAACGGTTTTATCCAAAGAGCATTTGTGAAAAAGAATTTCGAAATAAAAATCAGTTTTCAAAAAAAAAATATGAAACAAATTTTATTCAAACACATCAACTGTTGACAGGAAATAATAATTTTTTGAAATTCAAATGTCTGTCGAATGTAGTAGATCATCGTTTTGGTACTTTTTTTTGACAGAGATCTAACATAACTATGCTATGTTGAACAAATTTTTATAAATAAGAATTTATTCAACGTAACATAAGAGCTTATTCATAGCATAGCTAATATACTGTATAGAGGTGTATAAGGAGAATCTAATAAATACGGCTGTATATTTTTGTATCTAACATCAACAGTACAGAATCCTAAAATTCCTACATTGTTCCCTGTAAAACTTTTCATTACAATATCAGGTTTTTCGATTACTTTATTTGGCATGATATTTTTAAAATTTTCCATAGACATGATTGTGAATTTCGAACCAGTATCGACTTCAAAAGTTACGTTTATATTATTAATATACATTTTTGCAAAAAGTCCATCGTCATTATTTTTTGTTATTTCATTTATTTGAAAAATACTCTCAATTTGGTTAACTTCATTTTCGTTTTCATTAATTTCAACATAATTTGCAAAATTATCATTACTTTTATTCAAAGAAAAACAAACTCTTCTTAAATGACCTTTTTTTCTGCAATATGAACACACCGAATTATAATGCTTGCAATTTGTAGCTAAGTGCGATTCACCACATCGAAAACATTTATTTTCACCATTTTTAACATTGTGAATAGGCCTACTACTACTGCTACCATATTTATTTTTATTTGTATTTGTATCATTAGGATGTATGTGAGAATAACCGATCCCGTTACCAGACAAACCATGTCTCGACTTGTTCGTCGTTATTTTGTTCACTGCCGATGTAACATCCCGAACATTTCCGAGCACTACACCACCCTCTTCGGATAACTCGATGCCTTTCGCAATATCAAGTGCCATTTCCAATGTTAATTTTCTCTGTTCCAGGCATCGGTTTTGCATAACTTTTGATTTCAGTCCGAAAACGAATTGATTTCGAAGAGCCGTAAGAAGGTACTCACCAAAATTACACGACGCCGCCAGTCTTCTTAGGTTAACGAGGAATTCGCACACATTTTCCCCCTCTTGCTGCTTCCGCAAATGGAATTTGTAGTTCTCAACGATCTCCAAAGGATCAGGGTTGAAATGCTGTTCTAATAATGTGACGATGTCGCTAAACGTTTTGTCTTTTGGCTGCGCAGGTGATAACTTATCACACAAAATGTCGTAGGTTTCGGAGCCCATAAAATGTAGGAGAAAGTCTCTCTTCTGTGCCTCCAGCACATGAAACAGGCCGAAAGCACCTTCGAGTCGGCTAACCCAGCGACTCCACTTCGTTTTATTCTTATCGAATGTTTCGACGCAGAAAGCGGCTTGAAATGCTTGAGCCATAGTTATTAATTTTTTATTTACACATTTAGAAAAAGAAAAAAAACAAGACGCACTACTTTTTTATCCAATTTTCGTCGCCAATTTATTGTGGCCGATACATCAATTAAACACAAAAACACGACTGTTCTCTACGGATGTATTTCACGACTGACTTTATTATTCTTATTAAAATAGATTCACAGTAGTAGTTACATGGGCGCGTTCAAAGACTTCTTGATTTTAAACTTAAGGTTATAACACAGATCCTCTAGTTGAGACCATTCAACAGATCCTCTAGTTGAGACCATTCAACAGATCCTCTAGTTGAGACCATTCAACAGATCCTCTAGTTGAGACCATTCAACAGATCCTCTAGTTGAGACCATTCAACAGATCCTCTAGTTGAGACCATTCAACAGATCCTCTAGTTGAGACCATTCAACAGATCCTCTAGTTGAGACCATTCAACAGATCCTCTAGTTGAGACCATTCAACAGATCCTCTAGTTGAGACCATTCAACAGATCCTCTAGTTGAGACCATTCAACAGATCCTCTAGTTGAGACCATTCAACAGATCCTCTAGTTGAGACCATTCAACAGATCCTCTAGTTGAGACCATTCAACAGATCCTCTAGTTGAGACCATTCAACAGATCCTCTAGTTGAGACCATTCAACAGATCCTCTAGTTGAGACCATTCAACAGATCCTCTAGTTGAGACCATTCAACAGATCCTCTAGTTGAGACCATTCAACAGATCCTCTAGTTGAGACCATTCAACAGATCCTCTAGTTGAGACCATTCAACAGATCCTCTAGTTGAGACCATTCAACAGATCCTCTAGTTGAGACCATTCAACAGATCCTCTAGTTGAGACCATTCAACAGATCCTCTAGTTGAGACCATTCAACAGATCCTCTAGTTGAGACCATTCAACAGATCCTCTAGTTGAGACCATTCAACAGATCCTCTAGTTGAGACCATTCAACAGATCCTCTAGTTGAGACCATTCAACAGATCCTCTAGTTGAGACCATTCAACAGATCCTCTAGTTGAGACCATTCAACAGATCCTCTAGTTGAGACCATTCAACAGATCCTCTAGTTGAGACCATTCAACAGATCCTCTAGTTGAGACCATTCAACAGATCCTCTAGTTGAGAACATTCAACAGATCCTCTAGTTGAGACCATTCAACAGATCCTCTAGTTGAGACCATTCAACAGATCCTCTAGTTGAGACCATTCAACAGATCCTCTAGTTGAGACCATTCAACAGATCCTCTAGTTGAGACCATTCAACAGATCCTCTAGTTGAGACCATTCAACAGATCCTCTAGTTGAGACCATTCAACAGATCCTCTAGTTGAGACCATTCAACAGATCCTCTAGTTGAGACCATTCAACAGATCCTCTAGTTGAGACCATTCAACAGATCCTCTAGTTGAGACCATTCAACAGATCCTCTAGTTGAGACCATTCAACAGATCCTCTAGTTGAGACCATTCAACAGATCCTCTAGTTGAGACCATTCAACAGATCCTCTAGTTGAGACCATTCAACAGATCCTCTAGTTGAGACCATTCAACAGATCCTCTAGTTGAGACCATTCAACAGATCCTCTAGTTGAGACCATTTAACAGATCCTCTAGTTGAGACCATTCAACAGATCCTCTAGTTGAGACCATTCAACAGATCCTCTAGTTGAGACCATTCAACAGATCCTCTAGTTGAGACCATTCAACAGATCCTCTAGTTGAGACCATTCAACAGATCCTCTAGTTGAGACCATTCAACAGATCCTCTAGTTGAGACCATTCAACAGATCCTCTAGTTGAGACCATTCAACAGATCCTCTAGTTGAGACCATTCAACAGATCCTCTAGTTGAGACCATTCAACAGATCCTCTAGTTGAGACCATTCAACAGATCCTCTAGTTGAGACCATTCAACAGATCCTCTAGTTGAGACCATTCAACAGATCCTCTAGTTGAGACCATTCAACAGATCCTCTAGTTGAGACCATTCAACAGATCCTCTAGTTGAGACCATTCAACATATCCTCTAGTTGAGACCATTCAACAGATCCTCTATCTAGTTGAGACCATTTAACAGATCCTCTAGTTGAGACCATTCAACAGATCCTCTAGTTGAGACCATTCAACAGATCCTCTAGTTGAGACCATTCAACAGATCCTCTAGTTGAGACCATTCAACAGATCCTCTAGTTGAGACCATTCAACAGATCCTCTAGTTGAGACCATTCAACAGATCCTCTAGTTGAGACCATTCAACAGATCCTCTAGTTGAGACCATTCAACAGATCCTCTAGTTGAGACCATTCAACAGATCCTCTAGTTGAGACCATTCAACAGATCCTCTAGTTGAGACCATTCAACAGATCCTCTAGTTGAGACCATTCAACAGATCCTCTAGTTGAGACCATTCAACAGATCCTCTAGTTGAGACCATTCAACAGATCCTCTGGTTGAGACCATTCAACAGATCCTCTAGTTGAGACCATTCAACAGATCCTCTAGTTGAGACCATTCAACAGATCCTCAAGTTGAGACCATTCAACAGATCCTCTAGTTGAGACCATTCAACAGATCCTCTAGTTGAGACCATTCAACAGATCCTCTAGTTGAGACCATTCAACAGATCCTCTAGTTGAGACCATTCAACAGATCCTCTATCTAGTTGAGACCATTTAACAGATCCTCTAGTTGAGACCATTCAACAGATCCTCTAGTTGAGACCATTCAACAGATCCTCTAGTTGAGACCATTCAACAGATCCTCTAGTTGAGACCATTCAACAGATCCTCTAGTTGAGACCATTCAACAGATCCTCTAGTTGAGACCATTCAACAGATCCTCTAGTTGAGACCATTCAACTGATCCTCTAGTTGAGACCATTCAACTGATCCTCTAGTTGAGACCATTCAACAGATCCTCTAGTTGAGACCATTCAACAGATCCTCTAGTTGAGACCATTCAACAGATCCTCTAGTTGAGACCATTCAACAGATCCTCTAGTTGAGACCATTCAACAGATCCTCTAGTTGAGACCATTCAACAGATCCTCTAGTTGAGACCATTCAACAGATCCTCTAGTTGAGACCATTCAACAGATCCTCTAGTTGAGACCATTCAACAGATCCTCTAGTTGAGACCATTCAACAGATCCTCTAGTTGAGACCATTCAACAGATCCTCTGGTTGAGACCATTCAACAGATCCTCTAGTTGACCATTCAACAGATCCTCTAATTTACCAACAATCCGAGAGTATCTTAACACTCCGATGACAAACAAATGGACAAAGCACAACCAAATAAACGAAAATTCAGGTTTTGATCTGTTTATTAGTGAATGAAATGTTAGGCGTGTTAGAAATAGGTGTGTTTAAATTTAAAGTAGAAGTTCGCATGACAACAATTTAAAGCAAACGAGAATCAAACGACTAAAGGAATGTTTTTTTTTTATCTTATCCCTTTAGACTTGTCATACCGGCACGCATGACTTCATCAACAAGCAGGAGGTTACTAGCAATTACAGAGCAGGAATTCAAGATTTGCTTCTTGACAATGTAGTTGTCATAGACGCCTAAATCGACAGGTTTCATGGCTTCTCCACTTGTCAAATCCAAGCCAACAGGATCAGGATTAAGGCGATCCTCCTCGGTCAATTTGACAATGGTGTCTTGAGAATCATAGCCACTGTTAATTGCCAGATTCTTCGGAATGACCAAAAGCGATTCTGCGAATGCCTGCACTCCGAGACGAACTTTACCCTTGATTTCATCCTTGTATTTCATCAATTGATTGTAGGCTCGGACCTCGAAGGCTCCAGCTCCAGGGATCAAACATTTGTCGTTGATAGCATTGTTAATAGCTCGCAGACCATCACGGATGGCGTCTTTGATTTGAATAATGGTGTGCCTGTTGGGGCCCTTGATGAGAATTGTCACCGACTGCGGGTTCTTGCACTCTTCGACGAATGTATATTTGTTTTCACCCAAAACGTGTTCATAAACAACGCCAGCATAGCTAAAATAAAAAAAAAAAAACGAAATATACAAACCATCCAGAAGATCAGATAAAATGTGAAACTCACCCCAAATTAGCTTCTTCCATGTCATCCAAGGAATTCAATGCAATACCACCACAGGCCAGAGCCAAACGCTCCATGTTCCTCCTCTTGGCACGGCGCAGAGCCATAATACCTTCTTTGGCTAGAGCATCCAAGGACATTGGATCTATTCCCTTCTGGTTGATCACAACAAATGTCTTGTCGTTTCCATCGCAGAGCTTTTTCTTCAATTCAATAATCTTCTTCACACGTTGATCGATGAATTCCCTCTCAGCCAGTACGAACTTTTCTCGCTCCTCAGCGGTCTTGTAGAAAAATCCCGAATTCACTTCGGATTTTTCGTATTCCAGAGAAACGTTACATGTTAGAATATAGGCGTTTTCCAATCGTTTGGGCATATCTGGATGCCTAGATCCATGATCCATTACAATACCACGAATAAGACTGGTGTCGGTGGCAGTCTTGTGTTGCATCTCCATCAACTCAACCATATGCAAGTCGATTGGCTTCTCTTCCTGACGAATGGCCAACAAAGCGTCAACACACACTTCGGTTAGCAAATCGGCCAAATTCGGATGGACTTTAGTCTTCAAACTTGTTCTGGCAATATCAACTAGATTCTTCTTGTTGATCTCGATTGGGATCTTCATAGACTCAAGCACTTCTAGAGCCTTAGTCTTGGCCTTTTCGATGCCCTCAGTCAAGATACGTGGATGCAGACCTTCGGACAAAAAGATATCGGCTTGTTTGAGAAGCTCACCAATCAACAGCACGGTGCAAGTAGTTCCATCTCCAGTTGAATCGTCTTGAGCAGTACTGGCCCGAGCAATCATTGACGCTGTTGGATGTTGGATCTGCATTTCATGGAGAAGTACATTGCCATCTTTCGTGATTTTGATGTCACCTGCTCCAGAAACCAACCTTAAAAACAGAACAAAAAAAAGTTAGAATCTTCTCTGACCATAATTTGGTGGCTGATGAATTGTTGTGTATGTCATGGATTACAAGAAGAAATTTACTAAGTGCTTTCAACGTCAGAATCGCTGTCACATTTCTGGATTAATTTTGTTGCCTCAGACTTGAGAACATTTGATATCATCAAATGGTATCATTTTTATTTTTACGCAAAATTTAAACTATCAAAGCGTTAATTACTTATTGAAACATTACGCATAAAAGGAAGCAAAAACCAGATTTGTTTATTGTGATCAGATCGATAAGAATTGTTTCAATAGATTCATCAAGTCAAACACAGAACTCTCCAGCGTAGTTAATTTATGTACGAGGTTCAATTAGTTTACGAGAAAAGTTATAAGTTGTACATAAAACAAAAAAAATTCCGGGCGAAAAAGTTTTTCGCATGACACATAGTGTTCAACATAACCTACAAAATCGACACACCTCCGTGCAACCATCTGCATTCATTTTAATCTGTTTGCACCATTTGCATTGGCCGTATTTTAACTTCAAACATATTTTTGGATAATTGCGAGAGGAATAAAGTAATTTTTCTTACATTTTCATTGTTCCCTTTGGTCCCAAATTAGTCCTCATCACATCCTGTAGCCCCTTTGCAGCCGAAATGTTTATGGCGAGTGCTTGAGCAGCACGTGCAAACTCAGCTTTTGGATTTAATAAACTTATTGCTGCCATTTTTCTCTAGATATATTAAACAATTTCTATTTATTTTTATAACTTAAGTTGCAGAATTTTCGAGACCAATAACAAGATGCACAAGACACTGGACCAATTGAGTTCAATATTCTATTCAATTTCAATTGAATTATTGAAAAATGTGACCAACATAAAAGATAAAAGTTTTCACAACGAAAAAGCCGAAAATGACAGATGAACAGATTCCACAATCCACATTTGGTAATGAGAGAAGGTCTGTTCATGTACAGGCAGTGAAGTGCTGAATTTTTGGGTTTATCAACCCAACTATGTTTTTTGTATGTAGAAATTCCCATAATTTGGTTATATAATTTCAATCGCATTTTTTAGCACTTGGCATTTTTAAAAGGAATTATGGCCAGCAAGTAGACCGCCATATACTTAGCAGCACTTTGTGAGGAATTTCAATTTTTTTGATGCAAATAATTAGGTGAGAATTTGGTGAAATTTAGTGAATCAATTTTAGAATTTAGTGAATCATAGTTTAAAAGTTATTAACAAAATAACGTAAGGCGTATACTTAGCAGCACTTGTTCTGAATTTCAAAAAGTTTGGTACCAAAAGATGCGTCTGAATTTGGTGAATCCATCGTAACTATTTTCAGAATTTAGTGAATCTTAATTTGTTAGTTATTTAACAAATTAAAAATTATAAACAATTACGTAACGCAATTTCAAAATGACGTAACGTCATCAAAACGATAACATCCCTGAACAAAAACAGCTTAATTCGGAGTCATTCGGAAAGTCATTTTGTGAATTTAAAATGACAGTTGTTGTCAATGAATTTTATAATTTCACATCTTCATTGGGATTGGAGGAATTTCCTTCTTGGTAAGTTTTTCTCAAATAACTTATGGGATTTTACATTCAACCACCACGAATCGCTACTAAAATTCAATGGCGCAAAATTATAGTCCGCTAATGAACAATTTTAGTGTGATACTAGCTTAAAATGACGTTTGGGTCATGTCTGAAACGTCATTTTAAGCTAGTATCACACTAAAATTGTTCATTAGCGGACTATAATTTTGCGCCAATGGCGCAAAATTATAGTCCGCTAATGAACAACTTTAGTGTGATACTAGCTTAAAATGACGTTTGAGTCATGTCTGAAACGTCATTTTAAGCTAGTATCACACTAAAGTTGTTCATTAGCGGACTATAATTTTGCGCTAATGTTTTTTGGGTTCAATGTAATTTGTTAAGCCAAAAGTAGCAATCTCTTTTTTGAATGTGTGGGTGAAAGGTATCAAAACAGATTTATGATTGAATATTCTTCAATTTAAAATGTTTAATAAATTGAATTTAAACACAATTCGTAAATTTATATTCGGCAAAATAATTTTTTAAACAAATCTTGCAACAAACTCCATTCGTTTTGAATATTAAAAAATATCTCGTTGTATGTGTTAAAATACGTGTGAGAATATGTGTAAATCTGTCTCCAAAAAGAGATTTTAGAGAAATCAATTCTTCAAGTAAAAAATTCAATACTTTTTCCAATGTAATTCATTTAAGGGGAAAAAAATTGCCACAGATCCGTGAAGAATCAATTTCTTGGCCCAATGTAAAATCCCATTATATTATTCGCTTTATTATTTTTATTTTCAGGAAATCTGCATACAATATGAGATCTTCAAGCTTCAACAAATACAAGAATAAACAAGAATACAAGCACGATAAACATGAACGGAGAAGAATCGAAATCAAAGGATCTTTCGATGCCATGCCCAAGGGCACTTTAAATTTTGACGACTTCAGTTCCACTCCATACTTCTTCGAGAAGTTCGATCACGAACACTCATATAAATCCAATCTGCAATCCCATACCTGTAATGTTCCAGCGTTTGGATGAGATGCGCAAGCAGGCCTTCGCTAGGAATTGCATTCCGTCTCTTTCCCGACAGGCAAATCGATAACCATTGCTACGGATGGAAGAAACTCGGTGCCAAATCCGACGAAACGAAAAAACTCGTCACACAGTACTTCTTGTAGACCAGCACCGATAATGACGGTCGAAAATCCAACCAGAGCATGATCTTCAAGTACGAACCATAATGCATGCCATTAAAAGCAAAATACTTTTGCTTTCCGACAGTCCTCAACAACAACAACACACAACTCGTCATTTATAATCAAAGTTATCGTTTGAATGCTGTTTAAATTGTTTTTTCGGTTTTATTGCATTCTAATGATAAGAAAAACTAAGTTGAACTTAAAATTCGTGCCTCAATTGTGTACACTTTTCATTAAAGTTAAATACATAAAAGGTCTGTCTATTCTTGTTTTGTTTGTTCATATTTTGAATATTTCAATATATAGCTTGTTGAATTTATACTGGGTACCCATCGGATCCAATGTTAGAAACACTATTGGTGTCATCGAATGAATGAGGACGAAAATGTTGAATTTGTAGATTGGAGGTGCGATTGTCAGTGTATTTGTATGCAAAGCGAGGAAGGGGGACTGAGCCCAGCAAACATTTCCCTTCGAAAATGAATCATTAATAATTCTTAAAAGTGAAGAAAACATCCGAATATGAATTCATTGGGTAACGTGACACGGATATGAATCTTTTTTACGACTCATTTATGATAGGAAATTCCTTCATTAAAACGAATGTAAATAAGTGGACAATAAATGAACCTTTTCTGAATTACATAAACGATTGATTCTCACACTGTTTAGGTTTACACTTTATTGTTTTTTTTTTTTTTTTTGTTAAACGAAACACTGCACAATTTTATAATCACTGACGTCCGCATTTAACAAAATCTTTACTGATGTGAAGAATTTTAAAATTCGTTAAACATTGTTTGGATCTCTTGTCGCTACACGGCCCCGTTATAATTGTCCCTTCGCAAAAAGAAATATATTAAAAGAGATCATTCGCAAGTTCGTTTTCCCTTATTTTTATATACAAATCCTTGAGAATCTTCCAATATCCTTTTTGTGGCTGTGCGCATTCATATTTAACTCACAAACATGAATCAAAATCGAAAGTCAATATGCTCGTTTTGTTTTGCAACTAAAATTTTGTAGTTTTTTGTCCATCTTCAAAATATACTCAGAAAAATTAACGTTTTTCGAATACATATTCTTCAGATTTACTGAAGCAAATCTGAACCTTCACCAAAATGTTTGCTGGGAGGTGATGGATATGTAAGTTGTGAAGCACAAGTCACGATATAACTTAGAAAAAGTCTCAAGGGGCCGACCCATAGAATCCGTCGGTGCGTCAGCGTTGACGATTTCAACTGACAGCACAATAGAATATACATTTTCTAATGGAACTCGACCCATAAGCAACGCATGTGACGGATACGACGGATAGAGTTGCTCAACTTTCTACTTTTTGCGTCCGTTGATCCGTTGACAACTGAATTTGACGAGAAATCAATTCAATGTGTTCCCACAGCAACAAGGAAAAAGCAATGAATTATCAAAATTATGTGCAAAAAAATAATTTTGACACGATTTTGATATTTTGTTTTAAATTTGTTTGTTCAATTTGCGGTTTTGGGAATAATTTTCATACTTAACAAATGAGACTGTCAAAGTTTACAACGTATTCTATGGGACGGTTCCATCCGGCAAATACGTTGGCAGCAACGCACGCATTGACGCTGACGGATTGACGGATTCTATGGGTCGGCCCCTTCAAAATAAAAACATGAACTTCTAATTCTAAATCTATATGAATTTTTTGTAAAGTAAGATAAACTTCTAACAGCATTTTTTTCATTTGTTATTTAGGTCCAAAAATTAAGACATAGGAAATTTAGCAAATGTGTACACGGGTTAAGCATTTCTTAGGTTCAATTACCCATAGACAAAAATTCGGAGTTATAAAAGTTGGTACAGTTTAAGTGAAAAATAAAACTACTAAGCAACGTTACGTTGCACGTTCTACATTCTAATGATTGTTAATAGAAGTATGAGAAAAAAGGACTATAACTTTTAAGCTAGGATTCACCAAATTTTGAATTATGTACCAAATTGTTAATAACATTGCTTTGATTATCTGTTCCAAATTTTAAAATTTGGTGAATCATAGTTTGTGAGCTACCAGCTTCTGAACTTTCAAAAATACTGCAAAGCAGAAACTAAGGAAAAAGGATTACAACTCTTAAACCAGGATTCACCAAATTCTGAGCCATGTAGCAATTTGTTACTCAAGACGGACTTATTTACTGACCCAACGTTGGAAATTTGGAGAATCATAGTTTGTGAGCTACCAGCTTCTGAACTTTCAAAAATACTGCAAAGCACAAACTAAGGAAAAAAGGATTACAACTCTTAAACCAGGATTCACCAAATTCTGAGCCATGTTTCTGCTTTGCAGTATTTTTGAAAGTTATATTGACTTTCGATTTTGATTCATGTTTGTGAGTTAAATATGAATGCGCACAGCCACAAAAAGGATATTGGAAGATTCTCAAGGATTTGTATATAAAAATAAGGGAAAACGAACTTGCGAATGATCTCTTTTAATATATTTCTTTTTGCGAAGGGACAATTATAACGGGGCCGTGTAGCGACAAGAGATCCAAACAATGTTTAACGAATTTTAAAATTCTTTCATTTATTGTCCACTTATTTACATTCGTTTTAATGAAGGAATTTCCTATCATAAATGAGTCGTAAAAAAGATTCATATCCGTGTCACGTTACCCAATGTTTCTGATCCAAATCGAATCATAAATGAATTCATATTCGGATGTTTTCTTCACTTTTAAGAATTATTAATGATTCATTTTCGAAGGGAAATGTTTGCTGGGCTCAGTCCCCCTTCCTCGCTTTGCATACAAATACACTGACAATCGCACCTCCAATCTACAAATTCAACATTTTCGTCCTCATTCATTCGATGACACCAATAGTGTTTCTAACATTGGATCCGATGGGTACCCAGTATAAATTCAACAAGCTATATATTGAAATATTCAAAATATGAACAAACAAAACAAGAATAGACAGACCTTTTATGTATTTAACTTTAATGAAAAGTGTACACAATTGAGGCACGAATTTTAAGTTCAACTTAGTTTTTCTTATCATTAGAATGCAATAAAACCGAAAAAACAATTTAAACAGCATTCAAACGATAACTTTGATTATAAATGACGAGTTGTGTGTTGTTGTTGTTGAGGACTGTCGGAAAGCAAAAGTATTTTGCTTTTAATGGCTTGTATTATGGTTCGTACTTGAAGATCATGCTTTGGTTGGATTTTCGACCGTCATTATCGGTGCTGGTCTACAAGAAGTACTGTGTGACGAGTTTTTTCGTTTCGTCGGATTTGGCACCGAGTTTCTTCCATCCGTAGCAATGGTTATCGATTTGCCAGTCGGGAAAGAGACGGAATGCAATTGCTAGCGTCGCCAAGCCCACATACAAAAGATGCTGTTGTTTTTGTCCTCGCCGAAGAGGCGGACAGAGGCGAAGGCCTGCTTGCGCATCTCATCCAAACGCTGGAACATTACAGGTATGGGATTGCAGATTGTATTTATATGAGTGTTCGTGATCGAACTTCTCGAAGAAGTATGGAGTGGAACTGAAGTCGTCAAAATTTAAAGTGCCCTTGGGCATGGCATCGAAAGATCCTTTGATTTCGATTCTTCTCCGTTCATGTTTATCGTGCTTGTATTCTTGTAGAAAAACTTACCAAGAAGAAAATTCACTAATTCACTATGATTCACTAAATTCTAAAATTGATTCACTAAATTTCACCAAATTCTCACTTAATTATTTGCATCATAAAAATTGAAATTCCTCACAAAGTGCTGCTAAGTATATGGCGGTAACAAACATGACATTTCTCACGAGTCTGTTCTAACCTGATCTAACTCAAAAGCAAGAACAGAAAATTCTGTTCTAAACTGTTCTAGGTTTGTCAATGAACAGGAAAGTAGAACAGTTCAGCACAGAAAAAACCTCAATGAACAGCAAAAAGCTGTACTTTTCTGTCTAGAACAGTCCAGCACAGCGTCAGTGAACACAACTAATGAGTTTTTTTTTTTTTTTTTTTTTTTTTTAATTCATTTTTTATTCATAATCACTTAAAACTACTTATTACTAGACAAAGAATTCAAACTAGCTTATTATCTAAAATCTTATATTCAACTTACTGGCCCCAATCGGGCGCTCTAAGTAATTCATGATTTTCTTAAAAGTAATGCCTTTCGGCCTATGAACTAATTTATTAAATTTGTTTTATTGCTTTTGTTAGAAAATTTAAAAAAAAACTAACACCATATCATTTTCATTTTACTTACATGCTACTTAAAATTAGGTCCTTAAGAATAAAACTTAAAATTAACTAAAACTACCTAATCTACCTACCAACTACTTACAAACTAGAGCAACCACAGCAGCAAATCTTACATTTTTTTTTTCTTTTTTTCATTTCACTTGTTTTTTTTTTTTTTTTTTTTGACTTTTTTTTTTTGACTTTTTCTTTCTTATTTTTTTTTCTTTATTTTTCTGTATTTTTCACATGTTGTCCTTTTCAAATGTGTGCCACCATGCCTACTCTACTTAAACCTAAACCCACAACCCTTAGACTAAAAAAGTATGCAAGCCGGCCAAGGCTTTAAACCCAACCCCGACTACCCATTATCAAGTGCTGACTGAAGCCACCAGAACTGGTGCTCCTGCTTCACCCTATCAATTCGGTCCCGTTCGGACACAGCCCTACTGAACCGGAGGAGCTCTGCTCCGTCCTGTGCGAGGACGTCTCGATGGTAAAGGAGCCGCCGATCGACGGTTCTCCGCCTGACGTGGTAGATTAGCGGGATCGCCAATCTGTCCTGTATCAGACCGCATTTATCTAGGTGGAGGAATGCCTCAGGTGGAATGAAGCCGCTCGAGCGTGCACTATCAAAATATTCGTCGTTCGGATAGAACGCCCCAAAGATCAAATTATTCGTCGAAGTCATAGCTCTCGCAATGGGACCCCGAATAAGTTTTATCACGAAATTGTCAATTCTGTTGATCCGAGCCTCGTTGTACAGAACCTCGTTAGAATAGTAATGTACATAAGAAGATTCCGGAGTCCGATGCAAACCGAGACAGCGCCGAAGACACTGCCTCTCGAACACCCGAATCTTCTCCATTTGAGATGGTGCAACGTTGAACCACACTGGACAGCCATAAACGATCATCGGCCGTATGAGGGCCATGTAGCAAATTACCTTCACTCTGGGGTCAAGCCGACTGCTGTAAAACAGCCGTTTCGTCAGAGCGAAGGCTCCTCTGGCCTTAGTCAGAGCAGCATCTATATGTCTGTCGAAATACAGATACTGGTCCAACCAGATACCGAGGTACTTCACTTCACTTTTGCTCGTTAATCGCTGTCCGTGGGGCCCAACGATGACCATCTTGCGCCAATTCTTGCGCGTATCCCTCGTGGCCCCGGCCAACGAGGTCCGGAACAGAATTGTCTCGCATTTCTGGACATTTATTTTCAGTTTCCAGTCATCGCAATATCGCTGAATCTTCTCGAAGTCACGTTGCAAGAGAATTCTAATGACTTCGACCTTTGGGGCAGTTCTGTACGCAATCAGGTCGTCGGCATACGCAATTGCCTGGGATAGGCTACCTATCAGATCGCTGGTGTAAATGCTGAAGAGGATCGGCGAGTTCACCGCTCCCTGTTGAAGACCGTTTTTAATTTCAAAGGTGGTGGTAGAAGTTACATTGCCACTTTTGACAACAAACTTTCTACCGTTGAGCATATCATGAAGCATATACAACAATGGTTTACTGATGCCTAGTCTGGTGAGTTTTAGGTACAAACCTTCTAACCATACGGTGTCGAAGGCCTTCTCCAAATCAACCAGAACAGCACCCGTGCATTGTTTCTTGGACTTGTTCCATTGGATATCAGAAACGAGCTTAGACGCGGCATGAATGGTGTCATGTCCCGCCTTGAACCCGAACTGTTTATCCGGAATTATTTTGTTGTCCGCAGCCCACTCAGCCAGAGCCCTATTGATTATCTTTTCGAATACCTTGCTGATGCTTGGAAGAAGACTTATCGACCGAAGATTTGCCGGATTGGAGTTGTCCTTTCCCTTTTTCGGGAGAGGATGAACCACAGCTGTCTTCCAACGCTCTGGATAATATGCATTATTCAGCGCGTTGTTGAACAGAGTGGTGTAGAACAACTAATGAGTATGACATTTGGAATAACGTGATGTTAGTGTTGATTAATAGAAAGTCACTTACGGTTTTCCAATCCCGATTTATGTTTTGGCCGGCAAATTCAATTTCCATTGTGCGGTTATATTTTTGCAATACATCAAAATCAGTTTTTAATTTTTAAACCCCAGGAGAGGAAATAACGGTACTTTATTTTCTTCTCAATTTGCTTCATCAGTAATGTAACTCAATAAAAAAATAGTAAGGAGTCACTCATATTGTAGGTTTTCTTTTAAATGCCTTTTTTCGGGTGCGGTTATACTTATGCAAGGCACTGTATGAACATAAGCTAAATTTTGTGTTGCATCTCTAATGTAAAAACATGAACAAATTTTAATAGTTACTTAAGGTACCAATTGCTTTTCTCGAATATTCTTCTCATTTTCATTTTCGATTTTTACACTTCACGATTTTTATGGAAACACATGCTTTCTCCCATCTAAATGCTGATTAAGCATATTTTTTTGCAAATTAGCATGCAAAATCACTGAATGCAATGTTTTTCGTTGTATTTGCGACAAATTGACAGGCATTTGACATTTCTGCATCTGCACAACAAAATAGATATGAAGAATTTGAAGATGGATTTTCGCTGCCTGCGCTTCTTCAATCAAAAGATGATCAAACAAGAGATTAGCTTGGCGGTGTTGGTGGCGGCCTCAAAGGACGTTTTTCGCAAAGCATCCTTTAAGTAAATCTCAAAACATCACAACCTTATCTAATAAGAAGTGTTCTCGGAATATTATAAAAATAGTTTGAAAACCAAATACTACTCATAAGCATCAACCCCCCGAAGGTAAGTAAATATTTATATCAACAAAAACAAAACGGAAAGAACTTTCCATCTTTCAATTTATTGATGAATAAGTTCACTGTTCTACATTATCTATATACAAATTTATTTTTTGTTTGTGTTAAAGGCAGAGCTTAATCATGGCACTTCCTTTGGAATTTCGTGATATTTGTCGAGCTTGTATGAAAAGGCGCGACGATATGAAAATGTTTTTCTTCTCACGAATAAACTCTGTCAATGTTGCATCAATGTTGACTAAAATAGCTCTGCTACCCGTTGAACCTTCGGATAGTTTGCCAAAAGTCTTGTGCAGCATTTGCATTAGAAAACTAAACGACGCTTACAATTTCCAACAAATGTGCATTAAATCTCATATTTCATTTAATGATATGCTCCAAACGCAACATTTAAATAAACGACAGCCAGATGAGGTGCTGATAAAGAAGGAGATATTTGATTTGGATTCGGAGGTTGGAGAATCTGAAGTTCCCACATTGGGAACTGATAAATGTGCCATTGACTGTGAAAAAGTATTAAAGATACCAAAAATTGAATCAGGTATAGACGACAATTCACAAAGGGCCAAACACGATGATACTATCAAGTATTCAAAGTAAGTAGTCGAAGGCTTCACGCAACAATAATTTTTTGTGATTAAATATGTTTTGTTTAGGTCTTCAAAAACATTTACATGCAATTTTTGCCATGATATATTTGAGACATGGAATGAGCTAACAGTTCACATTGCCGAGCACAAAGTGAAGAACAATGGAACAGCCTTAGGCGATGGGTAAATTTACTTGACTCCGTTTACTGTTCGTCTTTTTACACATAATGCAATTACAGTAACTCTGAGGTGCCTCAAAAAAAGAGAAAAATGTCCGAGCTGAGCACATCAAAAGATACTAATGGCATTGAACTGTCCTCAAGGCTAAGAAGCTTAGACTATAATGGCAGAGGTGAAAAGTAAGTTCGACTACCACAGGTCTTGGTATTTGTCATTGAATTTCATTAATGATTTGTATTGTAATCTTACAGCACTAGCTCCTTAGACGGACTACCTCTAGAACCGATTTGTAATGTCCAAGTCAAGGATGAAATCGTATCAGACCAAAGCAGTTGTGATGAATATGACGAAGAACCACACCACAATACTTATAAGTATGTTAAAGTCAAATTAAGTATAATGTCTTCAATATAACATGCATTATCTCTAGCAATTCGCCAAGTATCCAGAATGATGATGATTTGTATGCCCAGAAGGACGGCAGTCTAAATCTGATTCATAACAAAGAAAAAACAACATCCATCGACAAAAACGGACAGAATTTCACCGATTCGAAGAGTCCATTATGTGAAATGTGCGGATTCAAGCCAAAAATTCCAGCTCTAATGCACGCACATGTTCGAAATCGTCATCCGGATAATTATCTAGAATATGTCGAAAATTTAAAAGCGTAGGTTTTTCCCAATCTTGGTTTCGGGACAATTTTTGATTAGTTATTTCTTTCATAGCTGCGGTGAATGGGTTGTAAAATGCAGAATTTGCGACGTTTATTTGTTTAGCAGTACAATTTATGGGCAACACTTAAAATACACCCATTCGTAAGGATGTCAACACTTCAATTTTGTCCCTCTACAGCTTTTAACTCCATTCTTTTGTATTTGTAGACAAATTGTGAATGATTGCAGTGGATATTTTGAGTGTAACCATTGCGATCAAACATTCAACAGCAAAAATGAATTCTTTTTGCACAAGAATCAAGCTCATAAGTAAGATTTTCCTTTTTTTGAAAAATATTGGTGAATAAAATGGGTAACCTTTTTCCGTTGCGTTCTAGTATGCGAAGGATCAATAAAGCTAAACAATTATTCATTTGCTTGTTGTGCGATAAGCAATTTGGTCGCTATCAAAATCTTCAGCAGCATGAAGAGACCCACGAAGTTAATGGAACGTCTACCATGGCTATTGGAAGTGGAGGTGATAGTGTTGTTCAAGGTAGCGTAAGTAGAGTAAGTTCGGTCAGTGGAAGCAGTGTTGGATTCATTCCATTGCTGAGTGGATTCTTGAGAAAAAAGAAACTGGAATCATCACCACCTGCAGAGGAAATTATAGAAACACCAGCATTTGTGCCATATCCCAAAACATGCCCAAAAAAATAGTGAGTTTTTCATTCTGGCTTATGTCAGCTCATTGAAAAAATAAATTGTTGAATTGCAGCACAAACAGCAATATCACAACTTCGGCAGGCGGAAAATTTAAGTGCAAGGGTTGCGATAAGTCATTCGCCACCGAATTCGGTCTGAGGGTTCATATTGGTTGTGTTCACAAAGGAATGGAGAAGCTTCCTCCCAAGAAATCAAATGCAAATGTAAGTAATGTTGCTTCGCCTCCACTTCTACAAGTCCAAAAACAACTGGCCCTGCCATCGCCATCAATAACGACAGATAATATTGACTATTGCGAAATTTGTGACAAGCAATTCGACTCGGTAGTGGATTGTAGCGCACATATGGAAAAGCATCACGAAATAGCTCACACCTATCGCGAGTAAGTAGATATATTTTTTTTTATTTTTCGTTTTTTTTTTATTATTTTATTTTTTGAAATATAAAAGATGTCCGATTCGATGCAAAGAATGCAAATTTCAATGTGCCACACGGTCTGATTTTACATATCACATCAAGCAACGTCACAAAGAACTTTATAGAAAACGCTTTGCTGGCCTCACAAATTTGGATCCTAAATTGGAGGCCTGTAATTTGTGTTTCATGCCGATTTTTCATACCAAATTCATCCGACATATCAATTCGCATTATATGCCCGAGAGTGAAAGAAAGGAACAAGAGTAAGTTTTTGCCCGTTATATACATAAATAGAAAAAGGTTTTTTTTTTTTTAAATGAATACCAAACTATAAATACGCTTCGCAGTTCTTTTATTGACCTAATCTTAAGTTAGGTTAGGTTAAAGTGGCTGTCATGGATGGTAAAAGACACTTACTTACTTTACTTAAGGTGGCGCTACAGTCCGTTGTGGACTTGGGCCTCAATCAACAGTCTCCGCCAGCTAGCTCGGTCCTTAGCTAGTCGTCTCCAGTTTTGCACTCCAAGTTGATTGAGGTCCTCTTCTACTTGAGTGCGCCACCTGAGTGGCGGTCTTCCTCTCCTCCTACTTCCCTCGGGAATAGTGTCGAAGGCTTTCCGGGCCGGAGCATTGGTGTCCATCCGCTCTAAATGACCGAACCATCTGAGTCTCACACGGGGCCAAAGATGACCCGAAGAACTTTCCTCTGGAAAGAGCCTAAGGCACTTTCATCCGATTTTGTCAAGAGTTTCTGTCGAATTGTGGTTGGGGAATGGTGTAGTCTGTCTGGTGGTCATGGCCGAGATATGCCGACACTAGCCAATAAACTCCGTTGGCTGTTCCTAGCCTAGCTATCTCTATCACTGAAATTATGGAGTAAAAATACATTTATGCTACGTTTTACTAATATGCAAGATCTAGGTTCACCTTTATCAATCACATACAATAAGTAGTACCCAGGAGTCCTGAGTCCACGAATAATGGATTTCACTATCCATGGTTCCTGGATAAGGACGATGTCTTCTCCACTTCTGGCCAGGCGAAGTAGAAGTGAGGCTGAAGCCTTGATGGAGATTAATCTGCACTAACTGCATAATTTGGCAGATTAACCTCCACCAAAGTTTTATCTTTATCTTCTGAATCGGAAAATGAGGCCAACAGTTCATCTTCGTTCAAAAGAGTGTCCTAATCTTACAAGTTGATCTTTTTTGAACGTTTTTATTTTATTCATTACTTTCAGTTTTTAATATTTTTTTTTTCGTTTTTCAGTTAGTTTTTGTAAATTTCTGTTGACATTTTTCAACTTTCAGAGCCAATGAATTAACTGCCCCACCTCGAGTAAAATCTCCAAATAGTATTTCAAAAATGTCAAAAGTATCTGGAAAAGATTTGATCCCAAAATTAAATCAAAATGGAAAACCAATCAAATACAAATGTAAACCCTGTTCGACATTTTATCCCGATAAGACATCACTTATGAAACACACGCTTGTAGTCCACAAAAAGGCTGAGTATGTTTTCAGTTGTCGTTTTGAATAAACAAATTTTCGTATGTATTTAATTAATTTATTTTTTTAGTGGAAGAAAACAATTCAACTGTAAGGTATGCTTCCGAACCATTACAGGAGCGCAAAATTTTAACTCGCATATGAATCGCCACAAGGGGGAAATTATTAAGTCCACACCAAAGAAGTAAACGAAGTGAGTAGGTTTGTTCGATGTGCGCTCTGTGGCGCTCGGATTTCGCACTGTCGATGTCGTTTTTTTTTCGCCCCGGTGCATTTCCACCGTGTTCGATGTGTTTACGGTGTTCGCACCGGGAGCGCTCGGAATCGCCCCAAGATTTTTTCGGGCCGAGAATTTCGGAGCTGATCGAATCAGCTGTTCCTATACAACAAAAAGAATAAAAAAAAAAAACAGAGCACTACTAACCCGTTCGATGTGAAACCAAAACCAGAGAAATTTTTCAGTTTTTTGACAGCTCCGTTCAAAGTATGACAAGCACCGGATCGCCCCGGGGCTGTTTACATCGAACAAACCTAGTATTATATAAATCTTAAATATATTTTGAATTTTCAGTTTTAGTAGCCATGCTTGCCATTTATGTTCGGAAACTTTTGTTGAGCAAGAAGAACTTCAAACACATCTTGTTGCTGCGCATAGTTTTAATCCCATGATATTTTACAAAAAATAAAAACATGAACATGAAGTAATGGAAATCAAAGGATAAAACCTCAGTTAAACAATCTTCTCCGAATTAAAAGTATTTGATAGTTTATGTAAAACAAAGAAATGTGTAAATGCAGTTTTGTCGGTCCTTTTGTGAAATTATTTTCCAATTCTGTGTTGTATTGAATTTTCATGTCTGTTTTTAAATAAAAAAAAAATACATATTTAAAAGTTATAAATGAAGCGTTGAGAATGAGAAGGGGTTAAGTGAAATTTTTTATTTTATTTTTTATTTTTTTTTTCAGCAGATAAAGGCGTCAAGCAACAACTTAAATTTTGGTCGTACTTTTTTTTTCTAGTCCCATTAGTTTCGAAGTTAGCCATAGATAAAGGGGATAACTAAATTCTTGTAGTGTCCGTAGCTTAGTGGTTAGGTGCGTTGGCTGCTTAGCAGAACATCGTGGGTTCGAATCCTACTCGGGCCCAAAGTTTTTATTTCATCATTCACGGACACTACCTCTTGCGAAGAATTGACAAAACTTCCAAGAGTATCATCTGTCATGAAAAAGTGCTTCTCAACTTGGCCGTTCGGAATCGGCGTAAAATTGAAGGTCCCCTCAATTCTTCACACGCGCACCTAGAGAATTGTTGATGAGAGTAAGCCACTTAGGCCTTGGCTCTTCAAGAGCTGTCGCGCCACTCTATTTATTTTTATTTTTTTTATAACTAAATTCTTTGTAGTAGCATGGTGTATATTCATCATTGTATTGCCACCACTGTATGTTCACTATTGTATTGCCACCATTGTATGTTCAATGACAGCTGTCATCAGATAATAGCCATTTTGTACATTCTCATTCTCATTCTTACCTTGTCATCTGTTGAGATAACATACAAAAAAGACCTCAAAAGAAAAACCAAAATCGAAATAAATAAAATCTTTAAAAATTAAAAGCATCGGTTCTTAATATTTTATATATTATTTATAAAACTGCTGTCTACAACGCTGCGGACAGGATCCCGAAAAAATTTTTCTCATCGCTTCCAGACTTTTGTGTATTTTGCCAAAAATAAGAAAACCGCGTGTGTAAGTGCCCCGGAGACAAAAAAAAAAGCGATTCCTTTTGAGCTAAATAACTTAGCAAAGCGGTCAAAAACAACTAAATTAGTGAAAACAGCTGATACTAATTTTAAAATACATATATACTTCTTCCGTTTTATTTTCTTTTGTCTTATGAACAATGGCAAATCGCATGACGAAAGCTGACATGCTAAACGCATTGGAGATGAACGGTGTCGACGTTCCAGTAACAGCGACGATTACCCAAATTCGCGAAATGTATAACGGCCTAAGTCAGAACAGTGAACAAGATGAAAATCCCCCAGCTACTACAAATACACAAAACATAACAAATAAATCGGACAAAAATGTGCCCGCTGACACAGCTATGCCAGACGATACAACAACTGCTGCCAATGCAAGTGCTCCGAAACCTGCTGCCCCTGCTGTTGATGAAATTATACCAAGCATCGATAAAACTGCATCGATTGAGGAACAAATAAATCAATTGAAACGTGAACGTGAATTACTAATGCTACAACAAGAAGTAGCCAACTTGCGACAAACCATTGGTCCTGCTGTACCCGTTATGCCTGCTGCACCTGCTGTGCCTGCTCCACCCGCTGTACCTGCTGTACCCACTACACCTATCATGCGATTGGATATCAATGTTCTTGAATCAATGGTGCCAAGATTTACTGGCGATGATACGTATGACGTTAACAAGTGGATCGAGGACATGCAAGATGCATTTGATATATTACAACTCGACGAACGTGCTCACTTTGTTGGGCTTCGACGCCTTACTGATGGTACCGCCAAAGTATTTCTACGAACAACTAGCGCCCACACTTATGAAACTTTACGTGATGCTATGATATAAGAATTTGGTCGTAAATACTCAATAAATGAAATCTACTATCAACTGCGATCACGACGCTTAAAGCCAACAGAAAGTGTTCATCGTTATGTAATCGAGACGCAAGAAATCGCATCACGGGGCAACATTGCCGAATGCGAATTGATTGACATGATTATTGCTGGAATTGGTGATACATCAAACAGTGCTGCAATGTTGTTCGGTGCAACCACTCTTAGCGAATTGAAGACATTGATTATCCGTTATGAACGACTGCGTAACCGTAACAAACAGCCTACTCAACCGATTCGTCGTGCCATGCCGAGTACATCGAGTGCCACAGCTCAACCTACAAGTGGAACACCTGCTGTCTATATGAACCGATCAACTGCTGCACATTCGGCAAATACTCCGACCATTGATGAACAAATCCGCTGCTTTAATTGTTCACGTTATGGACACTTCCAAAGTGCTTGCCGGAAACCAAAACAACCAGATGGCTCATGTTTCCGTTTCGGACAACTTGATCATGTTTACCGGAATTGTCCAAATCGTCCTACGGTTCAACAACAACAAAACCAAGCTGCTGTCCAACGTGCTGCCGGATTCATTGAACATGAAGATAATGTCATTGTTGAGCAATTAGAAGCCCTCCAACTGGTAAGTGTTTCCTTCGACCCTGAGTATGCCAAGTTTAAGAGTGTTTTTTCCCTTTTTGATTCCGGTAGCCCTAAATGTTTCGTACAACGATCAACTGTACCAAAGTTCAATGCCAAACAACTTATGAGGATGAAATATCGATTAGGAAATAAACAACTGATGTCACTCGGTGAAATCTTTGGTTACATTAAACTAAATGATAGAATTATCAAACACAAACTTATTGTAGTGCCCGATGTCTCATTATTTGTACCTTTAATACTTGGCCGTGATTTCTTTAAGGCAGCAAATATAGCATTAGTTAGCTTAAAGCGACGTTATTTTTTTTTTTTTTTATTACAATTTGATAACATGGCTTAAAAAGCCGTCAGCCAGATTTCTCTTGATTTACAAACATATTAAAAACATTATACAAAAAAAAGAAAAAGAAAGAAATTAAAACAAGAGTATGTAAAAAAAAAACAAAAATAACAATAAATGGACGTATAGCAAGTTAGGAATTTAATTAAAATTAAAATTCTTCATTTATAATTTTTGTTCTATAAGAAAGCGATATTTTAATGTAGTTTGCTAGTTTGTTCCAGTCGCTGCCATTGAGGATTTCGAAGACTTCGGTGAGATCAAGATAGTTCTTGTGCCATATCAGTCGACGAGCCTCTACCAACATAGGACATTTCGCGAGGAAGTGAACTATATTTTCTCTTTCCTGGGTATTGCACATCGAACAGATGATAGGTAGGTCATCTCTATGCGGGATAAAATTAAGCGGAAGTAGTTCTCCTCTTGCTCGGAATATCAAAGATATTTTTTCTACGCTCAGTTCGTCTTTAAAAAAATTTAATGTGCCTAAATTGTATTCCAATCTCGAGTAAATTTCTCTATGAAGCGAACCTTTCGCATTTTCAATGTTTTCGTTCCTCACTTTTATATGTAGATTTGCAAGCAGAGTATCCAAACAAATTTTCCAGCTGCCAAGGTTATCCATGCTTAAAGAGAACGGTAATGAGCATTCCATTGCTAGATTTCTCCATTCTTGGAACCAGGATGAATTGGAGGTAATAACAGACACTGCAACTCTTCGTGCTACCTTGTCTGTGTGGTCAAACATAAGATTAAGGATATATTTGAAGTGGAGTTCAAGAGCTGATAAGTATAAGGGAGAAAGGCCTGTTTCCACAAGAAGCATGTAGTTTGGCGTCGATTCAGGAATACGGAATTGTCGTTTCAGGAAGAATCTCAAAAGTTTTTCCAAAGTATCACTTTTCTTCCACCCCCAAGATTGGGCTGCATAAAGCATTATCGCTTTTGTTGTAGCAGTAAATACTCTAGCGCTGAATGGGACATCCTTGCTGCAATATACTTTTTGCCAGACAGTTCCAATGGCGTTTTTAGATGCCAATAATTTCTTTTCAAGATGCCTCTCCAAATTCATATTGTTTGTCACCGTGAATCCCAAATACTGGTATTCCTTAACTGATTCTATTTGTTCAGGTCCGTATCTCTATCTTTCGGTCCCCGCTAGCCGTCCACCCCCTCTTCTAAGACCATTGTCTTAGACTTTCTGAGGTTGACCGTCAAACTCCACTGTTTCCAGTAATCATGCAACTTATTAATCATCAGCTGGAGCGATTCAGGAGATTCCGCCAATAACACCAAATCGTCTGCATACATTAGCATTTTGATTTGTAAACCATCAATGCTAATTCCACACGGCAAGATTCTCAGAAGATCCTCGATATACAAGCAGAAGATTAACGGACTTAGATTGCATCCTTGCTTCAATCCTACAGAAGTTTGGAACCAGCGCGATAGATCCTTGCCATCCCAAATCACGTTTAATGTTAAATTGTAGAGACTTTCAATGACTTTTCCAAATTTTAGCGACAGTCCATCTCTGTACAGCTTATACATTAGGGCTTTTCTATTTATCGTGTCGAATGCTGATTGAAAGTCCACAAAGAAAGCGTATAGTTTCTTGCGTTTTCGCAGGTACATATCTACTATATTCGTTAGACTAAAAATGTGGTCAACCGTCGAGTAGCCTTTTCGAAAGCCTATTTGAGATTCGCTGAGAAGATGATGGCTATCAACCCATGCGACTAAGCGACATCTCAGAATTTCTACAAACATTTTTAGAGCGGAGTTCAAAAAAGAAATAGCGCGATAGTTCGATGGATCCATTCTATCCCCTTTTTTGAAAATTGGGAAAATTATTGATTTCTTGAAAACTTCGGGAGCTTCTCCGGACTCGAAAATTTTGTTGTAAGCTATCCGTAGATGAGAAAGGAATTCGTCTGAGGCATATTTGAGAAATTCGTTTGGAATTCAGTCACTTCCTGCAGCTTTGTTATCCTTTGCTTTGCTGAGTGCTAACTTAAGCCCTGATAGCGAGATTTCTCTATCTAGAATTTCGTTTTCAAACGATGGTTTGGCGTAAAGGATATCCTGAGACTGGAGGTGGATATTGAAGACTTTCTTCTCAAAATGTTCTCGAAGAGTTGATATTTTTAATCGTTTTCCAAAAATCCGACGAGCTTCTACAGAGGAGAAGATTTTGAACTTGTTGTCTCTCATAGTGTTGTTTTTTCCGTTTACAGATATCTTTGTACCGACGATTAAATTCTAGATAGCTTTTTTTTAGGCAAGGAGTGCAATATTTTTGAAATACCTTTAGAAGATCGAAAGATTTCTTTCTTGCTGACTTACACTCTAAGTCGAACCATGGTGCACGTTGCTTCTTGCAATCCGTTTTTGTTTTGCGAATAATCACTGAGGACACAATTATTTGCTGAAGAGTGTCAATTGTGGTGTTAGAAGCAGTAAGATGATGAGCTTCAATATTTCGATTAAGGTTTCTCCTATATGATTCGGAGTCCTTGTTTCTCCATTTAAGCTTGGGTGGTAGGAGTGGGTTGCCTGACAGTTGATCATCTGTGCTTGATACAGAAGTGACTATTGACGTTACTAGAGGCATATGGTCAGAATATAGTTGATCGCCAACTTCAAAGTCTAGCAGTAGATGTTTGCAGTCGAGGGGAAATAGTAGGTAGTCAATAACAGGATTACGAATGAAGGTGAGTTTTCCCTCTTTATCTCCTATATCGGTTCCATTTACTATAAAAAGGTCAAACGCGCTCGCAAAATCCAAAATGGTTCTACCTCGAGCATTAATTTCGGGGTCTTTTGAGGTTCTAGCCGTAAAATTAAAATCACCAATCGATACGCTTTGCTCGGAGCCAGTACGAGCATTGAAATCGCCTACGAGTATGCAACGTTTTTCTCCTAGGATCTGCATAACTTCAATTAGCCTGTTGTAGTCCGATTGCCAAAATGAACAATTTATATATACCGGAATCAAATTCATGATATAATTGTTTAAATTAACTTCCAAATATATAAAGTTGTCTATATGCTTGAAATTAAATTTTTCAGATGGAAGAGTCTTTTTAATGCCATATAGCGCTCCATCAGATGCTCTTCCTTTAATGGAATCTATTCTCTTTTCCGCTGCTTTCCAGAACAGCTTAAAATTTTGAAAATAATCTTCAATGTGAAATTGGTTTTTAAATAAAATGTGGGTTTCAAAGAGTAGAAAAACATCAACAGAATTTACAAAATTTAATGTATTTAACTTTATCTGGGTTTTCGTTTTGCTGGCTGACGTCTGAACATTATTGCGCACGCACTATAAGTCGATCTGCATTACCGACCAGGTTTGTTCCACTTCCAAGCCCACGTTCAGGTGTCGCGAGTGAATGACTTATCACCTGTGACGTTTGATTGACATTTCTAGGAGGAGTTATTTGTGGATTATAAATTTTAAGAAAATCGCGCTGTAAACTAATTCCAAAAGTTGACGAAAGAATGTTAAAACCATCATTCTGTCCACACATTAGCCCTTTCGCTTCATTCCATGTAAAAAAAGAGTTTTGGATTTGTAGTCTAACATCCAATAATCTCACCCTGAGAGTTGGGTTCTGGCGTTTTACTTCTCGTCTTCAACAAAATGTTTCTACGAGCACGCATACCTGCCGGATAATCTTTATGCATGGAAATGCCACTGTTTGCCAGCTTTCTTCCTTGCCCCAGAATATCTCTTGCCTGTTGGGCGCTTGGCAACTTGACTCTAAAAGTCTTGCTCACAGTGGATCGTGTATTTAGTTCTTGGAACATTTGGAATCTTACAGGATTTGTTGACTGAGTGATTCTTGCGCAAGTATTTTGCAGTTGCTCCTCTGGATTAACGCATTGTTGAATCGGAAGATGAAAGATAATGTCACGGTCTTTTTGTTGGAGTTCAGAGGCTTCTAAACGTTGTGCAAGCTCGTCGTATTTACATTCCAAGTTTCTTACTTGGAATTGAAGATGTTCATTACACGCACGAAGCTGGGATATTTCGAGAAGCACTGGCTCAAGGAATTTCTTTGTAGGCAGATCGTTAAAGCGCAGATCGAGCATCTTATTAAATTCATCCTGTGTCATTTTACCGAGTGTTGCTAGATTTAGGTGATTCACGTTATTCAAAAAATAAACTTATTGAACTTAACACTTTGAATAGTATTAAATCTGATGTATGGAAGACACTTAATTTATTTGGCATACTTAGGTCCTCAAACAACTCTGTTGGTAAGTCTGACGCCTTGGTAACAAAAAAATGTGATGATCTGGCTACACTGACAGTCGATGCCCCACCTGTCTATATACCGATTGAAAATATTTCTGACTATTTTACGACGCTATGTGCTATTGATATTACTGCAGACACTGATAAACTTTTTAATATAAATAATTTGCTAACTTCCGATCAATTACATTCATTTCACACTGCCATTCACGACGCTTACTATAACACGAAACCTGACGCTAATGCTAACGACAATTATTGTATGAGAATTGAAGTAACTAGTCAAACCCCCATTTACCGTAGACCCCGTCGTCTCTCACATCAAGAACGTATTGAAATTAGAGAAATAATTGATGAATTACTAAAAAAAAACATCATTCGACCTAGTAACTCCCCTTACGCCTCTGCCATAGTACCAGTACGGAAACCATCGGGTGAATTAAGAATGTGTATTGACTACAGACCACTAAACAAAATTACAATACGTGACAACCACCCACTTCCATTACCCGACGATTGTATTGAACACTTAGGAAATAAAAAATGGTTCACACTAATAGACCTTAAGAGTGGCTTTAACCAGATAAAGTTGCATGAAGACTCAATCAAATACACATCATTTGTAATACCTGACGGACAATATGAATATTTATACGTACCCTTTGGATTAAGAAATGGACCAGCAGTGTTCCAACGTTTTATTAATATGATTTTACAAGATTTCATACATGCCGGACTACTTGTGGTTTATATGGACGACATTCTTATAGCTTCTATTGATTTTGACACACACTTAAGGACTGTTGTAGATGTCTTACGAAAACTGCGGTCATACGATCTCGAATTGAACCTTAAAAAATGTAAATTCGCACAAAATGAACTAGAATACTTAGGTTTTCATGCAAATGCTTCTGGCATTAGACCTAGTGATCGACATATTGAAGCCATTAAAAATTACCCTATACCCAAAAACCTTAAACAACTGCAGTCTTGTCACGGATTATTTTCTGTCTTCCGTCGATTTGTACCAAACTTTTCAAGAATAGCACGCCCATTATCACAACTTATGCAGAAAGACAAACCTTATGAATTCACGGAAGATTGCCATCAAGCATTTCAGAACTTAAGACAAAAACTCATTGAACCCCCAATACTTGCCATTTTTGACCCAAAACGTGATACTGAGTTACATTGTGATGCAAGTTCAAAGGGTTTTGGAGCCGTGCTTCTGCAAAAACAAGATGATTTAAAATTGCATCCCGTAGCCTATTACTCAAAAGCTACTTCACCCGCTGAGTCCAAATTGCACAGTTATGAATTGGAAACACTTGCGGTGGTTTATGCATTACGACGTTTTGAAACATACTTTGATCGACGACCCTTTAAGATAGTAACTGATTGCGATGCCTTAGCTAGAACTTTGAACAATGAGCATGGATCTGCAAAAATCACTCGTTGGGCACTCTACTTAGAAAAATTTAATTATACAATACAACATCGGCCGGGCAAATCAATGGCTCATGTCGACGCACTAAGTAGAATAGAGTATGTGGGGGTAGTAAGTGATCTTGACATAGACCCAGAAATCTGCCGCCTTAGAACACATTTAGAAACCGCTGACAGCACAGAATATGAACTAATAGATGAAATCGTTTATCAAATATCGCCTTCTGGTAAACGTAGACTATTTGTCCCTGAAGAAATGGTCAATAATATTATTAGACACACACATGAGAAAATTGGGCACTTAGGAATAGACAAATGCTGCTGGGAAATAAAAAAACATTATTGGTTTCCCCTTATGAAAACCCGCGTACATAATTTTATTCGTAATTGCCTCAAATGCATAGTTTATTCAGCCCCGAGCACATACGCGATGTCGCCAAAAATGCCGCAAGATGTTTGGGTTTCTTAAGACGGTGCAAGAAATTTTTCTCCCCGTCTGATCTGGCTATCATCTATAAAACCTATATCCGTCCAAAGCTTGTGTACAATTCACATCTCTGGGCTGGTGCTCCAGCTACTTACTTAAGCCTCTTGGATGGAATTCAAAAAAGAGCTGTAAGAATGATTGGTGATAGAGAGATCACTGATGCATTCACCACTTTAGACCACCGTCGTAACGTTTCGTGTCTCTCTCTGTTTTATCGTTACTTCTACGGTAAGTGCTCTAGAGAAATAGCCAGTTGCATTCCACCCCTTAAACAATTCAACCGTAATACCCGCGCTTCCAGGAATGCCCATCAGTTTACACTCGAGCCCAACTTCGGTCGTACGCTCAAGTATAGAGAATCGTTCTTTAGCCGTACTACGCGAATGTGGAACTCTCTTCCACACTCTGTTTTTCCCGATCATTGCAATGTTCAGGAATTTAAAACCAATGTACACCGGCACCTCCTCTCTAGCCCCTTCCTTCTTTCCTAAAGTACTCACTGTGTCTATGGCATAAAAAGGGTATAAAAACCCCTTGAGTGTGTGCTCATTATAAAAAAAAAAAAAAAAAGCCCCTGCTCGATCAAACAAACGGAATATGTTCAGCATACCTAAAATTCCTCTGCCCTTTGACACAATACATATTGATCACTTAGGTCCCCTTCCGTCTATCATTTCTAAAAAGAAGTATATCTTAGTTGTTATTGATGCCTTCACGAAATATACAAAGCTGTACGCTACAACAACCACAAATTCAAAAGAAGCCTGTACGGCCCTTCAGAGTTACTTCGATTATTATAGCCGCCCCCGACGAGCTATAAGTGATCGTGGTACCGCCTTTTCATCGGGAGAGTGCCAACAATTTCTCAAAGAAAGGAATGTTGAGCATATTATGAACGCAACTGCTTCGCCTCAGGCAAACGGTCAAGTGGAGCGTGTCAATCGTGTCCTTACGCCATTAATTACGCCATTAATGAGAAAAGTGGATTGGTCACACACACTACGAAAAGCCGAATACATTCTAAACAATACGATTCACTCAACAACTAGAGAAACACCATCGATTCTTTTATATGGTGTGGCCCAACGGGGTAAAGACATTGATGAACTGACGGAATACTTAGACGAACAAAACAGTGCAATTGATCGCGATTTACCTGAAATAAGAAAATTAGCGTCAAAAAATATACTTAAGTCACAGGAAGCAAATCTTTATCAGTTTCTGAAGCACAATAGACCTGCGGAAACTTATGAGAAAGGGGATTATGTAGCCATAAAACACACAAGTACTACCCCTGGTGTTAATAAAAAATTAGAACCAAAATACCGTGGACCTTATGTCATTGAAAAGATACTACCACATGATAGATATGTGGTGCGAGACATTGATGGTTGCCAGATCACACAAATTCCATATGATGGAGTACTTGAAGCTAACAAACTTAAAAAATGGGTGTCAGCAAATGCAGACTTGATTGATGATACGGATTCCAAGGAGACACTTATTGGATTAGAAATCGAACCAAATCAAACAAAAATTTGTTAATTAACGATCATTATTATTGTAAGCCATAGTTTAAGTTAATTATTAAACCCTAGCAAATTGGGGACAATTTGATCATCAGAATGGCCGAGCTGTAGTAGCATGGTGTATATTCATCATTGTATTGCCACCACTGTTTGTTCACTATTGTATTGCCACCATTGTATGTTCAATGACAGCTGTCACTGTCATCAGATAATAGCCATTTTGTACATTCTCATTCTCATTCTTACCTTGTCATCTGTTGAGATAACATACAAAAAAGACCTCAAAAGAAAAACCAAAATCGAAATAAATAAAATCTTTAAAAATTAAAAGCATCGATTCTTAATATTTTATATATTATTTATAAACTGCTGTCTACATCTTTTATCTTTTGTACGGCATAAAGGTGATAAAATCACTTAATACATTTATGACTCAAGAACGAATTTTGAGTGTTGTTTTTGTTTCCAAAAGTTAGTTGTTAACTGCTCACAACGAAGGAGTGTTCCCACCAAGACACTCCCATCGAGTGACGGCAGCGAATGAATTTTTTTTGGAATCAACGGTGGAGTCTTCAGTTCTAGTTAGACCGAACTACTTGGTGAGCTCCTTTACGGGCTACTTCGACTTATTTGAATCCGAGGCCGTAAAGGAGTGGTTTTTCTGGCTCTTGCACTTGGAGACACATCAAAAGCCTGGTACTCCAGGTTGGGGGTTGTACGTTGGTTTGACTCCCCGACTACGTAGAAAAGAATTTAGTTACGAAGCAACAACAGGCCTCGGAAACAGACGGATACACTGATGACGACCCAAGCAAATGTATAAGGACAACGAATTTCGGATATGCACGTGGAATGTTAGATCGAACAAATAGTGGAGACCCTCAACTGCTACAAAGCAGACATTACCGCTTTGCTATCCAGGAAATGCGAAGGAATGGAACGGGCAAAAGAAGGATGAGAAACTGCGACATTTACTATGGTGATCTTTACTGAGAGCAACAACAGCGACGCTTTGGATGCGGATTCGTCGTGGGAAGCAGACTTAGGCAAAATTCTTGAGCTTCAAATACGTGAGCGAATGCATCACGACAATCGGAATCAAGGCTTAATTCGGCAACATTATCCTTATATGCGCGAATGCCCCCACAAGAGAAAAAGGACGGCACAAAAGACGAGTTCTACGAGCTCCTTGACAAAACTTTTGAGCAATGTCCTAGCTATGGCATTAAAATTGTCCTCGGCGATTTTGGTCGAACAGTCGGAACGCACATAGCCTGTTGACAGTGTGTTTTATTTCAAATTAGGCCATTTCCACAAAGAAAAATCTCACTGAGCGCTTAATGTCACATTGACGCAGCGCAAATAGTTTTTTTGAAAATGATTCTCAACTGTATTGTAGCTGTCATCAAAAATATATATATTTTTTTAGATTCACTGAAGTTCTCGATGTGTTCGGTCTTGTCTTGTCGATTGTTCTTCCGAAAAAATTTTTGAATTCGAATCTAGTTGTTGTGCTTTGTTTTTATTAAATTAAGTCTTTGTTAAATTGCATAATGGAAGAAGGTTTACTTCAATCAGGATTTCACCCGGGTGTTTTTCCGCGTATTTTATTCTAAAAACAATGTTAAAATTATGGAATAACAAATTCATTAAAAAAAAATAACAATAACGAAGCCGAAAAGCGTTGCATAGAGGAAATTTATAGGAGTGATGAAAGTGATGAAGACGATAATGCCTCATGTATGTGTTGTTTCTTTAAAGTTATTTTATTTCTCTTAGCGTCTGTTTCACAATATACAAGTAAAGTTCCTGTTAAGCTACTTGGAAGCTAACTAGCAGTTAAAATTCAAAATAGTGTTTCACAATATCTGAGTAGAGCTAACTAGTAGTTAAAGTGTCAAGTAACTTATAGGGAGGATGAAGTGCCCTATAAAGTAGTTAACTGGCAGTTAGTAGAATAAAAAGTCTGAAAAAAAACAAGACTTGTCATTTTTTCTATTAAAATAGAATTAAATTTTTGAAAAGCAAGGATTTTTAAATAATTGTCATATATTTTCCAATAAAATAATGCATATTCTTCTTGACACGTAAGGTTTGATGAGTTTTTTTTTCGCGTTATGGAGCCACCGCGAAACCGTGTCTTCCGAGTAAGAACGGTTTGTTTGGTATCCTTGGACGAGGTTGACTTTCGGGCGCGTTTTCGATTAAAGAAAGAAGTGGTGTGTTGTGTACTTTAATTAATAATCATGAATAGGAATGTGAAACGTAAACTCACTAACAGGAAGAAGAATTTTATGAGTTTTTTTTTCGCGTCGTGGAGCCATCACGAACCCGCGTATATTCCGAGTTAGAACGTATTTCATGAAATCCTTTGACATCATAGAATTGACAAATTAGAAATATTTGCAATATTTCTGGTTAATTCAAAATAGTGCATAGTTCGCTGGATTACATTCTGCAATACCAAATATGATTCGATTCATAATCACCCTTTATACTGATTGATAATAGGTATGGCCAACAATCACGACAAGTCAAACAAAGATTTATAACTTTCAAAGGCTGGTATCTATTCATTGAATGCTATTAGGTCGTATAGCTATTCATTGCCGTATATTACTACTGATTTGCGACGCCCACAAAAGTTAATAGTGGTTCTGACCTGTAATAAGTGGAGAGCAAAACCTATAGAAATATTATCCGAAGTAATTTCCGAAACAACAACAAATATCCTTTTGATATTTGTTTATTTTTTTTCTGGCTTTGTCGTGCCATAGCAGTTCCATACAAATTCATTTTGTTCACTAGTTTCCATATTCGATTTAGCAAAACCAAGAACCTACATTTTTTTCAATTTGTCAAAATCTTTCCAAGTGGAAAATTGGAATAACTGGCAATTAGTTACCCAAAACATAAATTTATCAGAAGGATGAATGTGAAACGTAAAGCTCACTAACAGGAGGATTTAACTGGCAGTTAATTTAACTGCTGGTTAACTAATCAGAACTTTACTTTTATATTGTGAAACAGACGCTTAAAGTATTACATTTCAGATGTGATTGAAGAACTTAGAAGAGAAAGATCACATATTTTCCCTTGCGGGTGATTTTACAAGGACTACGATGAAAACTTTTATACCAATGCCGTCGCAAATTTTTCGGAAGATGAGTATAGTCTTCATTTTCGTATTTTCAATCGTCGCTTCGTTGGAGAAGTTCCATCCGCAGCTTTTCATTTTCAAGCGCCATTCGTTTCTGATGGTAGTAATTCTCGGTTGCTGCTGACCGCTTGCAAGGCGTATTTTTGCTGGAAGAAGAAGAAGGTGTCGACGGAGACGGGCATGGAGAGTCATCTGTAAAGATATAATATAAAAATTATGTCATTATTTTTTGGTCCGTTTTTCTTTTGATGTCAAATACAAATAATAACTAATATGTATTACTAATACTTATTTCAAACAAATTATCTCCCTCAAACATCGAAATGACGTGACGGCAGCAATGCGTCGAGGGGTGAGGTAGCTGGTTTATGTAAGAATTTAAAGATTTGTTAAAATCGGAAAGAAACTTTACACATAAATCTAAACAAACATTAATAAACACACTGGTCGTGGTAGATGGAAGTGACGAAATGTTTTTTCGATCACGCTTCACTGTTTCATCATTTTTGAAAAATGTGCACGACTGGGTCGTACGAACTTTCTCCTGCATGCTAAAACTAAATATTTATGATTATTTAAATTGCAAAAAGTAGTGTTAAAATAAGAGATATATTTTAAGCAATTCTGATTACACTCTTACTTACAGCTTACACTTAACTCACAAAAAAAACTCAATATTTAAAAATAATAAGAATTTATTAAAAAAATTAAAATTTGAAAATGTACCTCGTAAATACATTTCATTCCAAAAATTTAAATGCCAAAAAAATTCAAATCTTATTCTTGATTTATTGGATTTTTTTTTGAAAATTGTCGGAGCCATTTTTTTTCAAATTAATTTTTTATGTATAAAATTCTTCAAAAATGTCTTAAAATTAATTTGGGTATGCAGTTTTCAAGACCATGTAAATATACATCTTATACTTCAATTTGGATTTTTAAAATTGATCCGTTTTTGAGATACAGAATTTTGAAAAAAAAGTTAAAAATATTTTTTAAAAATCCAAAAAAAAATTTGAAATTTGTTTGAAAACAAAATATTATTTGAACAATATATACGTACTTTCGAAAAAAAAACTTACGCTAATCGGACTTTCAGTTTTCGAGAAAATCTAATAACAAAAAAAACGGTTCTATGGGAGCTACCGTTTTGGAGCAATACAATTTTTTTTTTTACATAAAATACATGAATGTTTAAAAAAATAAAACTCGAGGAAGTTTAAAAAAAATCGTAGGAGCCATTTTGGAGAAAAAAAAGTTTTGGTTTTTGGCCAAAAAAATCGTATGGTGGCTACCCTAAATTTTGATCTTAAAACAAAAATAAAAAAATTGGGATATGACTTTTTGCTCAAACCTCTAATTTTCAAATTTGATGTCAATCGGACCAGTAGTAGATGCCTGTAAACTTTCCGACAGACAGACGGACGGAATCGCCGAACCCACTTTTTTCGACTTCTCTATCATCGTAATGTCATATCTCATCCTCATCTCAATTTTTTTTTACGAATTCAATACTTGCCATATATTCTATATGTCGCAAGTAAAAAATCAGCCATAACTTCTTGCAGATGCCAGGGCTTATGCGCCCCAGCACCACTGGTCTTGTTATTGTATTCCATTATACCTTCGTTTTAAGTTGGCTCATCATTTCCTCGGAGCTTTATATTTCACAGAAGAAGTGGCTTTGATTTTTGCCGAAACAATTTTTTTTTTAATGTACGACTCCTGTACAACATAACATTCTTTTGGAGAAGGCTCATAAAATATTTATTCGAGTCGTTGTTGCATGGGAAGGAATCTTGGTCGGTCTGCAGTTCGTCGGAGTTTTCGTCAAACGGAACGGGTGATGATTCCGGACGCCAATCGCTTTGAATTGCCTCTATCAGATTTTGAATCTGGATTGGATCCAAGATATTTGTATTTATTATTAAATGCAAATTTTAATAAATTTTAATTTGACCTCTTAAGCACTATTCACATGAGCACGAACGACGACCAACGAATGAACGAAAATTCGTCGATTTTGACAGTTCTTTCACATGAGAGTTTTTGATTCTTCGCGAATGAAGAACCAAAACACAAGGCAAGAACGATTTTTGAGGTTAGACGCGCGAGTAACATATGCAAGTGCATCGACCAACCAACCAACAATAGCAACATCAGCAATAACAACATACAACAAACAACTGATGACAACACCTACACAAATAGGTCAGGTAATCGAACCAACAATAGCAACATCAGCAATAACAACATACAACAAACAACTGATGACAACACCTTCACAAGTAGGTCATTTAATCGAACCCAAATTGGCAACATCAGCAGAAAGAGACTATATAGGAAGGGCACCGCTAAACGATCGGCGCCCAGTAATACGATATTAGTCGAAAGGTAACTGCAGCGACGCTGAAGACGGCGGGTTACTCTAGATTAAGTATTATATGCATAGTTGTAATTACTTATCGGGAATAATAAAGTTATACTGGCCTGTGGCTGTGAACATTTTGTTCGTTGGGAGTGTGGATGATGTGGAACGCGAATAGAGTTTGGCAGTTCGTATCAACTACAATTCTTTTCGCGACGAATAAATTTGTTTTCTTAAATACATATATCAACATTTGAGATTAAAAATTTAATTTATGCATCACAAATCAAACATTAACTTCACTTTTATCGTTTTGTTGACATTGTAAAGAAATACGTCTCCAAACGTATCTAAAATCAATTTTCTTCATTCATTCGTCGTTCGTAGGTCGTGCTCATGTGAATAGTGCTTTACCATTTTTTCGGGCTACAATTTTTACAACTGTGTCCACTACCTTTAAAGTGACACCATCCATTTCAAAAATTTGCTCAACTTTATCACTTTCCATGGTTTTTTATTTATAAATTAATTTTACTTTGTTTTCAAACTTTTACTCATCAGAATGTACAGCGAAATTGATGACACATAAATGTCAAACTTGTTGAGAGAGAAAACGAATCCTAAATTTTTTCGTCTCAGAAATCTCTAACAGAAAAGTTAGCTGAGGTTTTATATTCCATAAAAAAGTTCTCAGAGGGCTCAGAGATCTCTGTTTGTGGAACTGGCCTATTGTCAGTTTGAAATATAAATACGAACATCTGTTTTGAGCATAAACTTTTTCAATTGATTTTTAAAGCAAACATTTCCTTTAGAATTTTTCGATGAAGGCCGGAAAAATGTACGTTTTCAGGCGGGATGGGCGCATAGAACTGCACTGACAAAATAAATAAAGTGAATTTCTTGAATAACATCTTTGGATTTGGTTTTGGCAGGCTCAATATTTTCAAATTTTAATAAACAACAAAACAATAAAATGTTGGCAGGAATGTGTCGTTTTTGTCTTGACAAAACTTGGCAGAGTTTCTGCACGTGTGTTTCGTTTGAAGTGCTGCATGCAGCGCTGCGTGCAGAAATTCTGCACATCTTTTTTGAGCAAATGAGTAGATTACGTATGGCTACCACCTGCTGGCGATTTAAACTAATTTAATAAAAAAATGTTTATCTTTTTCCATACCACGAAGAGGTAAGATAAAAGGTGCTTTTTTTAAAGGGTATCCCAGTTGGCCTTATCCCTTTTATTTGTTTTCAAAAACCATAGATTTTTTGGAAAAAAAAAAGAAAAGCAAAAACAAATATTTCTTTGATTAAAAAAAGAATAAAATTACGACTTAAACAATTCTCTATGAATATGGCGCAGTAAATTCATTACTTAAATAAAAAGTTATTTACAAAAAACAAAAAAATAATCATTATCAAAAATCTAGTCTCATTGTATTTGCACAAAATTTATCACTAATCTGTTCGCACTTGATAAACAATAAAAAGTCTGCAATGGGAAACCAAAACATCAGTGGAGTTTTTAGCGCAGTGCGTAGTGCATTGGCTTCCCAACTGGCTGGTCCTAGGTTCAAATCCCAAATGTGAACTCAAAAAGTTGTTCGATTAAAATGAAAGAACAACTAGACAGCACCACTAATAAAGGAGTCTGATGATCGGCTTGGCACCCGTGAAATAGCTATAACTCCAGCCAAATAAAGGAATTGACGGAAAAAGCCATTGGTGGAAGCACCTCTAAGTTGCTATCGTTGTTCAAACACATAAATGGAATTGACGGACTCAGCCTAACTGCAGTGTTAAATAACACAAAAACAAATTAAAGTAAATCTGTGTTTTATTGACAAAGTGAATAAGTTTTAATTGTTGGACCAAGTCAAATATTACAGTATTTAGATTTTGTTCCAAGGCGGCGTAGTTCAAATTACTGAAATCTCTGTATTCGATGGTATGGTTTTGCCTGTGTATTTCAACGCGGAAATCATAAACTTAGAAAATGACGTCGTGTTTTGAAAAACCTGGAGCAGATAGTTGATCGTAGTGAATAATTTTATTTCGATCACATACAAAAATAGATCCAACAATAAAGGATTACCATAATTATGGAAATGTGTGTGAAATGTGTTTACAGAAAAGAGATTAAGGCTCAGAAATTGGTCATATACGTTATTTTCCTCTAAGGTATTACAACTAAATTCACCACTTCGGATTATGTTAGAGTATGAAATTGAAACCTGTTCTAAAGCAGGGATAAGATGAGAAATAGAAACGTTTCTGTTAGATCGATTCGAATTTTCAACAAAAATTGATGATGTGAATTTCGTAAACAGCGTTGCCAGCATCCGCCTCATATACATGAATTTCCTTCACAAACATGTCTTCAATTAAATTAGAAATATCCATGTGTAAGTTCGTCTTCTTTACTTGATCGTAAAAATAATAATAAAAAAACTTGTTCTAAATGTTTATTTTTAGTCATGAGTTTCAATCTGCAAATTGATTTCATGTGAATATTAGTTTGTTATACATTATTGGCAGGCTTTATTTGTCTGATCAATTTACAACTTTTTTTTATCGACCTTCGTTTCTATTAGTTCAGATTTTATCTGCCTTGTTTGATTAATTTCTCTCAAGTCGACTGCGAAGTATAATATAAAATGTTTTAGAGCATTAACATTGCGATAAACAATAAAGTTTCACATATTTAATTGACGAGTTAATTTTGTACGATTCATATTCCTTAGATCACATTAAGAACGCGAACGCCTTGTGTTTTTGTAACAATTTAATTTCTATTAGATTGCGTTTTTTTACTTGCGACATATAGACATACAGCCATATTTATAAAAGAATATTAAAGGCTGCTTAACTTTAAACAACTTCTAAATAGCTCTTAAGTACAAAATGTGTATTTATAAAGAATTTACACATTTAAGCAACGTTGTTTAACGATTGTTTAACTTAAACGCCAATCACCTCGTTTAGAGATTGTTTAAAGCCATTTAAAAAAAAACTGACAAATTAAAATATAATAAATTCTGTCATTTTGATTTGCTTTTAAATCAGAGATTTTTGTATCTAACCATATTAAACTCAAAAAAATGGACCCACATTACCGAAGTATCGTTAATGATTTAAGAGTGTTAAACAGAAGAAAACGAACAAAAAAATTACAAAACTAGATTCAACCCAATGGATCTTGAAGAAATTTGTTCAGGCAAAAATACAGATTTTCATGTTTTTTTTTTTTTTTTGACACAAAATTTTTGAATTAAATTTGTTAAAAATGTCAAAAAGTGAAATTTAAATGTATTTTTTGTACTAGATTTTGAATTCCCTTAAGTTTTTTGACATTAACCCTGTTTAGTTAAGCATCAAAGAAAAAATGATTATAAATCCAAATTTAATTAACGTTGTTTAAAGGCTGATTAAATATTTAAGCAAGCTTAACTAAACAACCTTTGAGAACCATTTTAAGAAAATCTAATAAATACGGCAGATACAGCCATATTTATAAAAGAATATTAAAGGCTGCTTAACTTTAAACAACTTCTAAATAGCTCTTAAGTACAAAATGTGTATTTATAAAGAATTTACACATTTAAGCAACGTTGTTTAACGATTGTTTAACTTAAACGCCAATCACCTCGTTTAGAGATTGTTTAAAGCCATTTAAAAAAAAACTGACAAATTAAAATATAATAAATTCTGTCATTTTGATTTGCTTTTAAATCAGAAATTTTTGTATCTAACCATATTAAACTAAAAAAAAATGGACCCACATTACCGAAGTATCGTTAATGATTTAAGAGTGTTAAACAGAAGAAAACGAACAAAAAAATTACAAAACTAGATTCAACCCAATGGATCTTGAAGGAAATTTGTTCAGGCAAAAATACAGATTTTCATGTTTTTTTTTTGTTTTTTTTTTTGACACAAAATTTTTGAATTAAATTTGTTAAAAATGTCAAAAGTGAAATTTAAATGTATTTTTTGTACTAGATTTTGAATTCCCTTAAGTTTTTTGACATTAACCCTGTTTAGTTAAGCATCAAAGAAAAAATGATTATAAATCCAAATTTAATTAACGTTGTTTAAAGGCTGATTAAATATTTAAGCAAGCTTAACTAAACAACCTTTGAGAACCATTTTAAGAAAATCTAATAAATACGGCAGATAGAGTATATGGCAAGTATTGAATTCGTAAAAAAAAGTTGAGATAATGATGAGATATGACATTACGATGATAGAGAAGTCGAAAAAAGTGGGTCCTACGATTCCTTCCGTCTGTCTGTGTGTCTGTCTGTCTGTAAACGCACCTACAGCATTAACCACTGGTCCGATTGACTTCAAACTTGAAAATTAGAGGTTTGAGCGAATTCGCGTGGGTCGTCGCCATACGATTTTTTTGGCCAAAAACCAAAACATTCAATTTTTTCAAAAACGGCTTCCACGTTTCCACGAGGAATAGAGTAATAAAATAACAAAAATGCTGCATGAAGTGTTTGCTTATTAATTGCTGCATTATTACATTAGGCAGGTTAATATGTATGTAGTTTCACAAGCCCAGCTTTATTAAAGATCATCTGGGCTTTTCATTTACATCACCTAAATCATCACTGTTCGCATACACGACAAAAGAACTGCCACCGAATTCCTCAAATCTTTCACAAATATTAACATCCATGTGTATTTGTATATATGCACTTTTAAGATGATCAAAGTAACCATTATTACCCATTTTCGATAAGATGACTCATAGTTTATTTAAATTTGGATGATTTCTTAAAGTTTTTAAAAATAATGGCGCAAATTTATAGTCAGATAAAGTAGGCTTTAAAATTATTTTAGTCGATACTAAGCAGATATGTACTATAGTTTTTGACAATTATAGTCGAAATAAAACCAACTTTAAAGTTAGTAGCTGGTGCTAAAGTTAATACCGAGGAAAGTACCTTTTAACTTTTAATATCGACTTCAAGGTTCTGTTCTGTGGTGTAGCATAAAATTATAAAACGATTTCAGATAGTTTTTTCGAAGATTTCAATATTTTTAATGATTATGAGCTTAATCGAAAACCGAAAGTGTATAAAAACCGGGCAAATCCTTTTGATGACCTCGACAAAGACGAATTTTACTCTCGATGTAGGTTTTATAAGATTGAGAACCTTCATATTGAAGAAGAAGAACCTTTGACATATCGTGGGCTTCCTACACCTGCATTCTTACAATTCTATGGAATATCCCAAAAGGATTAATTTCGCATTGCTGCCCTTGTTCTAGGTAGTGAAAGTTGCTTGTTGTTGACCAATTGCCTTAACATTCCCTATTCATCATGGCTCATGGCTCCAATTAGACTCTCTTTCACGCTTTAAAAAAATATATTTATAAATATTTCCTATGTTATATTTTTAATAAATAACTTTCCCAAATTAATTTCTTTAATAACACAGAATTTTCACGGTTTCAATTCTGATTTCTCCTACAAAATTGTCTAAACTATGTAAAACAATCGCTCTTAAACTGTGTTTGATTTCCCAAACTGTAATATTTTGGGTTTGTTCGACTAAAATGTATTGTGGGTGCGACCTAAGGCTTACACTAGTTACAAGCAGGTTACAAAATGTCTATAAGTTGAAATAAAATTAGTAGCTGGTTTTAAATTTAAAATGTTTTTAACTAGTATCTACTAAAGTAACTTAATATGAGCTGACTATAAATTTGCGCCAAATATCTTTAGGTTAGTGTTTAATAATTTCTGCATGTATACTGACTCAACTCTGTAGTTTCCGTAGCTTAGTGGTAAGGTGCGTTGGCTGCTAAGCAGAATGTCGTGGGTTCGAGTCTTACTCGTGCCCAAAGTTTTTTATTTCATCTTTCACGGACACTGCCTCTTGCGAAGAACTGACAAAACTTCCAAGAGTATCATCTGTCATGAAAAAGTGCTTCTCAACTTTGCCGTTCGGAATCGGCGTTAAATTGTAGGTCCCCTCAATTCTTCACACGCACCTAGAGAATTGTTGATGAGAGTAAGCCACTTAGGCCTTGGCTCTTCAAGAGCTGTCGCGCCACTCTATTTTTTTTTTTTTTAATTTACTGACTCAACTGGTATTTTGCTTTTAGTTAAGAAATTTTTTTTTTCGGCTGTGGAGACTAGTTTAAAATTAAAACTGTGTTAACACTGAAGATAATACAAATCACCCATTATTTCCTTCTAGTACGGAAAGTTCACAGGTGTTTAAAGGGAAACCATCCCAATTCTCAATAAGTATTGCACAATAAATAGGACACAAATAAAGTCGCATGGAGGATAACTTAGAATAGATGATCGGGCGAAAAACTGTATTGTTTTTGTTGGGAATATGTAGTTGGACACTGAAGTATTTATATTTTGCATTCTTTGTACGGCTTTGTAATCAAAAAAACAAACAATTGCTTGAAATGAATAAAGTGATCTTATAATAGACTAGTGTGGTCACTCCACTCTTTTTCAGATTGTCAGGAAAAAAACTGGAACACTAATACATACACAGACCATTGGCCGCTCCATCAAAAAGCATCATGGATTTTATGTATCGTACACAAGAAAACGATTGTGTTAGGGCTCGTATTATTGTTTGTTGTGAACTCTTTCTTTCTTTTGATTTTTTCTAAACCTAATACTTTTGAACTATTCTCTCCAACTAGAAACACTTATACATACACAGACCATCGGCCGCCAGAATGTTTGTGGTGGAAGAGTGTCCCTTTATTAGATATACTTTGGTGTTGGTTGTAGGATGCAAATATAGAGGAAAATTTGCGTTAGGTGCTCATATGCGACTAAAATAGGAGAGATCCTAGCAAGTTCGTACGACCCAGTCGTGTACATTTTTTTAATTTCTGTTGACAGCCACTTTTTAGCACTTAGATTTGTTGCGGAATAAATAACTTGATTGAAACATAGTACATACCGATAAATACAAAAAAATGTGTTGAAAAAGTAAACAACATGAATTTAATAAATTTCTACATCATATTTCTATTCCAATAGAAATATTTTTTCAGGGTCGTATTTGGTAGATATAACTTAATTGCGTGTGATATCGAACATTTTGGTATTTCCTTAAATCAACAGAACAAACTGTGAAAACTTAAATTACAACTTTCTCATCAATTATTTAAAATTCAATAAATCAATGTTGAGGTTTCTTCTTTTGAATAGAAAAATAAACAAAATTTGATAAGATAAATTGGGAAGCATCAGTCTTTTTTTTTTTATATCAGTCTTTAAAGTTTTTATTTTTTTTTTTCAACAGATGATGATGTACCTTATGAGATTTATAACAAACAGCGAAAATAAATTACAATAGATTCGAGCACACGCGTTTTAATTTAATTAAAATGTAAGATGGGCAGGCGTCGTTATTTTTCTAATTTGCATAGGGTATCTGGGAATACCTCCTTTTATACTTATACTTCCTATTCTTTTCGAAATCTGAAATAAAAAAAAAAAAAAAAAATGGTATGCAAGCTAGTATTACTTATTTACTTATCTGGCTCACAGTCCATGAAGGATCTCAGCCTGAGATTCTGCAGCCTTCAATCGCGAACGGTCACTCGCGTGCACTCTACAGTCGCCGAAACCAAGCGCTCTGGTATCCGCAGTCACTTGGTCCTTGTACCGTAGGTTCAGTCTTCCTTGCCGTCTCGAACCTGTGGGATGGGCAGGGATGAGAAGAATTTCTTGGCTGAAGCGTTGTCGTCCATTCGCTCGATGTGGCTGAGCCAATGTAGTCGTCTTTTCTTGGCCTTCTGAACTACATCCACATCTTGGTACAGCTCGTACAGTTCTCGGTTATACCTTTTTCTCCATTCGCCATCGTCGCATACGGGATCGAAAATCCGTCGAAGAATTTTTCTTTCGAAAGTGCCCAGTATCAATTCCCCTTTTTTACTTAACGTCCAGAACTCGGCACCGCCGCCGTAGAGTAGGACTGGTAAAAAGATTAGTATAGGAGAAACTTTGTCTTTCGAGTGAGGAGTTTTGAACCCAATTGTTTGGCCAACCCGAAGCAGCATCAGTTCGCTAGGGTAATTCTTCTTCGGATCTCCACTAAGGTGTCGTTTGTGGGATTGATGTTTGTTCCAAGGTAGGTGAACTCCTTAACTAAATCGAAATTGCTGCTACCAACAGCGGCGCGGCGGCGCGCGGTGTTTCTTTAACAGATGTCTCACCCTTATGGCGAGAAATGATATATGAAACTGAAAGCTTCCAAAAAAATGTGCACGACTGGGTCGTACGAACTTGCTCCCTCATGCTAAAATTAAATATTTATGATTACTAAAATTACAAAAGGTAGTGTTAAAATAAGAGATATACTTTAAGCAATTCTGATTACACTCTAACTTACAGCTTACACTTAACTCAAAAAAAAAATATATATATAAAAATAATTAGAATTTATTAAAAAAATTAAAATTTGGAAATGTACCTCGTATATACATTTCATTCCAAAAATTTAAATGCCGAACAAATTCAAACCTTATTCTTGATTTATTGAATTTTTTTTTTGAAAATCGTCGGAGCCGTTTTTTTTTAAATTAATTTTTTATATATAAAATTTTTCAAAAATATCTTAAAATTAATTTGGGTATGCAGTTTTCAAGACCATGTAAATATACATATTATACTTCAATTTGGATTTTTAAAATTGATCCGTTTTTGAGTTACAGAATTTTGAAAAAAAAGTTAAAAATATTTTTTAAAAATCCAAAAAAAAATTTTGAAATTTTTTTGAAAACAAAATATTATCTGAACAATATATACGTACTTTCGAAAAAAAACTTACGCTGATCGGACTTTCAGTTTTCGAGAAAATCTAATAACAAAAAAAACGGTTCTATGGGAGGTACCGTTTTGGAGCAATACAATTTTTTTTTTTACATAAAACACATGAATGTTTAAAAAAATTAAACTCGAGGAAGTTTAAAAAAAATCGTTCGGGCCGTTTTTGTGAAAAAAAAAGTTTGGGTTTTTTGCCAAAAAAATCGTATGGTGGCTACCCTAAATTTTGATCTTAAAATAAAAATAAAAAAATTGGGATATGACTTTTTGCTCAAACCTCTAATTTTCAAATTTGAAGTCAATCGGACCAGTAGTTAAGTCTGTAGATGCCTGTAAACTTTCCGACAGACAGACAGACGGAATCGCCGGACCCACTTTTTTCGACTTCTCTATCATCGTAATATCATATCTCATCCTCATCTCAAATTTTTTTTTTTACGAATTCAATACTTGCCATATATTCTATCAGCCGTATTTATTAGATTCTCCTTATACACCTCTATACAGTATATTAGCCATAGAGAATATATAATACCTAGAGTCACGACTTCGGGTGTTCGCTCTCTTTTTGCCTACAAGCTGCAATTTGGTCGTTTTGTACTAACCCAGTGAGAATGTGTTAGTTTTCCAATGCTTTTTAAATGAGAAACTGTACCCATACATTCGCACTGAGTTAGATACAATGCTCAAGTTGGAGTCGAGGTGGGTTTCATGGGCTCAGATTTCGAAAATAAGATTCCGTTGAGCTCAGCATTTTCAAAAAAAAACTTAAACATACAAAAAATGCATGTAATATGAAAAATAAATACGTTATATTGTTTCTTTGCACTTTTAACATATAATTGCACTATAATTTACCAATATTTGTATCAAAAATCTTAATAAATCTTTTAAAAAAAATCGTGCGTTTAGTCTCGTATTTGCTGTGGTGGAAGTCTGTCACTTTGGGTTTGTGCATCAGGAAACAAATTTTGTCACGGCTGAGTGCTCACTCTTTTGTCACCTCTTACACAGGTTCACGAACACGAAAAAAAGGTGAAGATTGTGAGAGTTCACCTCTTACACAGATTCACGGACACGAAAAAAAGAGAGGAATTTAAGAGTTGACCTCAGAAAAATGTTGAGGGTGTTTTCGGCAAGGGAGGAAAAGGTCGCGACTCTAGGTATTATATATTCTCTATGATATTAGCCACAGAGGAGGTATACCTAGAGTCGCAACTCAAGGCATTTTACTCTTTCACTAAAAAATTAATTTGATAAATATACTACCCAATGTAAATGTATAGGCTTTTCAATGCATTTCAATGGGAGGCCGAACCAATACATTTGCAATGGGTAGGCTGTGTGCTGGGCTCAAAAAGGTGAAAAGCCTAGCTCAATTTAAAAAGCCTGCGCTATAAATTCAAAAATAAGAGTCAGTTAAGTTCAAAAATTTAAAAATAAAAAATTATTGTATGAAATTCATGTTTTAAGTATTTAAATAACAGTACAAAGTGCAGTGCATAGTGTTTTTTGCTTTTTAAATGGAATTCAACTATGATTTACGAATAAATAACTAAAAAAACAATTTAAACACGTTGGCAGAGTTTATTTCACCCTTAAAACAGTGCGGTCATGTCCTTATTGAATTTTTTTTTCACCTCTTTCACAGATTCACGGACACGAAAAATAAGAAGTAAATTGAGAGACTCACCACACATTTTTTGGACAGTGATTTTTTAAAAAGAGAGCGAGTTGCGACTCTAGGTAAATAGATTCTCTATGATATTAGCTATGCTACGAATAGCTCTTATGTTTTTTTTTTTTTTTTTTTTTTATAATATGCACGCACTCAAGGGGTTTTTGTTCCTTTTTATGCCAAAGCACAGTGCGAGCGTTAAGGAAAGTGGGATAGACGGAGAGGGTTAAGGATGAGGTGTCGGTTAACATTGGTCTTGAATTCCTGAATATTGCAGTGCCTGGGGAAGACAGAGTGTGGAAGCGAGTTCCACATTCGCGTAGTACGGCTAAAGAACGATTCTCTGAACATGACCGTGCGTCCGAAGTTAGGCTCGAGGGTGAACTGATGGGCATTCCTGGAGGCGCGGGTATTACGGTTGAATATCTTAAGGGGAGGAATGCAGCTGGCTATTTCACTAGAGCATAAACCATAGAAGTAGCGGTAAAAGAGGGTGAGGCATGAGACGTTACGTCGATGTTCGAGTGACGTAAATGTCTCAACGATGGTATGGTCACCAATCATCTTAAATGCTCTGCTCTGTATACTGTCCAAAAGACTTAAGTACGTTGCTGGAGCACCAGCCCAAACGTGGGAGTTGTACTCAAGTTTTGGACGTATATATGTTTTGTAGATGGTAGCCAGATCAGAAGGGGAGAAAAAATTCTTGCATCGTCTTAAGAAACCTAAACATCTTGCGGCATTTTTGGCGACATCGCATATGTGATCATTCCACAAAAGGTGGTCAGTGATGCACATACCGAGAATCTCGAGATGTTCGGTTTCACTGATGCAAGTGCCACTCATGGACAGTGGCAAGGGGGGTATATCTCGCTTCAACGATACAAGACAGCATTGAGTTTTCGAAGCATTAAACTCTACTCTGTTATTTATTCCCCAGTGTACAATGCTGTTTAAGTCAGAGTTTAATGAGCTTATCATATTTAGCCGTTGCAGTTCCACATCCGAAGAGGAGGGATGTGAGTCTGGGAACGAATATGAAAAGCTAAGGGTACTATCGTCAGCGAAACAATGAATTGGATTAGAAGTTACAGACAAGAGATCATTTATAAAAATGAGGAAGAGGGTCGGAGACAAAACGGAGCCCTGGGGCACACCAGCATTTATATTATGGGTTTCAGACTTGAATCCGTCCAATACAACCTGTATAGAACGATTCGAAAGAAAGTTTCTAATCCAACGAAGGAGGGACTCATCAATACCGAAAGCACGCATTTTCGATAAAAGAGCCTGGTGCCAAACTCTATCAAATGCCTTTGAAATATCGAGTGCAACAATCTTACTTTCTCCAAAACGATGTAAAGATTTGTTCCACTGTTCGGTGAGATAAGCCATCAAATCACCAGTGGACCTGTTGCTGCGAAAGCCGTACTGCCGGTCATTAAGAAGCTTTCGGTCTTCAAGATATTTCTTAAGCTGATAATTTATCAGCGTTTCCATGACCTTAGAAAGAAGGGACGTAAGTGCAATCGGACGATAATTGGAGGGAGAGGAGGATTCGCCTTTTTTGGGTATAGGCTGGACAAATGCTGTTTTCCAACTGCTCGGAACGAGCCCAGAAGAGTAGGATAGATGGAAAAGCTTACGCAAGGGTTTTGCCAGCGTGGAAGAACACCTCTTCAGAACAATAGCGGGGATACCATCCGGACCAGCGGATTTGTGTATGTTGAGATCTTTTAGGACCCTCGCTACAGCACGAGTGCGAAAGAAGATTTGTCCCATGGAATCATTGACGCGCTCAAGAACTGGGGGAGTCATGACACTTTGTGGCAGCGAAGAGTTGGAGGCGAACTGCCTAGCAAAAAGGTTAGCTTTCGCGAGAGAGCTAACAACTGGAGTGTCATCATCAACGAGCGTTGGGACGAGGAAGAAGCGAATTCTCATATTTTTCAAATATTACGTTGAATAATTCTTATTTATAAAGATTTGTTCAAATAGCATGTATTCTAGATCTCTGTCAAAAAAGTACCAAACGGTGATCTATACATTCGACAGACATTTGAATTTCAAAAAATATTATTTCCTGTCAACAGTTGATGCATAGAGTACATATATTATAATAATATATGTCCTCTATGAGTTGATGTGTAATTTGTTTCATATTTTTTTTAGAAAACTGATTTTTATTTCGAAATTGTTTTTCACAAATGCTCGTTGGATAAAACCGCTTTTTATCAAGTTAAGGCCTTCGGGAGAGCGAATCTATGTCATTCACAACACTGGTAAATTGATATGGCATTTTTAGTTGCTGACAAGACTCACATAAATTTCAAATTTCTTGACAGATTATAGGTCTGTTTAATGAATCTGTTCCGCACAGAAAAGTACAGAAAAGATCCAAAAAGTACACGTTTGTGTGTTCCATGAGTAAAAACTTGCCCCAAACTGTTCTACAATCTGTCATTTTGTGTTCCATGAAGTTGTCCAGCTCAGTTTAGTACACATTTTTCTGCCCCCACTTTTTTGCTGGTGCAGCTTTGTGAAAACTATCAAATGTCAAAATTACAAATGCCAAATTATTTTTATTTTTTTCCAATCAAAAAATTTTTTGAAATTATGTCGATTAACGAGTTTTCCGAGGACGTAAAAACATTACTAATATACATATTCCCAAGTAAAAATTCCTCGAAAAAATCTAAAAAGCTATTCAGAATCTTGTTTCCAACAAATGAACATTTTATTCAATTTGATTTGACTTGGAATATTCATTTGACAGCTGATTTTATTTTGTCAAAAAGATTAAATAGGGAGCTGATCTTTTCTGTTCTTACTTGTTCTGACAGTTTTCATTTACTTGTGCTGGTCTGTGCTGCTCTGATCTAGTTCTTCTTCATTAAACAGTCCTTATAATAAAAATTAATAATTTTTGTTTTATTGACGTGTGATGTCTGATACAAACGTATTATAGTACCTTATAATAAGCTTTATACAACCCTGAGCGATTGTATAGCTTATTCAATCCGTATGTAGGGTAGCTAAAACTTTATAAATAAGGATTTTCCTTATACAGGTATAATAAGTCTTATAATAACTCTATGTTAGGTTTATAAATAAGGCTGTATATGTCGCAAGTAAAAAGCTTTTTCCAAAAGCTTTAACACATTCGCTTAATAGGCCAGTTCCACCTTACAACATCTCACTGAGATCTCAATTCTCAATGTCACTTTGACTGAGGCAAAATCATTTGGTGGAACATTATCCTCAGTACTCATTGAGATAAAATGGTTACCTTACAAATTGTTGTTGTACATATGTCAGTCACTTCAAAATAGCTGAGTGAGAAATCGAATCCAAAATAATTTCATCTCAGAGATCTCAGAAAAAAATCTCAGTTCTCAGCTGAGATTTTTTGTTCCACCTAAAAAATCTTGGAGATCTCTGAGATCTCAGTGAGATGTTGTTAGGTGGAATTGGCCAAATGCATATAAATATATATAAACGAATACTTAGGCAAAGAAAAAAGCTCCCGAAAGCGCATTTTTCTGTTAAGGCTGTTCAATTAGCTTCTGGTTTCACATTATTCAGAACCGGGACACAGGCTCTTCAAAACAGTGAAGGAAACCTTGTCACCGAAGCATAGGGAATTGTAAATGTTTTTAAGCAGCACTTTCAACAACTGCTGAATGCGCAAAATGCCGAGCGAGCTAATGACAAAAGAGAAGCAAAACCAGTCAATAAAGACCCAGTACCAGCCCCCAGCGCTGAGGAGGTAGAAAGAGCCATCCAAAGCTAAGAAATAACAAGTCTGCCCGGTCGGATGGCAAACCTGCGGAACTCTTTAAATATGGAAAAGCTCGGTATGCCCCATCTACAAAAAAGGCGATCCGATGTCATGCAGAAACTACCTGCTGTGTAACATACAAAATCCTATACAACGTACTGTGTGAGCGTCTTAAACCTTTCTGCAATACAATAATCGGCACGTACCAGTGTAATTTTAGGCCAGGCAGAACAACGAAAGACCAAATATTCACACTGAGGCAGATCCTGGAAAAGACCAGTGACTTTCAAGTCGAAACCCACCATCTTTTCACCGACTTCAAAGCTGCTTATGATAGCATCCACCGCCAAGAGCTTATGCTGGCTATGTCTGAATTCAGGATCCCGAAGAAAATGATCCAGCTGTGACGCATGATGCTTAAAAATACGCAGTGCAGTGTGCAAATGGGTAACTGCTCATCCGAGCTGTTTCAAACATGCGAAGGGTTTAGACAAGGAGATGCGCTGTCATGTGACTTCTTCAACATAGTCCTGGAGCAGATAGTACGCAAGGCCGGTGTGAGCACGAAAAACACTATCTTCAACAAGTATACCTAGCTCCTATGCTATCCAAGAGAGCTGTGCTTAAGGACTTTACAGTGGTTGAAGAACGGGCAAAACTCGTTGGTCTTGAAGTGAATGAGGACAAAACAAAGTACATGCTATCAACAAACAAAGCAACATCTGTCCACCGCGTAGGACCAAACGCCACCGTGATAAGGTCCGGCATATTTTTGCATTGCCTTGGTAAGCGGCTCTGTTGGGGTTGTTAATGTATTTCGAGGTTCATGCTTCCATTCCATAAAAAAAAACTTTGCAAATAGATGTAAAATCAGAACAAAAACATAAAATGTGAATAAGGAGCCAAGTTCTCTTATGAGCGAACAACACTGTGTAAGTAGTCAGTCAGTCAGTTTTCGTTTGATGCGTGATTAGTGATTACTAACATTTTGTTGTATTATCTTATGATTTAAAATATTCAATATAACAATTTTACTTGTTAATAACTTGGCGTTCTTGAAGATCTCATTACTTTTGGTGGATGACTTTTTACACAGTGTTGTTCGCTCATAAGAGAACTTGGCTCCTTATTTATATTTTATGTTTTTGTTCTGATACATATTTTACTAGAAAAAAATAAATTTTTTGACTATTGTAGCGACCCATCAGTAAAATTATTATTTTATTATATTATTAAATTTATGTTAATACCCTTCTGGTACAACCTTAACTTTTCGTTTAATACCCTTCTGATTCAATCTTAACATAATACCCATCTGGTACTTCCATAATTTTCAAATAAAGACGTTAAAGTCAATGCCTCCTTAATTTTAAATTGTAAGGAACTAGTATGTAAGGACAAACAGAATTCAATAAACTTCACTCGTCTATCCAAGACTAATCTGATCGGTTGAGTTACCTCAGCCACAAATATTCATTTTATAGACTGTTTTAAAAACAACAAATCGTTTAGTATTGATTGTTTTTGCCTAAATTCTGATTTTCCACAACCCTCAAATTAAAATTCGGTACGGTGGAGCTACCTCCGCCTCTGAAATTTGATCCTCCCTGTTTGATCCTCTTGTCCGCAAACCCACATATAACTCTGCTCTCCTCACTTTTCAGATGATCAAACTAAAGATATGTTAGAAGAGTAAATTTCCTGTACAAAAATAGCAGAGATTTGAAATTTACAATCCAAATGATTTTAAACGACTGGTTTTACTCTCACAAACAATTATCTTGGAAATTTCTTATAAAGAATAACTTTTAAGCTGTATTTTATTTCTTTTCTTATTTACAAAAAATCAACAAAAAGTTAATAACGCACCTTCTTTCTGTCCAAACATTGCACATTCAGACAGCGAAGTTTTTTTTTCGTTGACGAAACAGCATTTAGCGGGTCAGCTAGTATTTTATAAATGTTCATTTCTTTCATCAGACAAAAGAATTATTGGCTTTCTATTTCTTGATGAACATCAAAATACTTCGTAAGGAATACCTGTGTTTGACATTTCCGGAAAAAAATATAATATTAAAGAACACGCATACGCCACAGAGTGCCTATAAATTTTTCTTCTTTAAGTACATGACCAAAGAGCCAAGGCATCGATGTAATACACATTACACAATTAATAATATCGATACCTTATTTAATTAGGAAAAGTGGTGAAGAATTAATTAAAACTTTTCGCTGGCGCCCGCCGGCCGGTCCCTGCGTCATTCAAATAGATCAATTCATCGTGTTTACTGCCTTTTCGATTTAATTGAATTGATACATTTATTCAGTTCAATGAAAATTAAAAATCCAAAAACCACAAAACATCAATGGGATGTGTGTTAAGGCAGCAGCAAAGAAGAAGAAACCATCCCCACACTTGCGACTTGCCGCTTACAACATTCAAACAGTTCCCCCAGAACAGCATGAATTATAAAGTTATACTCTCTTGAGTCCACAAAAACTGATCGAACGGATTGCACACGAAAGTACGTTTACTCAACCAAAAGTATTTCATTAAAACTCAAATAACAATGCCGCTCAGTTGCTTACAACAATTAAGACGCGCAACATCTCGTCGGGCTTCCTCTACGGTTTAATAATAAATTTCATTCATTTAAAGAAACTGTTTCTTGCTTGTATCTGTGCGACGCAACAACGGAATCCCCGTTACGTAAGTATCCAAGAGATGCAGCGTCAAACTCAATTATATAAATTTCACTAAACTAGTATTATGATGTCTTTGAGTCATTTAGTGACTGCGAGACAATCTCGTAACCTTCAGACAAACCCAGATAGTTTATACTCGGAACCAATTCAGATATTAATTTATGCATTAGGTTAAGTCTGGCTAAGACCAGCGACGCACGACGTCGACGTCCAAGAGTGAAAAAGGCGCGTAAGAAAGCAAACAAAAAAAGAGTGGAGTGTGTATATGAAGTGAAAGTCCCTTGCAAAAAATGTTTCTTTTACAATTGTGTAATTAAATTTTTGTTTTGAAAAAGAGAGACTCAAAATAAAAATGTAAACAAAATAAACAGAGCAACATTCTGCACTGCACAGTTAGATAATTTTTTGAACTAAAACACAAGAAGTAACCATACCACACCAGTAATGTTTCGCAACGTTTGAAAACCCGTTCAGGTAGTAATTAGGGGATAGTTGGTTCAAACAAAAAGAAGTGCTTTAAACAATAATTGTACTTTGTATGCATTTTCATATTTTTTTCTTAACGACATTTGTATGTTTTTGCATGTGTGCTGTAAATTGTGTATAGCCTTTAATTTTTACAATGAATATACACAATCTTTTTTTCCTTGAGCTTGTTTAAACTAAGATCTCATTTCATCTCAGTGTCCCGTTTTTGATTTATTGGCGAAATCAGTTGAAAAAATTACTTACACACATATATGACAAAAGAGTAAAGAGTTGGTATAATATGATTATATAAACCACCACTGTGTTTGGCTTCATAATGTTTGATTTCGTTTTTTTTTTGCCGGCAGTATTATAGCTGAGTGATCATTGCATCGTTAAATTGAGTTTTCTTTTAGTGATAACTGATAAGCTTTAGTAGCTTTGATTTTAAAGAAGTAGGGTAAATGTGATTAGCTCAATAAAATGGCAGTCCAGACATGATGCATGCATGATTATTATTTATTATTCCACGCTTTATTCACTCATTGATACTTTAAATTTACAATAATTTTATACTTACATTTGATTGAATATATTTACATTACATTTGAACATATATACGTGTATATCTTATAATTAATTAAATTACAAGAAAAAAAATTCAATCAAGGTTTGAAAGGAGAGGTACAATTATCTGAGCATAAGCCTCCCCCAGACTTCTTCATCTTCTTCTATCTAGTGCTTCTCTCCAATAAAGTGGGCATACTTTTCGGATGTCATCCTTCCAGCGTTAATGTTGTCCACCTACGCTTTTTTTGCTTTCTAAAGCACTGTTCACATGAGCACGACCAACGAACGACGAATGAATGAAGAAAAGTGATTTTAGATACGTTTGGAGCCGTATTTCTTTACAAATTGTCAACAAAACGATAAAAGTGTAGTTAATGGTTGATTTGTGATGCATAAAGTAAATTTTTAATCTTACTTACTTACTTAAGGTGGCGCTACAGTCAGTTGTGGACTTGGGCCTCAATCAACAGGCTCCGCCAGCTAGCTCGATCCTTAGCTAGTCGTCTCCAGTTTCGCACTCCGAGTTGATTGAGGTCCTCTTCCACTTGAGTGCGCCACCTGAGTCGCGGTCTTCCTCTCCTCCTACGTCCCTCGGGAATAGTGTCGAAGGCTTTCCGGGCCAGAGCATTGGTGTCCATTCGCTCTAAATGACCGAGCCATCTGAGTCTCTGGACCTTGACCCTTCTGGCTAGGTCCATGTCGTTGTACAACACGTAAAGTTCGCTGTTGTATCTTCTTCGCCATTCCCCTTCAATGCACACGGGGCCAAAGATAAACCGAAGAACTTTCCTCTCGAAACAGCCTAAGGCACTTTCATCCGATTTTGTCAGGGTCCATGCTTCTGCACCATACAGCAGGACTGGGATGATGAGTGTGTTGTACAGTTTTACCTTAGTTGCTCGAGAGAAACAGCGATTAGCAAGAGTTATTCTTCGTCTGATCTCGGCGCTGGTGTTATTGCCCGTGTTTATAGCGGAGCCTAGGTAGACAAACTCCTCTACTATCTCGAAGTTATACGCGTCTATTGTGACGTTCTGCCCGAGCCGTCGGTGTTGGGTGTCCTTCCTCGAAGACAGCATATACTTCGTTTTTCCCTCATTTACCGCTAAACCCATTTTTGCCGCTTCTGTCTCAATTCTCACAAAGGTGCCATTGACATCACGCTGTGTTCTTCCCATTATATCAATATCATCGGCGTACGCGGAAGTTGAACAGATTTTTGGAAGATAGTGCCTCTGGTGTTGACGTTGGAGTTCTGCACTATCTTCTCAAGAACGATGTTAAAGAAATCGCATGACAGTGCATCGCCTTGTCTGAATCCTTTTTTGACGTCGAAAGATTCCGTGAGCTCGTTGCCAACCTTGATGGAGCAGCGTGAGTTCTCCATCGTCATTTTGCACAAGCGAACGAGCTTGGCAGGGACGCCAAAACTAGACATAGCTTTGTACAGTTCGTCTCTGTAGATGCTGTCATACGCGGCCTTAAAATCGATGAAAAGGTGGTGGGTATCGATTTGGAGTTCATAGGTCTTTTCCAGGATCTGCCGCAACGTGAAAATTTGGTCGATGGTTGACTTTCCTGGCCTGAAGCCACATTGATAAGGACCAATCAGATTGTTGACGAAAGGCTTCAGACGTTCACATATTACGGCAGAGAGGATCTTGTAGGCGATGTTTAGTAGACTTATTCCTCTATAGTTGGCGCAGTTTAGAGGATCTTCCTTTTTCAGGATCGGGCAAACAATGCTGAGGTTCCATTCATCGGGCATGCATTCCTCTGACCATATCTTACAGATGATTTGGTGCATGCTCCTATCTAGCTCGTCGCCTGCGGCTTTGAACAACTCAGCAGCTAGTCCATCTGCTCCAGCGGCTTTGTTGGATTTCAGCCGTGATATTGCGGTTTTCACTTCTTCTAGGTCGGGTTCACGGAATTGTTGGCTATCATCGTGTCCGATGAAAGGCTCCTGTCTGACGGCGGTATTTTGTTCGTCGTCGCCGTTATACAATCTACAGAAGTGGTCTTTCCAAATCCCCAGCATTGACTGCGATTCTACTATGATGTTCCCTTGTTTATCTCTGCAGGCATCAGTTCTTGCTCGATGACCTTGAGCCAGCTGTTTAACCTTTCGTTAGAACCTCCGAACTTCATTCCTGCTGTTGGCTCTCTCAACATCCTCGATCTGACGCTTCTCATGCTCTCTCTTTTTCCTCCTGAGAAGCCGGCGTTCCTCTCTCCTCTTTTGCTCGTAGAGCTCACGAGCAGCTCTTGTCCTTCTATGCAGCGCCGCTTTGTATGCCTCCTGCTTGGCTGCATGGGCCTGCCTGCATTCTTCATCAAACCAGGGGTTTCGTTTTGGTGGCTGTGTGAAACCCAGCACATTAGAGGCGGCATCTCTAACTGCTCTTTGGCAATGTTGCCACTGGTCTTCGATACTTGATGTTGGCGGCATAGGACTCCTTAAGAGGTTACTTGACACTCGATCAGAGAATGATCTGGCGATCTCTTGCGATTGTAGCCGCCCGACGTCGAATTTTCTTGCAGCATTTCCTTGTTTTGGCCGTTTTGTCGGGATATTCGTAGCACTACCTTGGCTACGACGAGGTAGTGGTCCGAGTCGATGTTAGCTCCTCGGAAAGTTCGAACATCTAAAATGCTGGACAAGTGCCTTCCGTCGATCGCAATGTGATCAATCTGGTTGACGGTTGATTGATCAGGAGATCTCCATGTACCTTTATGGATGTTGAGATGAGGGAACCAGGTGCTTGCTACCACAACATTTCGCCCCGCAGCAAAATCGATCAGCCTGAATCCGTTATCGGATGTGGTGTCGTGCAGGCTGTGCTTTCCGACCGTTCCACCAAAGATGTCCTCTTTTCCCAGCTTTGCGTTAAAATCGCCGAGGACAATTTTAATGTCATAACTAGGACATTGCTCGTATGTTTTGTCGAGGAGCTCGTAGAACTCGTCTTTGGTGTCGTCCTTTTTCTCTTCTGTGGGGGCATGCGCACATATTAGGCTGATGTTGCCGAATTTAGCCTTGATTCGGATTGTCGTGATGCGTTCGCTCACACATTTGAAGCTCAAGACTTTTTGCCTGAGTCTGCTTCCCACGACGAATCCGCATCCAAATAGTCGCTGTTGTTGCTCTCGGTAACAATTACCATAGTAGATGTCGCAGTTTTTCATCCTCCTTTTGCCCGGTCCATCCCATCGCATTTCCTGAATAGCGGTAATATCTGCTTTGTAGCAGTTGAGGGTCCGCTAACTGTTCGGCAGCACGCGGTCTATTAAGGGACCTAACATTCCACGTGCATATCCGAAAATCGTTGTCCTTTGTACATTTGCTTGGGTCGTCATCAGTGTATCCGTCCGTTTCCGAGTCCTGTTGTTGCTTCGCAACTAACCTTTTTTCTACGTGGTCGGGAAGTCACCCCAACGCACAACCCCCAACCTGGAGTACCAGGCACTTGATGTGACTCCAAGTGCAAGAGCCGGAAAAACCGCTCCTTTTACGGCCTGGGCTTCAAATAAGTCGAAGTAGCCCGTAAAGGTGTTCACCAAGTAGTTCGGCCTAACTGGAACTGGAGACGCCACCGTTGATTCCAAAGAAGAAATTCATTCGCTGCCGTCCCTCGATGGGAGTGCCTTGGTGGGAACACTCCTTCGTTGTGGGGTAATTGGTAGTAACAGCCTACTCCGCTTCTACCTGTCGACCATGGGAGGCCCTTCTGCGAAATCAAGTTTCGCGATCGCATAGCTCTAAGCTTCATAGTAGTAGTTACCTTAAGCCGCTCCGCCACGTCAAGGCTTACCCCGTGGAGGGAAAATTTTTAATCTCAAATGTTAATAAATTTGAGAAAACAAATTTATTCGTCGCGAAAAGAATTATAGTTGATACGAACTGCCAAACTCTATTCGCGTTCCACATCATCCACACTCCCAACGAACAAAATGTTCGCGCGCGTCTAACCTCAAAAATCATTCTTGCCTTGTGTTTTGGTTGTTCATTCGCGACGAATCTTCAAAATTAGTTTGATTTCTTATATTCTGATGGTTAATTTGCTAGGCAATATGAACGTTCAAAATAGCTCTCTCCATTGCTCTCTGACATGATTGGAGTTTCATTTCAGTGTTTTTCGTGACTTGCTAAGTTTGGCACCCATAGGTGAAAGGTGAGGACTGGAAGAACTGTTGAGTCAAACACATATTTTCTTGTTTTATTTGAAATATTTAATGTAAGAAGATGCTTAACGGTTCAGAACTGCCTCCAAGCGTTTGTCATTCGCTGTTCTATATCCTTTTTTTCTTTGTCTTTGAAGGAGATAATCTGACCTAGGTATATGTGCACAATATATTGTTATTAACACTTACTGGATCAGAAGCACCATTTGTCATAATTTTTGTTTTATGTTGATTTGTTGTGTTGATAACCCAATATTTTCGCATTTCGAGCACAGTTCGTTCAGCATCGTTCTTCACTGCTGTTTCCGATAATTATAATGTCATCGGCAAATCGGAGGTTTGAGAGACATTTGCCATTTATCTTTAATCCTTTGTCTTCCCAGTCTAGCTTTTTAAAGACTCCTTCTAAAGCTGCGGAAAAGAGTGCTGGTGAAATTAGATCTCCTTGCCTTACACCTCGTGATATTTTAAAATCTGGTCCGATGCATTCCGTTTTTATGTGGGATGTGCTCCTGTCATAAATTTTCTTTAGGATTCAAACTATTTTTTCGTCTACACCTTGATTGAGAAACGCCTTCCAAATAAATCTCTGCTCTACTGTGTCAAACGCTTTTGCAAAATCGATGAAGGCAAAGTATATTGTGATGTTATACTCTTTGCATTTTTCTATTATTTGATTAACGGTTTGTAGATGATCTACTGTCGAAAAACCTGATCTAAAACCGGCTTGTTCAAAAGGTTGATTTAAATCAAGAGTGGTTTTCATTCTCTCAAATAGACACTCCGCAAGAAACCTTGTATATTGATGATATTATGCTTATAGAGCGATAATTGTTGATATCGTCCCTGTTCCCTTTTTTATGTATGAGAATTATTTCCGATTTCATCCATTGATCTGGGACTTCCTCGGTGACCAAAATCTGATTGAAAATAGTAGTCAACCAGTTGGCCAGTGAAAAGTTGCCGATCTTTAGGTATTCAGCTAATATCCCATCGTTTCCTTTGCTTTTTTCATTCTTTAAACTATTTATTGCTCGCTCTATTTCACTTTTTTAGAAATGGTGAAAAATCTTCTTCCTGGTTTTGTCGCTCTAGAAATATGTCATCAGTGTCTTTCATGCGTGTTTTGTATAGATTAAAGTAGAAGTTTGTAGCTACTTGGTTAATATTCTTCCTTTCGTGAATTCTTTTACCATCATCCGCCATTGCTGTTATCCAGTCTTTATAATCTTGGATTGCATTCTTCGCCTTTTTTATTGATCTCGTATCTTCGATTACTGTCTTTAAGAGGTTGTCATTGAATTTTTGGATGTCTTCTTGAGAACATCAACATTTTTCAGATCCTGTTTTTCTTGGGCATTCACGAAGTGCTATCATATTTAGAGTTTCACTCGATAGTTTTTGCGGTTTTTGAGATACAGCAGTGAGCATATACCTGTCTGCAGATTCTTTTATAGTTTTTTCCATTTTTATTATTATTATTATAATTTATTATAACTAGGCAATAAATGTTTAGAATAATATACAATTTTTTTCAGCTTTAGCTGCCAGGGCTTTTAGCTGGACTTAAAAAGAATTATTTTACCAATACATTTGATATGAAATGAAATAGGTGGGGAGAGCAAGGGTTTGTATTTCTAAATTAATTAAATATATTTAACTAAATTAATTTTTTTTTTAAATATTGAACACGCATTTTATGTTTTCTTCGGAAGGAACAAAGAGAAGATTTTTCAAATTTTGGTTAGATTTAAGGTTGCATGTTTCTTGAATTTTTGTACATTCTGTTGTAAGGTGTTGAATGTTGAGTTGTTGGTTTGTATGGCATAGGGGGCAGTTTGGAGGTGTATCTTTGTTCAGCAGGAAGCTGTGTGTTAATTTGGTGTGTCCAACTCGGAGTCTTAGGAAACATTTGTTCATTATTGAAGATGTGGATGAAGGGAAGGTGATATGTTCTCGGTTGGGATTGATGGTGGTGTAAAAATGATTGTATTCAGTCCAATCCGACATTATTTTTCTTCTCCAGTTGGAATTAAAGAGGTTTAGGAGGTCGTTTTTAGTTGATTGGTGATGATGTGAGATTTCCTGATCTATGTTATTGGAGACCAGTTTGGCCTCCATATCAGCATGTTCATTACCTCTAATTCCAATGTGTCCTGGAGTCCAAACAATTTTTAAGTTTGGACTTAGCTTTATAACAATGTCTCTAATTTTGCTTATGATTGATGATTATTTATATTTAATATCGCATTTAAAGTTGAAAGACTATCTGTACAGATTAATGTCTTTTTTGTGGTTTTTAGAGCAATCTCTGTTGATTTTAGAATTGCAATAGCATCGGCGGAGAAAATGGAGAAGTATGGTGGTAGCCAAAATACGGTAGTTGGAATTGACGATTGCAAAGCCTGTACCTTCTTCGCTTTTAGAACCATCGGTGTAAAACGTTTCCCATTCTTTGTGTTGGTCTATCAGCTGGTGAAAAAATTGAATGTATTCTTCATTCGATGTTGAGCTTTTTTTGTGTTTGGAGAGATCTATGTTTATCTGGTCTGGGAGAAGTGCCCAAGGGTTTTTTTTTTCAAAGGTTCTTGGTTTGTATTTGGTGGGGAGACCCATAGCCTTGGCATACTCTAAAGCGTTGTACAAAGTGGACGGTATTTTTGGAAGTTTGCGCCGGTTAGCAATTTTGACTACGTCGGAATGTATTGGTGAGCAAAAGGAGTCGAATATTTTGCTAAGGAGACGAGAAGTGAGAAGTTCTCTTCTTTCTTCGATCAAAGGGAAACCGCCTTCTGCTAGTAGGTTTTTCACTGGAGTTGTGGTAGGGTGCCTGTACCAATTTGATATTGTGTTTAGCAGATTTTCCATAGATAACTAAGCCATAGTCTATTTTAGAAAGAATAATTGATTTTGTTACATTGATTAGGGTATTAACATGCACAAAACTATGTTTAGAAGCTAAGTATCTAATGACATAAAGCCTGGCAGCTAATTTTTTTCTTAAATCTAGACAATGTTCCTTAAAGTTATATGTATCTCGTATCAAATAAGACACCGAGTATTATGAAATTGTTAACATTCGGAATAATATTATTATTAAAAGTAATGGTTGGACATTCACAGTGATGTTTTCTACAGGCATGCAAAATTTTACTTTTGCTTAGATATATGGAAGCACCTGACTGAAAACACCAATAATCGAGGTGCTGTAGAATTGTATTAAATTCGTTTTTTGTTTTTTCGTTATCGTTAAACTTTGAAAGAAGGTAAACATCATCAGCATATAGTGTATGTTTTATGTTTTTTGATCGTAAAATTATTGAGCTAATATCATTGAATGCTATTATGAAAAGGACCACTGAGAGTGGGGAGCCTTGAGGAATACTGTTATCAAGTTTGTTAAAATTTATTTACTTTGGCTCTGAATTTACGATGAGATAGGAATGATTTGATAAAGTTGTACATTTTTGGACTAATTTTCCAGCTCGCTTATTTATTTAAAACAATATGTATACCTATTCTGTCAAATGCCTTCTCGAAATCAAGAAACAGAATGGAGACATGATTTTTACACGATAATGAATTTGAGACAAATTGGTCAATATGTAACAGAGAGTCGATTGTGCTTCGACCATGTTTGAATGCAACTTGTTTAAGCTCAACTAAGTTGTTGGTTTCAATAAACCAAAATTTTTGATATAATTTTTTCCAAAATCTTGGCTGTACATGGTAGGAGGGATATCAGCCTGTAGCTGTTTGGGTTGGTTGGATTTTTGTTATGTTTGGGAATGGGTACAAAAGTAGCCGTTTTCCAGGTTTGAGGTATGGTTCCGCTATTGAAGATAGAGTTATAAAGCTGAAGCCTAAACCGATTATATCCCAGTGTATCTTATTAAGCGCGTTTTCTAGTTCAACAAATTTTTCTTTTGATTGGAGAGTTAGTGTGTTTAGAGTTGCTGCGTATAAGGGTTTCGTACCTGTATTGCTTTTATTGGTATAGTAGTTTTTGTTTGTATGTTTTTTGTTTAGTGAGATGCTTTCAGCAAATTTATAAAAGGGGGCTGATACATTAATTTCCGATGAGTAAAAATTACATTTTATACCAATACGGGCAAAAATCCTTAATAAAAAATGTATTCCAGTCTTTTTATCATTCTCAAATTTGCATGCACCGTTTTACATTTATCTTTGATTAAATAAAAACGGCCAGACATAATAACAAACGCTATTACACACACAATTTTGTTTGTTTGTTTGTTTGTTTATTAGTATGGTTTTCTCAGTAAGATACAATATCTAATAATTATGAGCAAACTTCAGTATAATAATACTTTTTCACTTTTTTAATGTGCGGTACACGACAATTCTTATATATGAAAAAAATAAAAAAAAAATTCTGACTTCAAAAATTTTAGAGAGAGAAAAAAAGAAAAGAAAAGGAACAAAGATACAATTTAAAAAACTAAATTAATAATCCTGAAATGACTGGTTGTGTTATTTTTTGTTTAAGTCTAGTATACAGCTCTTAAAAAAAAAAGAAACTAATCACCCCTATCACAGAGTTCCTCGTAGAAAAATTCCGAACGTAAAGCTCCGCTGCGAATACGAAAAAATTATAATCATAAGTCCCGAACGAAATCAAATGAGGCACTGCCAAATAAAAATCATTTATTCCGACTTTCGGAATCAGTTGACTACAGAGTATATCTAATAATGAGTAAGGACTAGGGAGGGAAACTCTTTTGCAAATGTAGTTGGCATTGGCACTACTACAATCACTAATTTTCGAAAAAACACACAACAAAAATGCCATTAGTGAAAATAGTCAAATCAATTCCTACGTTTAACTGCCTGCGCAAGAAGAAATGACTACACGTACATCACTTGCTTCTTTCCCCTTTATCCCTTATAGATTTTCAAAGGCGGTCCGACTTCAATATTGTTTTTTGTTACTTTCAAATAAAAATCAATGGAAAACTGCCTGCGCAGGAAGAAATGACTACATGTACATTAATTACTTCTTACCCTTTTTCTCAAATAGATTTTCAAAGGCGGTCCGACTTGATTGTCATAAATTGTGAAAAAAATGTTCGATAAAATAAAAACCGGGTGTGTCTGTCAAAAAACCTTATTTTGTTTCCCTTTCCTTCCTACAAGTTTCTCATTGGCATCTATTCCTCATAGATTCATGTGAATCAACAGGTGAATTTTTCTGAGTTTCCCTACTCATTATTAAGGGCTAACTTTAATGAGCGGAAGCAAACATAAGCGTCAGAACCGAACGAAACGCTCTCTTCCGAACTGCCATGTGAACACTTTACCCATAATAAACGGCTGTGTACGGAAGTATCTTTCAATATAAAATATATGTTTTTAATATCCAATAATTTGTGAATTTTGGTTGCCATGCAACAAACAAACAATTTCAAGAAATAAATTACCTGAAATCAACAACAAATCGAATTAATCTTCAGGAAAACCTATAAAACCAGTCAGCTGTCAAATTTTCCTCCGTAAAAAGCGAGAGGGCGCGCAGTTTACGTCCGTAAGCAAAACTGAACGAAAATTGACGAAACGGAGTAATCCGCTATTTAGGGTAGAACGCAGAACATACGAATTCCTTGTATTTGCTCCATTCCGTTAATTATAGTTAGCCCTTTAGATATACTCTGGTTGACTACTGCATAACTTAAAATTCAAAACAAATTAAATTTCTACGACGCACACTGGGGATTTTGCGGAAAAAAGTCTTAAACATAAAATTTTGAAAACCAAATATGCGATGATATTTTCAGGTTCCAGAATAAAATCTGCACCTAAATCAGAAAGAATCATTGAAATCGGACCATTGGTTTCGTTTTTATAGCCTTTTAAAGTTAGTGGTATTGATTTTATGGTAAAAAAGCACTTAGGCGAAAGTTTTTGTTTTTTGGTTTCGCCCCAATATTTTTCTTTATTTTTTTCTTAACGAACTTTATTGTCCCAATATTAAACCGAAGAAAAAAATGATTTCTCAAATTTGGTTTTCATTGTATGATCATTTTAAGAAAGCACTCAAAAATTTGTAATTTTTTATATTTTTGGACATACAATTTTAGCTACATTTGCCTACAGTCAGAGACTGGTGTCATCATAATCCTTTCAAGTTTATCTTTCGATAGGTACCAAATTTAGGTGCCACGAGGTGCCACTCTGTATATTATTGCAGATGGAAAACTGCAATTAGTCACAAAATGTTGGCAACGCCAAACCAACAACTTTTACATGAATTACGAATACGAAGAAAATGGAAGAAAGAAGCGGAGTCGGCATTTTGATTTGAGCGAAGAAGGTCATGAATTGAGAGCCGTTTTTAAAATAATTAATTTTGATACTTAGATTGTAATTTTAATAATAAAGATATTTGAACTTTTAATGTTGTCTTTAAAACATAACAAAGTGGCGACGAGGATTTAAAGTCACACAAAACAAAAAAATCATGTCTATATCGCTTGATTCAGTGGTTGGAAAGATTTTAGTGCAGCAGCAAGAGGCCGCTGAGCGCCAACAACAGCTAATTGAAAGGCTCACCAAACTAATGGAAAACTCCACCAGCCAAGCTTTACAGGTCGGTGCAAGCCGCAAGACCGCAAAATAAGTGACCGCATGACATAAGACCGCAAAGTTTTTACTTGCGAGATTTACTACTTTTTTGAAAAGGAGATAGTACTATTTTCTTTGCGGGATTTAGCACTATTTTGGAAATTTATTCCGAAATTACCATTTCGTATTGGAATGTATGATATGCAAAATTGTTGTTTTTTTAATTTTGTTATTTTTGATTTTAGGTTTAGACCAATATTTTTCTTAGAATTCTTTATGTTTTGTGGAACATCTCTCTAGACGGAAAAAAAAATGTTGCTTTTTCGACTTTTTTTTCGTTTTTTCTGTTAATTTTTTTATTTTGGTATGAAAAACTTAAAAATAGCCATACATGATGTTGGTTAGAAATGTTTGGGATTTTGTTGTTAACAAATTACTTGAACATTGAGTACATCTAAGACAACGATTGGCTGAGATACGCTGCAAATCTGACGTAAGGTCGCTTGAATTTTTTTGCGTTTCGGTCGTTTTTATTTTTTTTCTTTTTTGATTTTTGGTTGAGAATAAATTCTTTTTTCATTTGTTTATTCATTGCAGTTCAGGTTCTTGGAGAAATTAAAAAAATTTAATTTTTCGAAAAAAATTTTCGATTTTTTTGTTAAAAATTTTATTTTGGTATGAAAAAGTCGAAAATAGACATGCATGATGTTCGGGAGAAATGTTTGGGATTTTGTTGTAAACAAATATCTAGAACATTGTATACAGATTAAGCAACAATTGGATGACGCACGCCGAAAAAACTGACGTAAGGTCTTAGAATCATACTTGAACAAGTTCAACTTTTTTAGCCTTTGAATTGAATGAGCATCGCAGAGCCATTTGTCTCAAACATTATTATATTACTAACAATTTAAGGTCATATCTCTTTTTGAATTATACTTCGTTCTTAAAAGAACGGAATGGAGTAAATATCTTTTATAAACAATCAAACAAAATACAAAGTTATAGTTTAATATTCGATCGAACTTTAAACTATAACTTTGTATTTTATTTAATTGTTTATAAACAAATTAAATGAAGGTTTAAAGTGAAAAATTCGCGCGAATTAAATAAAATACAAAGTTATAGTTTAAAATTCGCGCGAATTTTAAACTATAACTTTGTATTTTATTTAAAAAAAAAAAAAAACAAAAAAAGCACCAGCACCAGGAACTGACTGATTTCCCAAAAAGGCAACTGTTTATATAGAAATATTTGAACGAAAAATTGGAATGCTTCGTTCTCCATGATTCTCAGCGTTTGTTGTCTCATAAAATTTCTGTTTTTCAAAAAGGGTGTGGCCTAATTCAGGGTTGTTAGAAAAATCGGAAAAGGTATCAGATTTCGATCTCCTTAATTCTCATAACTTTGAATGCTGAAAAGGAGTAGTTTGTATTGAAAAAAGGGAGGATTTTTTGCGGTCATATGACATGCGGTCAAAAGGAGTGTGGGATAGTAGTTTGCGGTCATATGGCTTGCGGTCTCGTGTCTTGCGGTCACGTGGTTTGCGGTCTCGCGGCCCCAACCCGTGCATGTTTCCAGAAACAATCACAAGGGGATTCACCTAACACCTCAAGGCCCAACACAGCAAAGCCCAAAAACGCTAACAACAAATCCAAGAGTAACAAAAAGCAAGCCTTCAGACAAAATGTTATAAAATCAAATTCGCAAAGCAACATAAATTGTGTTGGTAACTACACTTCGGACCGAAAATTTGTCACAGTCGAAATATCTGCGAAGCAAATTAAACTGCAATTCGATACAGCAGCAGACATCTCTATTATTTCGAAAACAAACTGGATTTAATTGGGTCGTCCTAATCTACAGCCATGTAAGCGCAACGCATCAGATGCATCACGAAATATACATCCACTCATCGACATGTTCACTACACAAATCCGGCACAAGAACGAAATAAAAATAGCTTCAATTTATGTCACAAGTCTTCCCAGTTTAATTATTTTCGGAATTGACCTAATTGAAAAATTTGGCTACTGGAACTTACCCATAAACTCTATTTGCAACGCAATCACAGCAGATATGAGTAAGGAGTTAGTTCTCAAAGATGTCCAGAAAAAGTTTCGGGATGTGGTTTCTTCAAAAACAGGCCACTGTACCAAATTTCAATTGCGGTTAGAGCTAAAAGCTGATTCGAAGCCCGTTTACATTCCAAAAAGAAATGTTCCATATGGAGTTGCAGATCTAGTCGAAGCTGAATTGAAGAGACTAGAAAACTCTGGTATTATAACACCAATCACACACTCAGATTGGGCAGCACCTATTGTCGTGGTACATAAACCTAACAATAAAATTCGTATCTGTCCAGACTACTCCACAGGTTTAAACAACTGCTTGGAACCAAGTGCTCATCCAATTCCTACTGTACTTCGTCCAAAACAAATCTGCACTACAGGGAAGATAGGACATTCATCTCTCACTCTATCTGTAGAGGAATTCCACTACGTTGTGTGAAAGAAAAAATTGGCAAGGGTTACCGTAGGTTATATACTAAAACTGTAAAAAGCTCTCCGAAAAATCGAAAGAGTTGCCTCTATATTTTATTTGCATTGTCTTAAACAAATATTTTCATCAGAAAAAATATTTAATACGAACATGAAATAAATTGAATTCGTAATTTATAGAAAAAACTCTGGTATTATAACACCAATCACACACTCAGATTGGGCAGCACCTATTGTCGTGGTACGTAAACCTAACAATAAAATTCGTATCTGTCCAGACTACTCCACAGGTTTAAACAACTGCTTGGAACCAAGTGCTCATCCAATTCCTACTGTACTTCGTCCAAAACAAATCTGCACTACAGGGAAGATAGGACATTCATCTCTCACTCTATCTGTAGAGGAATTCCACTACGTTGTGTGAAAGAAAAAATTGGCAAGGGTTACCGTAGGTTATATACTAAAACTGTAAAAAGCTCTCCGAAAAATCGAAAGAGTTGCCTTCTATATTTTATTTGCATTGTCTTAAACAAATATTTTCATTCAGAAAAAATATTTAATACGAACATGAAATAAATTTGAATTTCGTAATTTATAGAACCGTTCTGAAACCGAATAAATATCGCATTTGCTTTATAGCTTGGGTTTTATTTTTTAAATGGTCATAAAATTTATTTGTTGCATCAACTATTTTTTTTTTCTCAGCGCTTAAATCCTTAGAAGAACTTGAAGCCATTTTGATTAAAATCACTGTTTTTATAATTTATATTTCACACAGCACCAACAAAAAAATTAAAATCGCACTAAACTTCAAATTAATAAATATTTCTCTCAAAAAATGGGCTGGCAATGATTACCTAAGAAAAAGCTACGATTCTTGAAAGCTCCCTTACAGAATCGAAATAAAAGTAGGTATTATTATTTCCTGGCAACGCTGATTTATATGTTTGTTTTGTCAAACAGAAAGAGCTTCGCAAAAACGAGCAGGCTTGCCAGATTGCTTGCTATTTATCGGAAATTGGGCTATCTTTTTCCAAAATTGCCGACAACAATTATGACAGCCCAATCCTAATTGGGCTATAAATAGCCCAAATCTAATCTTGGGCGATATTTCTTCATTTCAATAAATCATATGTATGAATAAAGCACTTTTCTCTCTCTAAAAATACCCTTAAAGAAGTCCGACATTCGCTATTTTAGTCCGACTGTATGCCTTAATGAAAATCGTTCCAAAAAACAAAAAAAAAAAAAACTGTGGAAAATATTCAAAGTTTGGAAGAACAGTGGAATAAGCTCCCTCTTTATGATTGGAGTCCGTATTTTCCCTCCAAATTTCCAACGAATTTGGAAGAATTTTGGACTGAATTGGCTCTTAATGAAAAAATATTTCCGATGAATTAGTTTTCAGGGATTAAGCATATTTTAATTGTAATACAATTGTTAACTTTGCCTGTCAGCAATGCTGTAGATGAAAGGACATTTTCTTTCATGAATTGTGTAAAAACAAAACCAAGGCATCGGTTAACTACAGCATCGCTCGATGCAATTATGCGTTTGCGTATAAATGCTACGGTTAAAAAAATTTGCTGCAAACATTTTTTTCACCCACAAATGAAATGATAAGTTAATTTAACCAAACAATTTACCAATGTAATGACTATGATCATGAGGATGACATTAACGATGATTCTGACGAGGATATTGTCCTTATAGACTGATTTTCAACTATTAAATATTTAACTAAATATTTATGTTTAATCTGATAATTTTGTTAACTCTTCTTAATTAAATGAACTTATTTATTTTGTTTTTCTTTGTTTTTTTTGTTTTTTTTTTTTTAATAAAAATTAATTTTTGGTTTTTCTTAAAATTAAAATGAATTGTGAAGTTATCAGAAATGTTTTTTTTTTTTTAATTGGTATTGGGCTACTATTTGGGCTAGTTTTTCGGCTCCGATTTTGGGCTACAATTTTTTTTCAAATTGGGCTATGGAACTAGTTCAGGACCTGGCAACCCTGAAAACGAGCACAAAATCAGTATGGCGTTAGCCGTGCGAATAGTAGGTCATAGGGGGATGTACGCTTGCTTTTCAAAATAAATCAAAACAAATTGTATGAGGAAACAGTGTTGTAGTATATTTTTTTTAAGGGGATTTAAGATTTTTTTCCTGGACAGGCACCCTTTGGAGTAAAAAAGCTCTCCCATAAGGCCTGTACTGCAGATTTGTTTTGGACGAAGTATAGCGACGAAATGTTTGCTAAAACATCAAATTGCACTATATTTAGCAACATTGACCTTTCCGATGCATACATGCAATTTGAGGTAGACCTCACCATGAACACACACAAGGGACTCTTCTTGATGAATCGTTTAGCTCCTGGATCGAAGCCAGCATCCGGACTGTTTCAAAGAGCAATTGAAATAATTTTGCAAGGCGTTGACGGAGTCGCTGCATACCTTGACGACATCTACATCGCAACAAAAACTTTGCACGAGAACTACAACGTTGTTATGGAAGTCATAAAACGTCTTAATGATCATGGCCTTACCATCAACTGGTCAAAATGTGAGTTATTCAAGACATCCATCAAATATCTTGGACACATAATCGATGCCAGTGGAATTCGTCCAGATTCAGCAAAAATCGATTCTATCCAACGTATGCCAAGACCAACGAACATTTCCGAACTACGTTCTTTCCTGGGTGCAGTGAATTACTATGGAAAATTCATTTCTAGCATGAGATAGCTTTGACATCCGCTCGATGAAATGATGAAAGCAGACGCTAACTGGGAATGGACCGACGAATGTGAAAGTGCCTTCAAGAAATTTAAGGAAATTTTACTATCCGACCTACTGCTTACACACTACGATCCAACAATTCCAATCTTTGTAGCAGCAGACGCTTCAATGGTAGGCATCGGTGCTCAAATCTTCCACAAAATGCCTAATGGAACAGAGAAAGTAATATACCATGTCTCACGCGCACTCACACCTACAGAGAAGCGTTATAGTCAAATTGAGAAGGAGGGTCTTGCTCTCGTTTTCGCATGTAAAAAGTTCCACAAAATGATATATGGTCGTCAATTTACTCTTCTTACGGATCATAAACCGCTTCTCAAAATATTTGGTTCGAAAAAGGGTATTGCTACACACACCGCCAACCGGTTGCAAAGATGGGCTCTCATACTTATGAGCTATGATTTCCAAATACATCATGTTTCTACAAAGGAATTTGGAAATGTTGATGTTTTATCAAGACTCATCGATGGACAAAAGCAACAGATCGAAGAAGATTTCATAGTGGCACAAATCGAAAGTGAAATAAAAACTATTCTTGAAGACAACATTGTTCACCTGCCAGTCACACTCAACATGGTACGAAAAGAAACAAGCAAAGTCACTACGCTTCTCAAGATTTTCAATTACATTGAAACTGGTTGGCCAAAGTCTTCGAAGAACCTTCCTTTAGATGTCGTCCCATTTTTAAACCGACGTGAAACCATCACCATTGTAGATAACTGCTTTATGACATTAGATATAGACTTATATTATTCCTGCCATTTTTCGACGAAGGATCCTGAAACAGCTACACAGAGGTCATCAAGGTATCCAGCGCATGAAATCCATAGCACGATCATACGTTTACTGCCCCAAAATCGATACTGACATCGAGAACCATGTCAAAATCTCCGACAAAAACAGAACTCAGTTCATGGCCAGTACAACATGAACCCTTGGAGAGGATTCACATAGACATCGGGGGACCAGTTCGAGGTGAATATTACTTAGTAATGGCAGATTCTTATTCTAAATGGCCAGAAGTAGCACAAATAACGACAATAACAACAACTGAAATAATAAATCAACTGCTCGAATTTGTGAGCAGATATGGTCAACCAAAAACAATTGTGTCTGACAACGGTACACAGTTTACCAGCTCCAATTTTAAAAGGTTTTGCGATGAAAGAGGAATTCAGCATATTAGAACACCACCATACCACCCACAGTCCAATGGGCAAGCTGAGCGCTTTGTTGACATCATAAAAAGAGCTCTAGCTGAAGCGTATACCGAGTACTCCACGGATGATAAAGCAAACTTGCTTGTTTTCCTTTCCCAGTATCGTGCTTCACCTAATCCAAGCGCATCTGAGGGTAAATCACCGTCTGAATGTTTCATCGGTAGAAAACTTTCAACTCCTTTGGATTAATTAAAACCGAAAACGACAACAGAACACATGAAGTATTCATCAATGGAACAAGCATTCAACAAAAACACGGGGCGAAACCAAGATACTTCACAGCAGGTGATAAAGTGTTTGCAAAAACATTACAACGTAGCAAGATGTATTGGAGTTCTGGTGTGATTATCGAAAGAATATGCCAAGTGTTGTATAACGTTCCAATTCAAACAAATCGACGAGACCAATTGATAAGATCTCACACAAATCAGCTGAAGCAACGTTTTACTGAAGATATGCCTACGGTCGACTCATATCCAACAAATTTTGAGCCTAATGATATTCAACCCACTTAACCCACTTAACTGAAGACGTTTCTACTAGTCCCAATTCCGAAGCAACTAGTAACCCGATTGAACGCAATGAAGATGAACTTCAAGACTCCACTTCATCAAGATTAGAAGAGTTAAACAGTCCTGTACTACGCAGGTCTACAAGGATAAGGCGTCCTCCGATTCGCCTTGATCTTTAATTCAACACAGAGGGATGTTGGCAACGCCAAACCAACTACTTTTACATGAATTACGAATACGAAGAAAATGGAAGAAAGAAGCCGAGTCGGCATTTTGATTTGAGCGAAGAAGGTCATGAATTGAGAGCCATTTTTAAAATAATTAATTTTGATACTTAGACTGTAATTTTGATAATAAAGATATTTGAACTTTTAATGTTGTCTTTAAAACATAACACAAAATAAATTAAAAGTGGTTATCAGTTCAAAAAAAGTTTTGTTTGCGTTACAAAATCTATTTTAGTAAATTATTTTTGCATTTTTGACCGAAAATATGGAAGCACATTAAAAGTCAAACAGTATTTTTTTTAAATTTCACTTAAAATGTGACCGGATGAACCGCCATTTTGTTTTTAATGAATTTAAGAAGCTGCTCATAGCTGGCTCAATTTTGATGATAGAGCAAAGTCACCTTCGATAAAATTGTAGAAAATTTAATTTCTTATAACATTTGTTAAGACACTTTTTCCTTAAAACTTATCGTTTAAAAGCTATAGTACATCTTTGGCTAACAATCACATATTTTTTCTTAAATTCAACGAAAAGCTCTCTTATCTATGCTAATGCATTTGAATATCATACAAAATAAGTAAAAAAGAGTAGATTTTCCAAACAAAAAATTGTTGAATGTAATGTTGCATTTTTTTCAAATCTACTACAAAAATTCACTCATGATAATTTGACCTTGGCTCAAAGAAAAAATGGTAATTATTAATCCATAATGGAAAAATGTATTTTTCCTGTTGGAACATTGTCTAAAGAGGCTCAAGAATGTCAGAATAAGGACTGAAAAAATACCCATCTAGACATTCTCGGAAATGTAGCCGCATTGCAAGGAATCAGGATGTAATGAACCGATTGATGGTGACATCGGACCCCTTAATCTCAAACCTCACCCCTTCTTTTACCATGAAAAAGCATGATCAGTTAAGTGAAGAAGTTATGGCTCTTCTACAACACTCAAATTTCAATAAAATGCAATCAAAGTGTTATTTTTTTATTTTTCCACTATACTTTGTTGTGTTTCATTTTATAATCTGCATTTGCAATGACTATAATATTACTATAATAGCATTTTTGACATTTTTTAAGGAATTTATTTAAATTTCTTATAATTCTGAGATTTTTTTTTAATATTAAAGGGGCGTGGCATTGAGTGGTAATTTATTATTTTGGAATGATAACTTGAATGAAATAAGTTATCATTCCTGAAAATTTCATCCAAATCCATCAAGTGGTTCAGTTTTTATAGAATTTTTCCCGCACTCCCATACAAATTTTCCCAGTGTGCGACGTGTATTCAAAGTGGATTTGAATGGATTTGACATGAATTCAATAGCAATTTTTTGTATTCCTGTATTTATTCGGCGCACTCACCATTTCCAACATCATCAATTCCTTGATTTGCATATCTGCAACATCTAAACAACAATTAACTCCAAAAAAAAAACAGTGAACTGGATGCCATTTGTTGACATTTCTAGCCCAGCCATTTTAAATACAGCTTCTTCTATGTAGGTCCAAAAAAGTGTGCTTTAACTTTTCTCTTCAAAAAAAAAAGTGTTTGTATCTTCCCAGAAAAAGTATATGTTAATAATGTTAATATGTTCTGTTAAAATCAAAAAATCAATATTTTCCACAATAATCTTGGATTATTGTGGAAAATAATCCAAGATTAATCAATTTGGATTAAAATCTTAAATTACTGTATTGTGTTATATGCTGTTTCCACTGATGCTAATTATGAGATTTGAGCGAAGTAGATTAAGAATGAATCTTGACTTTTCTCGGATTAAGGGTAGATGAAAACGTAGAATTATACATAATGTGCTATTATTCTACGTTTTGATGCACTAATATGTACCCTAAATCCCAGAAAAGTCGAGATTTTTCTTAATCTACTTCGCCAAATCTCGTGATTAGCGTCAGTGGAATCAGCATATTAATTTTGCATGCACTTGACTCAAAAGGTTGAATTGTTATATGTTATGTCCATTTGAATACGAATTTATGTAGCTCCATTGAATAAGAAGTACAGGAAGGGGTCTTATGAAAAAGAAGTGAAGCATTTTTTTAAGTACCCAGCAAACATTTTCATTCAGAAATGAATTATAATTAAATCAAGCAACTGAACAACTCGACCGATAAGAAAATTCAGAAAAGAATCATTTTGAATTCTTTTACCTGGGCTCTTGGACACCGATTTGAATCATTTTAGTGAATTATTTATTATTATTATTATTATTATTATAATATTTTATTTATGATTGGAAAAATCTTTATTTAAATGATCTTTATTTAAATGAAATGATTACTTCATGAATCTTGTCTGAATCATTTAAATGAATATGAGAGTTTTCAGTTCAATTTCATTCAACCGTATCATAACTTTGTTTTCTTTTTGTTCAAGTTTCTTCGCCTTCGTGTCATCTGCAAAAGAAAAGGAATAATAATGAATAACGCACGTATTTGTTTTCTGAAAATAATTGAACATTTTATACTAGCTGACCCTGCAGACTTCGTACTGCCTCAATCGATAATCGATAAGGATAACCCTGTACCACACTACCCAACCCACTACCCCCTTGTGCTACTCAGTACGTCTACCCATATCCACTACCCCGTTACGACACTACTCTATTACCCGCTTCCAATTATTTCTACACTCTTACCGTTACACCTTTAGCCAGAAACCTACTACTTATTACCCGCAACCAATTTTTATTTTGCATTTCAGTTTTTCCATTTTTCCATTTTTTTTTACTTTTTCTTGCTTACCAGTTCCCCATCACAAATTTTCCAGTTTTCCCTTGAAAACCAGTGAGTTTTCAGACTTCCTTTCTAAACAATTTTGAAATTTTCCAGTTTTCCATTTGCAATTTCAGTTTTCCATTTGAAAACCAAAGCATCCTCAAATTCATGCAATTTTCAATTTGAAAACCAATGAGTTTTCCGAGTTTTACATCAAGAACTTTCTATTTTTTCATTCGAAAACCCATTTTGAACCAAAAAATTCCAAGCAAAAAACATCTAATTTCCGACCTTTGTTTGGTTTTTCCAGTTTTAGTTTTCCCACTCTCTCATGAGGTCTTTCCAATTTTTTTTACAGAAATCATCACTGAATACAACAGTTTCAACCATGAACATTTCACAAATATCTGTTGGGCCATTTCGGAGTCTATAAGAGACATACAAACAAACACACATTCATTTTTATATATATACTAGCAAATTCCCTGCCCGCTTCGCAGGGCTTGCAAAAAACGGTCGTGAAATTAGGGATTGGCTGGATGAAGAATACGGTATTCGATGGATCGCAGAAATGGAACATTATTCCTAGAAATATTGTGTCTGTACTTGCTAATCTGATGAATTCTGTTGGTTTTTCAATTCTTTTATATCAATTTTTTAGATCATGTACCCATTAAATACCCCAAATTTATCTGTCTGAGAAGAGTTTAGTTAGTTAGGGTTTTGACAGCAAGCCAGGTAGGCATACGTATACTTTTAACCCTCTTCAAGATTGCACAGTGTTATAAATTTTCTTGAAACTATCAATTCTTGGGAAATTTTGAAGTGCTACAATAAAAATATTGAAAAAAAAACCTAAATTCGGTTTTCTTTCCTGTTTTAGATTTTTTCAAGTGTAATAAAATGTATGGGTTTTAAATACGCTTATCAATGAGATTTTATTTAATAATTTTTTTTGTTCATTAGGTAAAAATAAGAAAACTTTGTGTTCCTTACACATTATTTGAAAAAAATTAAATTAAAGTCAAAATTTTGTTCGGGCAAGAAAAAAATGAATACCATTTAAAAATTGACCGTAACATGAGTCAGGGAAGGGTACACCAAAGTTAGCCTCTTTTTAATTCGTCAAAAAGTAATGAAAAAGAAAGAAATCAGACAGATAATTATAGAATATGACCAAGAATCACATTCCAAAGGTTGGCATACAAATTACAGGATACCCTGTATAGTTAACCATGAAAAAAACTGGTATTTCTAAATCAACACCACATATTTTTAACAATTATTGACCTTGCGTCTTATTTATTTTTGACAGGGAATGCAAGTCGAACAGGAAACTGACGACGTTTAGAATTAAATGACATATCTGGTAGCCCATTTGCCATTGACTTCTTTACGGCTTGTCTTGTACTACTTCAAAGTTTAAGTTGATTGATGTTCCAAAACATAGAAATTGACGCTCATACTTTCAGAGTTAAAAAATGTGGTGGCAGTCCTGGAATATGAATCAAAAAAATTCAAAAACTCAGTCTCGTCGTAAAAATTTCTACATCGTTTTCATTTTTGTAATTTAATAATAAATTTGTGACCAAAATATTGTCCACTAATTTATCTCGTTCAAAATAAATTCTTGCATCGATTTTAGAAAGACTTTTATCTGCACCAGCTAATATTGCACTTCAACTCAACTAAACGTGGTTTTTTAATTTTCCTTACATTTGGAAAGACATCTTGAATCAACTGTTGCTTTGGACTTGCATTACAATAAAAATTGTTTGGAAGTGAAATTCGACCTTTAGAATCAAGTGAAATTATTCCACTTCCAATGTCCAATAATTGCTTAGGAAATTCTGCTGCAGATACATCGTTCAGTAACTGCACACGAACATTTTTGGCAAATGTAAGTTTCCTGAAATACCTCCATAAAATAGATGGTTTTAAACAACTCAATTCGTCTGCAGCAGTTGACCGTGGTATAATCGGCAAAGTTTGTCCTCAGCAGCCACAAGATATAGGGCTCCAAATTTTTTAAGTTGTGGGATTAAAGGCTTAAAGTACCGGGTTCATCTCAAAAATATTTACCAATACTTTGATTGACCACATCTTGCATAATGGTGTAATACACATATATACTTTTGTTGACCATGTTACTTAATCTCAATAGTTTGCGCAAATATTCGTAATCCAATGCAATTTGATTAGTGTCTTTAACGAAGTAGTGCTTGATCAAGAACATCTTACGCTGCACAACTTCGAGCAACGAATTCAATTGTGGCAATGCTTTATTCGCAAAACATTTTTGTACACAGATGTGCCAGTTCAATTTGAAAGCATTCAGTTCTCCATCAAATTGTCATTTGCAATGACAATGACTATTGACTCAAGGCCAATTTCTGTTTGTGGGTTAGATTTAAGCACACCATGTTATCAAATTATATTAATGACATATTCCATCAACGTTCACAACATTATAAATAAGCCTCTACCTGTCACATACTCATATACCAGAAACGCACTCACTAAAAACAATAGGATATACATAAATGTATTTTCATACTCTAGAAATTTCATACATCAAAACAACGTTTGCCGGGTCAGCTAGTTCAAATATAATTTCATATCTTCACTGACATTTTTTTTTTTCGATCGAATAAAAATATTTGTCACAATTCTCAGACGAAATTGAGTATTCGTATATTGATCTTTTTTTTTTTGGAGTGCGAAATATAAAATTCTTTAGCATTTTAAACATTTGAACCATTTGTGATTTGAAAAGTATACATTTTATTGTTGCTAAACCTTCTACCCTAAAACCTCTTGCATTTAGAGAAAAAATTAGGAAAATCGGTCAATCAGTGTGCCCGGTTAGCGAACGAACACAAAAATTAGGCTGTTCTTTTATATATAAAAATAATATATAGAAGATATACATAGAGATATAGAGATATAGGGATAGAGATATAAAGATAGAGGTATAGAGAGAGATTAGTACTTACACTGCCGACAAAAACTGCCTAAACTAAAAGCAAAATACTAGTTGAATCAGTTAACATGCAAACATTATGAAACACTTAAAGAGATTATTTTTATAAACTTAAAAAAATAAACAAAATTAAAAAAGCATATGAGTCATCGTATCGAAAATTGGTAACTCTGATCATATGGATGTTTAGACATGCATAATATACAAAATTACAAATACAAATAGATGTTAATATTTGTGAAAGGTTATTGAGGAATTTGGTGGCAGTTCTTTTGTCGTGTATGCCAACAGTGATGATTTAGGTGATGTAAAGGAAAAGCCCATATGATCTTTAATAAACCTGGGCAATTGAAACTACATACACATTAACCCCCGCTAATGTAGGGGCATCTATTCCTGTGTACGTACGTACATACCAAACCAACTAAGCAAACACTTCATGTAGCATTTTCGTTATTTTACTACTCATTCTTTTTCGTTTTATTTACTTTTTAGGTGAATATTTCATAAGATAAAAATACAACTTTGTAATTGCAAATAAACAGCGTTGTTCCTTATTTCTAAAATCAACAGAGCTGTTCTTTAATTTTTAGTTGATCTTTAGAAAACAAATTATTTGTTGATGTTCAGGAATATGAACATTTTATTTTCTTGGCTAAGAAGATTGTTTCAATATATTTCCCTTCTATCCATCTCCATTCTCAGCTGAAGAGTTCACAAAAGTACCTATATGTAAATGACAAATATGTTCATGTATAAGTACCTACAACATAAGTATTCATTTTGTTTTGTATGAGACTGAGAAAACTGATTTCAATTATTTGGCAAGACTTACAAATTTTGGATTGGATTGAGTTTCCAAACAAAAATTTAATTATACATTATTTTGTTTCCAATAAATAAACTGCATCATTTAAGAAACAAGGTTATACCTAGACGTATTAAATCCTTCACCTTAACATTTGGTGGAAAGTTAATTGCCATGTACCAACTTACACTTAACTCACAAAAAACAAACTCAAAACATATAAAAATATATTTTTTTAAAAATATCTTAAAATTAATTTGCGTATGCAGTTTTCAAGAACATAAAAATATGCTTATTATATTTCAATTTAGATTTAGATTTGATTTGTTTTCGAGATACAGAATTAAAAAAAAAAAAATAAAAAATAAAAATATTTTTTAGAAATCCAAAAAAAAAAATGTTTGAATACTTATTATTATTTGGGAAATATATACGTACTTTACAAAAATTACGCGGATCGGACTTTTATTTTTCGAGAAAATCTGATAACAAAAAATCGGTTTATGGTAGGTCCAGAAATTAAAATGAATCAAGCTTGCTCACGAATACTGAGTATTTATTTGAAAAAAACAAGTTTGAACAAACTGAGTCAACGCACAAGCAAGTAAATTTGAACATTTTTATTTATGAATCAAGTAACTCTGAGCAACCCCTATTTTCAAATGAATACAAATGAGTATTTTTGTTTTCAAGTCAAAATGAGTTTGAATAACTTTGAACTGAGTTTCTGTGAGCAAAATGTTCATGAACAAGCGAGCTATTCATGAGCAGGCAAGGGTTCTTGCCAAGCGTTAGCATTGTAGGTATCTGTTTGTGATTTGTCTATTTGATGGTGCGGTTTGATTTAAAAGGAGAAACAATATTAAAAGTTGGATGATTTTTTGTTTGTTTAGATTAAAAAGTGACAACGATTTAAAAAGGATACAATAGTTTTTTTTATTTAATGATTCAAAGAAGGTACAATTCAAATTAAGGAAATAAAATCACAGGAAATGAGAAAAAAATTAAAATGTTAGATATAAAGATATGTACATTATAAAAATTAAATTTTGTTAATCTTAAGATTTGAATAAGACACAATCAAATCATTTACTGTTTCTGGGCTTAGCCTGGTTCGTTTTTCGGTGATAATGTTTCCGGCTAGGGAGAAAGCTCGTTCTGATGGGGCTGATGTTGCAGGAATGCAATTTAAAATGCACTTCACAGATGGACTTAAATGATTAGATTGTGGTTACTTAAGGTTTGCTTTATATATTTTCAATTTTCGAAATCGGGCACCAGTAAAAAAAATTTCTCCTACCCAAAAAACCCAATTTTTCCAATATTATGACAAATGTAACGCTTAAACAGCCCACTTTTTTCAAAGATTAACCCTTTTGTGATATTCTACGAGTACCTATAACCGCGAATAACAACAAATGTTTTTTCAAATTCGCATCCACAAACAACCTAAATGCATTTGTATCTCCTTCGCCTTCTCCTTCATTGACGATATTTAAATTACCTAACACTTTTATGATACATACTGCCAATCAACAAACAACTTGACCACGGACATTATATTTTTTTCAGTATTTAATAAAGTGCGTGGTCGCTAATTTTATGTTGGGTAAAAAAACACAATTACACAGTATTTAAGAACTTACCTACTAGGTACCGTTTTGGAGCAATACAAAAATATTTTTTTTTACATTAAATACATGAATGTTTAAAAACAAAAAAAAAAAACAAAAAAACATTCAAGGAAGCTTAAGAAAAAGTTTAATAAAAAATCGTAGGAGCCGTGGTTTTTGGCTACCCTAAACTTTGAACTTAAGAAAAAAGTAAAAAAAAACGACCCACGCGAATTCACTCAAACCTCTAATTTTCAAGTTTGAAGTCAACCAGATCAGTGGTTAAGGTTGTAGGTGCGTTTACAGACAGACAGACAGACGGACGGAATCGCCGGACGCACTTTTTTCGACTACTCTATCATCGTAATTTTTTTGTACAATTTCAATACTTGCCAAGCAAGTAAAAATGCTTTACCAACTGCCCCAAAAAATGTGAGCGAAGAAGCAAATATGTTTTTAGGCATTTTCAGCGGCCTTCATGTATCAAGCTCGAACTGTTTACTATTAGAATGCCATCATCGCTTAAAACATTTAAAAAAGTAGCATGCAAAAACAACCAGATTCCCTATCAGTAAATTTTTTTTAAATATGTTCATCAAATAAAGGATTTTCCAATAAGAGGTGTTATTTTGAATAGCCCGCTATTTCGGTAGCTGTCACTTTTGAAGCTCTGTCATTTTTTGACATTTGACAAGTACAAACTACGCCATTAATAAAAATGGAACGATACACGCTTCAACAACGCATTGAAATTATTAAAATTCACTATAAAAATGGTGAAAATTTGGCAGAGACGGTTCGTAAAACTGAAACATTTTTGGTTCGTCGTGAAGCACCTTGTCGGACCGCAATACAGAAGTTGGTGGACAAATTCGAGCTGTTGGGACAAGTTAGTGATGTGAAGAATAAAAGTGCAACCCGTGCACGTCGCTCAAGATCAACTGAGAATATTGCTGTTGCAGCCCAAAGTGTTGAAGAAAACCCAGGTTTGTCCATTCCTCGTCGTTCTTTGGAATTAGGCACTCCACAAACGTCATTACACCGTATTTTGCATAAAGACTTGGGTCTTAAGGCTTATAAAGTTCAATTAACACAAGAACTCAAGCCAGCCGATCATCGACAACGTCGTGTCTTTGCTGATTGGGTCCTAAATGCATGAAAATGATCCGGAATTTCATCGAAAAATCATCTTGACTGATGAGGCCCATTTCCACCTTCAGAGGCTACGACAACAAGCAAAACTGTCGCATCTGGGGCTCGGAAAACCCAAGAGTTATTGTTGAAAAGCCTCTCCATCCTCAACGCGTGACTATTTGGTGCTGTTTATGGTCAGGCGGTGTCATTGACTACGGTCAATGGATTGCGCTATCGAGAAGCGATTAATAATTTTTTATGGCCGGAATTGGATAGTATTGATCTGGACAACGTTTACTTTCAACAAGACGGCGCTACGTGCCACACAAGCAATTAAACTTACGATCTTTTACGGGAAACGTTTCCGGACCGTGTTATCTCTCGAAGAGAAGATCACAATTGGCCACCGAGATCTTGTGATTTAACACCTTCCTTTGGGGCCACCAGAAAGATAAGGTCAAAGATGGAATTTGTTAGGCTATCGAGGACATAGGACAGCCACTTTGCGATTTGGTTATGGAAAATCTGATGAAAAGGATATGGTCCTGTAAGCGTGGTCGTAGCAGCCATTTGGCTGATGTTGTATTCCATTATTGACGGCATACCTTCCTCTTTATAATGTAGTAAACATCCGATCATTTAACTCAAAAAATGCCATTTTTTTAATAACAAAATAACACCTCTTACTGAAAAACCCTTTACTATACAATTCAACACTTTAGCCAAATTATTATTTCTTTCAGTTTGCTCTCAACCATGGAATTCTAGATACAAAAAAAAAAAAACAATTTTAAATCCAGAATCTATTGCGACTGTTAATAAAAGTATTAAACATACATCGTCTTCATCATGCAGGAGGGGTCTAATGCAACAAATCATTCATCCGTGGAATCTCTGAAAAATTATCCAGATATTTCAGAACTATACTCAAGTAAATTCTTGATTGAAAAATATAACCCAATTTGATTTTGAAAATTGGAATAACCAAATTTTCTTCCGCAGATCTTACTCCATTTTTAACATTCTCATTATTTATTGCGGTACTGGTGCTTATTTTAAATTTAGCCATCTATACAACAACCTTATTAAAAGCAAAAAAACGTCTCAAACGCCATCTATATTTACCAACAACACTTCTTTGCTCGATTTATCCACTAATCTCAACGGCTGCCTTCGTGACTATACTGGTTCCGAAATCATGGTTGATTTGTCATACTGTAATGCATTTATCGTTTACCATTGGAGGAGTTATTTTTCACAATTTATGTTTTTGCTATGCCCACTATGAGGACGGATACCTTAAGGAAGTGGGAGATAAAAAAGAAATGGATTTTCAAACAACTCCGTGTTGTTGTTGCTGTAGTTTCTTGCCAAAACTAATGCCAACAAAAACTAGACTTTTTGTTGTTAAGTGTTTGATCTGGCAAATGCCATTCGTTCAATCATGTGTTATGATTACTTTGAATGTGATGTACTACAAGGATACGGTGAGTAAAAACGAATATTATTGTATCGACGCGACGTGGACGTCAATCGTCCTATAAAATGTCATACCAAGAGGAAATTCAGAAAATTAAATTTACCAATATGTTTGTTTCGAATAGGGTATGTACGAAAAGCTAATGGTTTTCTTTGTACCATTTCTGGTTGGGTCTATTGTCAGTGGACTTTGGGGCCTTAATATCACCGTTAAGATGATAAGTAAACTGTTTCCTGATTATAATTTATTGGTATGACCCACATACAAAAAGCAAAACAAAAAACTGACTAAATAAATTTTCTTACAGAAAAAAATGTTATGTCTTCAACTGATCTTACTGCTTTGCAAGCTACAATATCTTATTCTGGATAAGCAACTTAATTATATAGATTTTGGCGGAGTCTATCCCATCACCAACACAATACATAAACAGAGTTAGTAGAACAACAAATTTTTAGAAGCCAAACAATTGATTAGATTCTTTTCTTGCTTCTTGTGTTTTTTGCAGCCCTTGTAAACCTATTGATTTTAGTTGAAATGACTCTTGTTTCAGCATTGGTACAAAACGCCTACAGCAAACCTGTTGAATTGGAATAACACTTGAGAACCGGTGATATTGTAAATCTTCGTTAATTATAAGTTTAATAGTTATTTATTGTTTTGTAATAAAAATGTGAAAGAAAATTGCCGAACGCTCAATAAAAATTGGTATACAATTTCATTAAAATCAGTATTCTAGACCAGAGATGAAAAATAGCTGTGGCGAGAGTCCTCAACATACATAAATATCTCAGAGACCGAAAGCTTCTTAATGACCGGCAGTACGGCTTTCGCAGCAACAGGTTCACTGGTGATCTGATGGTTTATTTCACCGAACAGTGGAACAAATCTTTACATCGTTTTGGAGAAAGTAAGATTGTTGCACTTGATATTTCAAAGTCATTTGATAAAGTCTGGCAACTTGCTCTTTTATCGAAAATGTGTGCCTTCGGTATCGTTGAATCCCTTCTTCGTTAGATTAGAAACTTTCTTTCGAACCGTTCAATAAAAGTTGTATTGGACGGATTCAAGTCTGAAAACCACAATATAAATGCTGGTGTGCCCCAGGGCTCCGTTTTGTCTACGACCCTCTTTCTCATTTTCATTAATGATCTCTTTCGCTGACGATAGCACCCTCAGCTTTTCGCCTGTTTTTAAAAAGGGAGATAAGTTGCTTATTGTTAATTATAGGCATATTTCTTAACTTTCTTGTATCCCTTAACTGTTTGAATTTGAACAAATAGTGTGTGAGAGTTTATCCTTTTACTGTAAAAACATCATATGCAGTGAGCAACATGGCTTTATGCAAAGGAGATCAACTGTCACAAACCTTCTTGCCTTTACGCATAATTGTCTGAACAGTTTAGAACATGGAAACTGATTGTGTATACACTGATTTTTCAAAAGCTTTTGATCAACTGTCTCACTCAGTTATCAAGTTGAAACTACAGTTATCAGGCTTCCCCCTGGGCTAGTTTCATGGATTTCTTCTTACCTTGAGGATAGAACTTATCAAGTTAAATTCAGAGACATGTTTTCGAAAACTTTTACTGCTAAATCTGGTGTTCCACAAGGTAGTCATTTAGGACCTCTTCTCTTTATCTTAACAATAAATGATGCAACGTTATGTGTTCGTGATAGTGAAATTCTTATTTTTGCAGATGACATGAAGATCTTTAAGAAAATTACATCTAACGATGATCGCATTCTTCTGCAAAATGATATAAATAAGTTTTTTGTATGGTGTAATAAGAACAGTTTAAATCTTAACCCATCGAAATGTCAGAGAATGACATTCTCAAAAAAACCAGCATCTTCGACTTATGTGTATTATATATCTCAGCAGATACTTTCTCGTGTTTTTAAAGTAAGGGACCTAGGGGTTCTTTTTACACCGAATCTTGATTTTACAGAGCACATTAACAACATTGTTAATAAAGCTAAAAAGAATTTCTTGATCCTAACGTCACCCTTTCTCTTTATAATTGCCTTGTTCGTCTGCATCTTGAATATGCTTCACAGATTTGGAGTCCTTATTATAACGTATTTGGAGTCCTTATTATAACGTTCATATTGACAGGTTAGAATCGGTGCAACGTAATTTTACTCGTTTCGCATTAAAATGTATTCAATGGCGTAATCCTCAAAATATTCCTCCTTATGAGGATCGATTATCACTTCTTCAAATGCAAACGTTGTCTCAAAGAAGGACTAACAATGATTTAGTTTTCCTTCATCAACTCATAACAGGCAGGCGTCACAGATGAACCAGACCTTCTTTGTGCTATCCTTTTTTATTATCGGGGAGGAGGTTATCACCTTCGCAGCATCGGAATGCATGATCCCTTGACAAGGATGAGTAGGAATTATAATACGGATCTTATTGACTTTCATATTAATAAGAATAAATTAAAGACTATGCTTAAAACCAGTGTAGCACGCTCTTAATTGTTTTAATTGTTGTCCAATCATGTATTGTTTTTTATTTGTTTGTATTTGTATAATTTTGTCATTTCTTGTGTAAGTGTTCGTTTGTTTGCACTAAGTGATGAGCCGGTCTGTTAACACAGTTTTCTGGGTTAAAGACTAATGGTCGTTAGATGTGGCTTGCTTTAAGCTCTCTTCGACTTTATCTGATAGTGTGTAAACAGCATTATATATGGGGAATACAAAATCGTGTAGAGTTTAATGCTTCGAAAAGTTAAAGGGAGATATACCTCCCCTGCTACTGTTCATGAGTGACACTTGCATCAATGAGACCGAACATGTCGAGATTCTCGGTATGTGCATTACTGACCACCTTTTATGGAATGAACGATGCGATGTCGTCAAAAATGCCGCTAGATGTTAAGGTTTCTTAAGACGATGCAAGAAATTTGTTTCCCCTTCTGATCTGGCTATCATCTAAAAAACGTACATATGTACGTCCTAAGCTTGAGTATAACTGTCATGTCGGGGCTGGTGCTCCAGCGACATACTTAAGTCTCCTGGACAGTATCCAAAAAAGAGCATTCAAGATGATTGGTGATCATACCATCGTTGATTCATTAACATCGCTCGAACATCGGCGTAATGTCACATGCTTCACCCTATTTTCAATTCACCGAGCCCAGTGGCGGTGCAGTGCATATTCAGATCAACAGTAGTGTCGATATGAATATGCGCTGCATCGCCAGTAGTGTCGATCTGAATATGCACTCGTCGCCACTGGGCTCGGTGAATTGACCATCGGTCGCGCAGAATTCGCCAAGTTTGATGGTGAGTCATGTTGGACTACCGACACTATTGTTGCCAACAGACAGGATGTCGTTGTGGCCAAGACCTTTACATGTCGTTTTGCCCAAAGGCAATTATGCAACGCTCAGAGAGACCGTGTTGGTGTTGAAGGGAAAAGTGTTGGGCTTGCCGCATTTGTTGCTGCTGTGATTATTGGTGGCCTTTGAGGAGTTCCTGAAAGGAAAATAATTAGAATAAAATATGAAAGAAAGCAATAAAAAAAGGGTCGAAAACTCAACGAGCTCATCCGCACTGTTTCAAACATGCGCAGGGTTTAGACAAGGAGATGCGCTGTCATGTGACTTCTTCAACATAGTCCTGGAGCAGATAGTGCGCAAGGCAGGTATGAGCACAGAAAACACTATCTTCAACAAGTCCACCCAGCTCCTAGGCGGACGACATACACATCATCGGTCAATCCAAGAGAACTGTGCTTGAGACCTTCACAGCGATTGAAGAACAGGTGAAACCTGCAAACAAAGCAACATCTGTCCACCGCCAAGGACAAAACGCCGCTGTTGGTAGCAGCAATTTCGATTTAGTTAAGAAGTTCACCTACCTTGGAACAAACATCAATCCCACAAACGACGACCAGTGGAGATCCAAAGAAGAATTACACTAGCGAACCGCTGCTTCTTCGGTTTGGTAAAACAACTGGGTTCAAAACTCCTCACTCGAAAGATAAAGTGTCTGCTATACAAAACATTAATTTTACAAGTCCTTCTCTACGGCGCCGAGTGCTGACCGATAAGTAAAAAAGGGTAATTATGGTTCACTTTCGAAAGAAAAATTCTCCGACGGAATTTTCGGTCCCCTATGCGCCGATGGCGAATGGAGATCAAGGTTCAACCAAAAACTGTACGACAACATCTTGGTACACAAGATGTTGATGTTGATGTTGTCCAGAATATACGACAACGCTCCAGCCAAGAAATTCTTCCACTGTTCGGTGAGATAGACCATCAGATCACCAGTGGACCTCTTGCTGCGAAAGCCGTACTGCCGGTCATTAAGAAGCTTTCGGTCTTCGAGATATTTCTTGAGCTGATAATTTATCAGCGTTTCCATGACCTTAGAAAGAAGGGACGTAAGTGCAATCGGACGAAAATTGCAGGGAGAAGAATAGGCTGGACAAATGCTGTTTTCCAACTGCTCGGAACGAGCCCAGAAGAATAGGATAGATAGAAAAGCTTACGAAAGGGTTATTTTACTATTCATTTTTTGTTGTTTAATTGTGCACTGGAAACGTTAAATTGTTCACCACTTTCATTCGGTTTCGTAATTCGAATAATCATTCGACAGGCTTCCTAGTTAGAGGTACAGCTTATGGGAACCATAGCCTACTATTAGTCTTGCCCTTAAATATTTCTCATATGAAAAGATTTAAACTAAAATCAACTAGAATAAATGTAAATTTATGTTTTTATTGTATCTCCCTAACCAAATGAATATTTTTTCAATAAAAGTACCAAAATTCCAAAACAAGAAAATACACCATAAATTTTCCACAACACAAAAGTAAAATTTCTAACATGATTTATAAACTAGGTACTCTAAGAAGCTTTTGGTTTTTATAAAATTTTAAACATTTTTTTTTGGTTACTCTTAAACTGTTTCCAATTTCAAATCCCACAAGGAATTTACCTTGAAGTTGCTGTTTTACATAATGTTGAAATTTGAATTACGTTCGTGTTACTTTTCCGAAGTATCTATTTTTTTTCCTCTGTTAAGGTTTGAAAAAGGTGATTTTCTTCCAGATATCACATATACGCCTGAATAAAAAAAATCTATTGTCACGTACATACAGATGAGTCTACAACAGGGTGTTAGACTTAAGTCTACATAAACATAGACAAACTTTTCTGCCCAAAACATTAACTGAACGTGGTTTTCATAAAAATGTTTTCTTTGTTTCAAAAAACCCTGTTCTTTTCAGTGGTAGTAGGTAAATACATATTCTGCATATGGTGTTATTGATTTGGTAGGTAATTCCCTATAGTCCCACAAACAGAATCGTCTCCATTTTAAATTTCACATCTGACTTGGTTGATATGCGTGTTTTTCGTATTTCAATTTGCAAGAAAGACGAAACACGATTGAAGAGGAA
>CAKKXW010000004.1:59978668-60097960 GCA_920937365.1 Sphaerophoria rueppellii | reverse complement strand
CTTCACAGCGATTGAAGAACAGGTGAAACCTGCAAACAAAGCAACATCTGTCCACCGCCAAGGACAAAACGCCGCTGTTGGTAGCAGCAATTTCGATTTAGTTAAGAAGTTCACCTACCTTGGAACAAACATCAATCCCACAAACGACGACCAGTGGAGATCCAAAGAAGAATTACACTAGCGAACCGCTGCTTCTTCGGTTTGGCAAAACAACTGGGTTCAAAACTCCTCACTCGAAAGATAAAGTGTCTGCTATACAAAACATTAATTTTACAAGTCCTTCTCTACGGCGCCGAGTGCTGACCGATAAGTAAAAAAGGGTAATTATGGTTCACTTTCGAAAGAAAAATTCTCCGACGGAATTTTCGGTCCCCTATGCGCCGATGGCGAATGGAGATCAAGGTTCAACCAAAAACTGTACGACAACATCTTGGTACACAAGATGTTGATGTTGATGTTGTCCAGAATATACGACAACGCTCCAGCCAAGAAATTCTTCCACTGTTCGGTGAGATAGACCATCAGATCACCAGTGGACCTGTTGCTGCGAAAGCCGTACTGCCGGTCATTAAGAAGCTTTCGGTCTTCGAGATATTTCTTGAGCTGATAATTTATCAGCGTTTCCATGACCTTAGAAAGAAGGGACGTAAGTGCAATCGGACGATAATTGGACGGAGAAGAAGATTCGCCTTTTTTTGGGATTGGCTGGACAAATGCTGTTTTCCAACTGCTCGGAACGAGCCCAGAAGAATAGGATAGATGGAAAAGCTTACGCAAGGGTTTTGCCAGCGTGGAAGAACACCTCTTCAGAACAATAGCGGGGATGCCATCCGGACCAGCGGATTTATGTATGTTGAGATCTTTTAGGACTCTCGCCACAGCACGAGTGCGGAAGAAGATTTGTCCCATGGAATCATTGACGCGCTCAAGAACTGGCGGAGTCATGACACTCTCTGGAAGCGAAGAGTTGGCGGCGAACTGCCTAGCAAAGAGGTTAGCTTTCGCGAGAGAGCTAACAACTGGAGTGTCATTGTCAACGAGCGTAGGGACCGAGGAAGAAGAAGAATTCTTCATATTTTTTACAAAAGACCAAAAGTTCTTACTGCCTTTGGGACATTGCAGTATTTTTTGCCTTAATTTTTGGTCATGTAAAAATTTGGTCCGACGAATATGAGCATTGCAGGCCTTCCTGGCTTGTTTAAACTTGTTCCGGTTTTCCTCAGTTGGGTTGGCTCTAAAACACCGGAACTTTACTTCTTTTTCCCTGATAACCTCTTTACAGCTTGAATCAAACCATGACTTTTCCTTGGGTTTGATGCTTTTAACCCTATTCGGGATAAAAGTTTTCATTCCCAAAATAATCATATTAGTAATCATATCAGCGCTGGAGTCTACGTCACTATCGAGGAAGCATAGTGACCAGTTAAAGATCCGGAAAAAGTTGTTGAGACCGTCCCAGTTGGCTTTCTCGTATTGCCACACGGTTCTCTTCGGAGCTCTTTCTCTAACTGGATTAGCTTGACACGAGAAATTTGCAGATATAATACTATGATCTGATCTGCCTAGAGGCGTTAATACACTGATAGTGTATTTATCAGGGTCAGACGTAAGAAACAAGTCAAGAGTATTTTCCGCTTGGCCATTAATGTCCGATATTCGAGTGGGCTCGGTGACAAGCTGAGTTAGGTGGTTAAACTCAGCAAAGATCTCAGCACACATTCCTTCGGGTGTTGTCTGGCCCGAATGGAGAAGCCACGAAGAATTGTGTACATTGAAATCGCCCGTAATAACGATTTCAGTGTGAGGATACAGGGAAACAATTCTTTGGATGGAGTCAGACAGAGCATCAAATTCGCGAGAAGTTGAAGCTCTGTCCAAATTTGGGCTTCGATAAAGAAAACAATAGTGAATGATGTGCTTGTTTACGGTGAACTTGAACCACATTGAATTGAAAAAAGGGTCGGAGCAGTTCCCATATTGTGGAAGAAATTGATAAGCGACATCATTTCTAATGTAAACGGCGAGACCATGGTGGAGGAGGAATTGTGGCACTAAGCTATACCCATGAATGAGAAATTCAGTAGGATCGGAATTCTCACCTACTTGGGTTTCACTTAACGCCAAAACAGCTGGCCTGTTTGAAACAGTGTGGATGTACATAGCAAGAAAATTCGTTCGTAGCCCACGAACATTACTATATTCTACTCTGAAATTTTCGATCATTGCAATGCACAAAAAAAATAAAACCAAAACAGATAAGAAATTAAGAAAAATTACCTAAATGAATGACAGGTTTCTTTTCGAGTCAACGCCGCCGCTAGTGTTATGCCTTAGCGGTGACGTGCGTCGATCCGACCCTGGAATTCAAGTTGCAATTCTTCTATTCATCCGTTATTGATGACATACCATATGCATACATAGTGTGAGCAGAAAAAAAAAGCTCATACAATGAAATGCATATGATAAGTCATGCAACTGTTAGAGAAGGGAAGGTAAGAGAGGATGGGTACTCACATCTCACATGTGCTGTGTAGGCTGTATATTTTTTTTTTTTGTTGAGTGGTGGTGCTTGTTTTGTACTTTTCTATTATTATTTTTTTTTGTTTGATTTTTTTTTTTTTTTTGTGGGATTCTGTTATTGTTGTTTGAGGAGTTTATCTGGTGGTGGTTTGTTGTTTTTGAACGAACGACGACACGACACGTTGATACGAAAAAAAACGAAGACGGCGACCGACGACGAGATGTAAAAAAAAACATTCACGACGGGCACAGGGGACGACACACAGCACTGGAGAACCTTCTCCTTCAACAACAGTGACAACACTTCAAAATCTGGGAGCAAGCCTCAAGAGTGGATCATCTCCACTCTTTGATGACTGGCCAAGCGCAAATTCAGGGTTAAGGGCGCGCTGCCGAAGACGCGCCTTAAGATCCTAGGTTTGAATGTAAATTCATTGATTAGGATCGAACGTAGAGCCAATTTGTTCCAGCTGTTGATTGACCACAGTCCTGATGTGTTCATGGCTAGCGAAACCAAGCTTAACTAGAAACACAAACTGACTGATAACAATTACAATAGGCGTGTTTTTTTGCACGCGTATATACGCTTAAGAAAATATTTGCATGCAAATGCAACAACAATTAATTTCTATATCCGCTTAGTTAGCGGCGATAATTATCCACGCTTATGAAATAAGCGGATATAAAAACAATGCTACCACATACCTTTTTCAATGAATTTTCAACAATTCATTCCGAAATTCATTCGAAATTCATTTCATTTAATAATTAATTACCCAAGCAAGCTATGATTTTGCTGTTGTTATATTTCAAATCAAAAGAAACCATTGGCTACTTTTGTATGTTCCATGCCTTCGTATCTCTTTCTCTATCCAGATCTCTTTTCTTCATTCTCTTGGTTTTCTAATTCTTCTTTGAGCAAGAGATTTTTCTGTTCTCTGGAGAAAAAATTCCCGCTGACGTTGCTCTTCTTTCTCCTCTTGTTTACATATCATCAACTTGTGATACCAAATTGCTAAAACAAAAAATTTGTCGTTTTTTTGTGCACTGTTCATTTTAAGCGTATATACGCGTGCAAAAAAACACGCCTAATATCGTAAGAAGGGATCGACCCGACTCCACTCAAGGAGGTGGTGTTGCAATCTTCATACGTAAGGGCATTAATTATAAAGTCATATACAATAATGATTTGCGAAAGCTGAGGACGCTAGAAGTCTTCGTCATATGCATCTCTCTCACTCAAGGGAAGCGGATGTATATGATTGCGGCTTATGCGGCTGAAGCTCCGCAGGCTACTACCTTTATATCAGAGCTCGAGATTATCTTCAGGGTACTAAAACTGAGCTTGGAAGAAAACTACTTCGTAATGGTCGGAGATTTGAACGCAAAACATGAAGATTGGGGAAATCAAACTAACAATCCAAGAGGTAATCATCTTTTTAATTTGATGAATCTTTGTAGTGTTGAATATGGTGTCGACTTGCTGGCTACAGAAAGGCCATCGTTCCCAAGGAGCGGTTCCTTCCTGGATCTTTTGCTGTACGACACCAGACTGACAATAACGGACAAATTGGGTAATCACCCTCGAAACTGCTTACAGACAGTCGAGTACGACAGTGACCACTGCGGACTCGCTGCTGTAATTCAGATTCCGAACGAGCGCGTGGAGTTGGATGAATACGTTCCAACGCATTCTTACAATTACAGTAAGATGCGCTGGCCTCGTTTCACCCAAGTCCTAGCGAGAGAACTTCGTTCGAGTGACATAGCCCCACCAAACAACAGAAACTTGACAAATACAGAAATCGACCAACACCTTGAACAGATGGACAATATAATAAAACAGACCATGGAACGGACAATACCGAAGTACAAGGAACGCGACCAAAACAACGTCTACAGTAACGCGACTATAGACGCATTGCACAGACAGAAAAGCGGACTACTGACAAGACTTAAAAACTTGTACAGACGATTTACAGACCCGAACGACCTGGAGATTAGGACACTGAAGTCGTCGATTAAGAACGTCAACACCCTGATCAAGGAAAACTACAGGTTATCTATTAATTTGTACTGGGACAAGAAAATTCGGGCCGTTAATTCTAGCGACCCGAGTATGTTCCCTCAAATTAATAAGATATTTAGGTCCAAGAATCAGAACGACCTTCCGTGTCTTAAGTTCCAGAGGACAGTAGAGAACAGAGACGTACTTCTAACAGCGCAAATAGATCCTGAGGAAGCCGTCTTGGACGATGACTTCTTTGTGATTGAAGATCCGCAGGAGAAAGTTGAGACAGTTGGTGCTGTTTTCCAGCAAGTGTATAAGGTGAATGCTTGCACTCGCCCGAACCACGACCTGGAAAACAGAGCCTTACTTCATCACTTCTACCTAAGGAATGATATTACGCAATGGCGATCCGAGAACCGTGGTTTTACCCGGTTTGATGACGACTTTTTAGCAAACGCTATAATCGCCGATCGAACGGGCTCAAGTCCCTTGCTCATCACGAAGGTAGAGCTCCAGCTCATCTTCGATTCCATAAAGAACAAGAAGTCAGCAGGTGTCGATGGTATATCCAACATTGTACTAAGACACTTACCGATTGAGGCAATAGACATCTACACCACTCTGTTCAACAACGCGCTGAATAATGCATATTATCCAGTGCGTTGGAAGACAGCTGTGGTTCATCCCCTCCCGAAAAAGGGAAAGGACAACTCCAATCCGTCAAATCTTCGGTCGATAAGTCTTCTTCCAAGTATCAGTAAGGTATTCGAAAAGATCATCAATAGAGCTCTGATTCAGTGGGCTGCGGACAACACAATAATTCCGGATAATCAGTTCGGGTTCAAGGCAGGACATGACACCATTCATGCCGCGTCTAAGCTCGTTTCTGACGTCCAATGGAACAAGTCCAAGAAACAATGCACGGGTGCTATTCTGGTTGATTTAGAGAAGGCCTTCGACACCGTATGGTTAGAAGGTTTGTACCTAAAACTCACCAGACTAGGCATCAGTAAACCATTGTTGTATATGCTTTATGATATGCTCAACGGTAGAAAGTTTGTTGTCAAAAGTGGCAATGTAACTTCTACCACCACCTTTGAAATCAAAAACGGTCTTCAACAGGGAGCGGTGAATTCGCCGATCCTCTTCAGCATTTACACCAGCGATCTTATAGGTAGCTTAACTAACGCAATTGCGTATGCCGACGACCTGATTGCGTACAGAACGGCTCGAAAGGTTGAAGTTATTAGAATTCTCTTGCAGCGTGACTTCGAAAAGATTCAGCGATACTGCGACGACTGGAAACTGAAAATAAATGTCCAAAAGTCGGAGACAATTTTGTTCCGGACTCCGTTGGCTAAGGCTTCGCAAGATACGTGTAAGAATTGGCGAAAGATGTTCATTGTTGATCCTCATGGACAGGCATTGACGAGCAAAACTGTAGTGAAGTACCTCGGTATCTGGTTGGACCAGTATCTGTATTTCGACAGACATATAGATGCTGCTCTGACTAAGGCCAGAGGAGCCTTTGCTCTGACGAAACGGCTGTTTTACAGCAGTCGGCTTGACTCCAGAGTGAAGGTAATTTGCTACATGGCCTTCATACGGCCAATGATCGTTTATGGTTGTCCAGTTTGGTTCAACATTGCCCCTTCCCAAATGGAAAAGTTTCGGGTGTTCGAGAGGCAGTGTCTTCGGCGCTGTCTCGGTTGGTATCGGACACCGGAATCTTCTTATCTGCATTATTATTCAAACGAGGTTCTATACAATGGGGCTCGGATCAACAGAATTGACAATTTCGTGATAAAACTTGTTCGGGGCCATATTGCGAGAGCTATGACTTCGACCAACAATTTGATTTTCGGGCCGTTCTATCCAAACGAGAACTACTTTGAGAATGCACGCTTGAGCGGCTTCATTCCACCAGAGGCATTCCTCTTTTTAGACCAGTGCGGCATGATACAGGATAGATTGGCAGTACCGCTTATCTACCACGTCAGGCGTAAAACCGTAGACCGGCGACTCCTGTATGAACGAGGCATCCTCGCTCGTGATGGAGCGGAGCTGCTTCGGTTCAGTAGGGCTGTGTCCGAACAGGCCGCATTGATAGGGTGAAGTAGGAGAACCAGTTTTGGTGGCTTCAAACGGCATTTGACAATGGGTAGTCCGGGGTGGGGTATTTTTTGCCTTGGCCGGCTTACATATTTGTTAGTCTTAGGATTTAGGGGGTATGGGTGGCACAATAAAATATAAAAAAGAAAAAAAAAAAAAAAAAAAAAAACAAGTGAAAGTGAAAATGAAAAAAACGTAAAAGCGTAAACTTAAAAACAAAAAAAATCGTCAATATATGAACTACAAAAACAGGAGACAAGTATAAAACACGCAACAGATCATAAGGACAAAGTTTTTGCCGCTGTGGTTGTTCTAGTTTTAAGTAGTTTGTAGGTAGAATAGGTAATTTTAAGTTTTATTTTAAGGACCCTAGTATGTAAGTTAACAATTAAAGAGTCAAAGACATTAGTTTTTCTAATAAAAAAAATAAATAAATAAAATAAAAATGAATAAACTTAGTTCGTAGGCCGAAAGGCATTAATTTTAAGATTAATGAATTGCTTAGAGCGCCCGACTAGGGCCAGTAAGTTATATATAAGTAGAATTAATTGGGCTAGTTTCACATTTTTGTCTAGCATGTAAGTAGATATACGTTAAATGAATAAAAAAATGAAGTTTGAAAAAAAGAAAAAAGGTGCGTTGGCTGCTAAGCAGAACGTCGTTGGTTCGAATCCTACTGGGGCCCAAAGTTTTTATTTCATCTTTCACGGACACTGCCTCTTGCGAAGAATTGACAAAACTTCCAAGAGTATCATCTGTCATGAAAAAGTGCTTCTCAACTTGGCCGTTCGGAATCGGCGTAAGATTGTAGGTCCCCTCAATTCTTCACACGCACCAAGAGAATTGTTGATGAGAGTAAGCCACTTAAGCCTTGGCTCTTCAAGAGCTGTCGCGCCACTCTATTTTTTTTTTTTTTTTTTTATTAATGAGCAGAAAAGCAGTGAGCAGAAAGCCTCTCGCAATAGGCAGTGACAGTGAGCGCTTGAGCTTGGGGGCTTTCGCAGTACCATTATAATTTTGCCATAAATTTCCTTAAATAATGAAAAAATGTGTGCAGGTATATCTGATAGTGTAAACAAATTTTTGAAAGAATGTTTACATTTGTCGGCCCTTTTTCAACATAAACTGCTCATTTAAGAGTGATCAAATAGCTGCTACTTTAAACCGCTCTTTTTGTAAACTGCTCACAGTGATCACTGCTCATTAAAAATCGGTCTTAAGAACATCTCTTGCTGCCACCGCTATGAACCCACCCAGCTTGCAAGTGACATTCTCAAAGACACGGGAAAGTCTATTCCTGCTGCTGAGGTACGCAGCACAGCAAGAAAGAATATGAATCAGCACATTCCATTCATCACCTAGATGAGGAGACGTCAGAACCAACAGAAGTGAATACGATAACACACTGTTCAACTCCAGATGAGGTGTCATCAGCTTGGGAGTTGGAGCGAAGAGGACGTAAGATGTCTTAACGCTTAGACATAAATCGTACCCCAATAACTTTTCAGGTAGATACAGGGGCTACTACTTCGCTTACTGGACTGGAGAATTTCAGAGAACTTAAGAATCTCCAATTATCACCCACAAGTCGTAGTCACAGGGCATATGGTGATACTCCTCTTCCCATTAAAGGTGAAGCCGTTGGTGCAATGGCATAACGAGACGAGACAGCTAACTTTGCTCGTCGTTGATAGTAGTAGTGCCTCGAATATAATGGGACTTGATTGGTTCGAAGCTTTCCAGTTCAAGATTAAATATCCGAACGAGGAGAAAATATTGCAGTTATTAGAAGTACCTCATGATCAACTCGCGAAACCGGCACAAACACTTTGTGTTGAGTACAAATCCGTATTTTCATCCGAACTTGGCTGTAGCAAACATTTCGTTGCTCATCTCACGATGAAACGTGATAGTCATCCACGTTATTTTAAGCATCGGCCAATTCCTTTTGCTCAACAGGCCGCTGTCAAAAAGGAAATTGAGAGGTTAACTAGTTTGGGTATTTTGCGAGCTGTAGAAACTAGTGAATGGGCTGCTCCCATCGTAGTCGTAAAGAAGCAAAATGGAGATCTTCGACTATGTGGTGATTTCAAGGTCACCGTGAACCCTCAATTGGAAATAGATAGACATCCTGTTCCCCGTATTCAAAAACTGTTTTGCCGTCTTCAAGGCGGTCGACTTTTTACAAAAATCGATCTGTCTGACGCCTACCTTCAAATTCCACTTGACAATGCTTCTAAACGTCATTGTGTCATCAACACGCATCTGGATTATTCGAATACCAGAGTCTTCCTTTTGGGATCGCAAGCGCGACTGGTATTTTTGAACGCTATATGGAGCAACTAACAGCTTATCTTGACTTTTGTGTGTCATTTCAGGTCGAAATGATGCTGAGCACCTACAAAATCTCAAGACACTGTATCAACGTTTCGAAGACCATGGATTGAAATGTCGTTTAGCGAAATGCAAATTTGCAGAGGCTGAAATTGAATACTTAGGGCACATTATTGACGATAAAGACATAAGACCATCAGAAACGCGAGTTAAAGCCATCAGTAACTTACCACAACCACAAAACTTGAAGGATTTGGAAGCCTTCCTTGGTAAATTAAACTATTACAACCAATTCATACCTAATTTTGCACAGTTAGCGGCAGACAAGCTCAGGTCCAAAGAAGTACCATTCATCTGGGGTTGTCAGCAACAAAAATCGTTCGATGATTTTAAAGAGAAAATCATGAAGATTTCGAGCTTGGTTCATTTTCAAAATGATTTGCCTATTTCACTAGCAACAGATGCTTCATCGCATGGCATCGGAGTTGTTATCTCCCATCATTACTGCGCTTGCTTCAAAAACGTTAACAGAAACACAGAAAGGGTACAGCCAGATAGAGAAAGAGGCACTATCAATAATTTTTGGTGTAAAAAAGTTTCACCAATATTTATATGGACCACAGTTTGAGTTAATTACGGATCATCAACCCTTAGTCACGATTTTTAACCCGAATAAGAAGCTACCTGTTATGACCATTCATCGGTTGCAAAGGTGGGCTATACTGCTTATGAGCTATTCTTACACGATTCGCTACAGACCTACTAAATTGCACGGAAATGCTGATTGTTTGTCCCGTAGGCCCCATGGACCAGATGAGGAGTTCGACAAGTCAGAGGAAGATAAAGTTCATGAAATAGACAGCTTGTTGGAGAATTTCCCAGTTAATGTTGTAGACATCGCTGCAGCTTCAATTCGTGATGAGGTTATTAAAAAGATCATGTCGTATGTTCAACATAGTTGGCCAAATTTTATACCTTCTTCTGAGTCCGAGTTACTCCCATTTTTCCGTAAAAAGTTCTGTTTATGTGTGCGTACTAATGTTCTTCTTTTTCAGAGCGAGAATTTTTGTAGAGTAGTTGTACCTAAAGTCTTACAACCAATAGTATTGGAAATGATTCATCATGGACATGTAGGCATGACTAGGATGAAGCAGATATCGAGGCGATATTGCTGGTGGCCTGGTATCGATGACCAAATACAGATGACGGTGAAGGAATGCCGTGGTTTTCAACTAAATGCAAGTCACACTGTAAAGGAATATTCCAGCTGGCCAACAACTGGTGGAGTTTGGGAGCGATGGCACGTGGATTTTGCAGGACCATTCAAGAAGAGTATGTGGCTGATTGTGGTCGACTCCAACTCCAAATTTCCATTCGTTATCAAGATGACATCAACTACGTCCCTTGCAACCACACACGCGTTGCAAACTATTTTTGCTTTGGAGGGTTTACCAAAGACCCTTGTTTCTGATAATGGGCCGCAATTTAAGTCTAAAGAGTTTGCAGAATTTTGCAGGCATTATTCGATTCAACATTTGACGTCGGCACCTTTCAATCCCGAATCTAATGAAGCCGCAGAGCGTATGGTACGCACTTTCAAGGCGTCTTTGTCTAAGATTTTGGACAGTTCATCTCAAGGTGAGGACGCTTTGACCATTTTCTTGGCAACATATCGCTCGACACCAGACAGCACAGGAATAACGCCAGCTGAAAAGTTGCATGGCCGAATACATCGGACAGTATTGACTGCCATGGTTCCGGAGAAACCCATTGCTGCGAAACAATGCGAAAATAATACTAAATTCTCACTGAAACAACCGATATTTTTCCTTCAATACCTTAACAAACAGAAGTGGTTACCTGGTATAGTCTTTAAAAAACTTGATCGTAAGATGTATATTATACAAACTGATACTGGCAATTATAAACGACACCAAAACCAACTTCGAAGTCGTGAAATTCATCAGGAATCACAAGATGTGCAAGATGAAGCAATCGATGGTAATTTGTTACTTAGTAATTGTTCTAAAAATCTAGTTGCAGAAGAAAACGAAGAAAACCATCAAAGTTCACCACAAATGAACTCATCAAACAACTCAATAATATTGGGAAGTCCTTCTTATGCAAGTACCATTAACTCAACTTCCCGGATTACATCTCAAAATCAACAGTTGAAGCCCTGACGGCACTATCTTCCAAAAATCTGTTCAACTTCTCGCGTACGCCGATGATATTGATATAATGGGAAGAACACAGCGTGATGTCAATGGCGCCTTTGTGCAAATTGAGACAGAAGCGGCAAAAATGGGTTTAGCGGTAAATGAGGGAAAAACAAAGTATATGCTGTCTTCGAGGAAGGACACGCAACACCGACGGCTCGGGCAGAACGTCACAATAGACACATATAACTTCGAGGTAGTAGAGGAGTTTGTCTACCTAGGCTCCGCTATAAACACGGGCAATAACACCAGCGCCGAGATCAGACGAAGAATAACTCTTGCTAATCGCTGTTTCTTTGGGCTAAGAAAGCAATTGAGTGGAAAAGCCCTCTCTCGAACAACTAAGGTAAAACTGTACAACACACTCATCATCCCAGTCCTGCTGTATGGTGCGGAAGCATGGACCCTGACAAAATCGGATGAAAGTGCCTTAGGCTGTTTCGAGAGGAAAGTTCTTCGGGTCATCTTTGGCCCCCGGGTGCATTGAAGGGGAATGACGAAGAAGATACAACAGCGAACTTTACAACGTTGTAAAGGTTGTACAACGACATGGACCTAGCCAGAAGGGTCAAGGTCCAGAGACTCAGATGGCTCGGTCATTTAGAGCGAATGGACACCAATGCTCCGGCCCGAAAAGCCTTCGACCTAGGAGCAGAGGAAGACCGCGACTCAGGTGGCGCACTCCAGTGGAAGAGGACCTCAATCAACTTGGATTGCAAAACTGGAGACGACTAGCTAAGGACCGAGCTAGCTGGCGGAGACTGTTGATTGAGGCCCAAGTCCACAACGGACTGTAGCGCCTTAAATAAGTAAGTAAGATGATATTTTTCATCCTCACGCCCAACTTAAGGACCAAATACTGTCAAAGCACAGTCTCCAATGATATAATTTTATTTAAATATATATTTAAAAAGAAGTTAAAATAGTACAATTTACGAGTAGTTTACATTTGTTGTGTTGTACCATGTAAGTACTTCAATCGTTTTTTCCTCAACTCGCTCAAGGGTGATGCATCAGTTTCATCCGCGCTATTGCCGGCATCATCATGGAGATCATCCTCTCCACCAATGTCTTCGATTCTCACATCATTTTCATTAGCCTTAGGTCGAACTGTTTCAATTTCGTTTTCGGAAGTTTTCGAATCGTTTTTCGTAGTAGACGGAACGTCATCAGCAGTTCCTGATGTTGATTGTACGTTTGGCTCAATAATAACTGTCTTCTCTTTTTCCATGGCTCCGTTGTAAGCAGTCACCAAAGTATACTGGTTCATTAGAACCGTTGAAGCATCGAGCAGTAGTTTTATGTTTCCCAAAACCTTCAAACGTTCCTCAATGTTGCGCCTTTCATTGCCTTCGAGCAATCGCAATTCTTCATCAGATAACATAGCCAAATTTGGGGGCATTGGCGGAGGTGGCACAGAGAAATGAGCCAAAAAAGGAATGGGACTTGGGAAAACAAGAGGAGTCTGTGGCATTTGCATGGGCATTCTGTAGATATTGGGAACACCACCAGCATTTTGATTGGTTTCATCGTATCGTACGCGTGCAGAGGGATCAACTGGCTGGGCATTTCCATGAGATTGTCCTTCATCTCTAGCTGCAGCCGCTGCCGCCGCTGCTGTAGGTGCGTGATTAACATTGGTATTGTGAAGAATGTTTAGACGACATGTGGGACATGTTTGTTGACGTTGGAACCAAGACCGTAAACAGCTGGTATGGAAAATATGTCCACAAGGTAGTTTCTTGGAATTTGCAACCATATCTTCTCGGCAAATGATGCAAATATTATCCGAAAGACGCAATTCCTCGGGCGTTGCATCTGGGTAAAGGGTATTCATATTGCGTATAGCTCTTCTTGACATGATTACATCACTGAGGGCCTTCTTGAAGTTTCTTATTGTGAAGAACATAGGTCGGAATACAAACATTGGGAGAGCATAAATTTTAGCCATGATGACCACAAATAGCACGTAAAGAAGGACCTTAATGAGGCCAATTATAAGCTCGGTGTACAGAAGGAAGACTGCTTTATTTTCCCAAGGATTTTCCGTCTGCATTTCAGCAGCGTGTAGTAAATACTTGATTCCTATACTCGCTATCACCGTCAGCAGTATTCCATATTCAAATCCAAACACAAGCTGCACAGTTGGCCCGCGAACAATTGTAGAATTATATGCATGCATTAGAAGCCAATAATCCATGAATCCAAGAACCACAAGCAAACTCAGAACCCGAGCATGGAACAACCATCCCAAGACAGGACTACGTTCCATAAAATCAACTCGTTCCTCGGCCAGCCAATGGAAAGATTTTAAAAATAACAACACAGTGAACAATGCAACAAATCGTGGGTTGAAGTCATCTCGAAACACAGTGAAAGCCAGACACGTCTCCGTCAATGCATACCAAAATCTTTCCAGCAAATGTTCAAATTCTGTTGATCTGAGTGTTCCCAAGAATATTTTCCTCAGCAATTTGCCGAAAACGAAGACCATCACGAAAAATTGGACATAGATCACAGCCATTGAGGTGTTAGATTTTGTGATGTACACCACCGATGGATAGAATTGTTTCTTCTTATTAAAAGCATTTCCCGTGACGATGCTTGTTAGTGCAAGGGTCAAGGCGGACAAATAGATGGTAGAGATTTGCATTGTTGCAAAAAACTAAATTAATTTGCTCGTTTTTTTTAGGATTTTCACTATTCGAGATGTTTTGAAATAAAAACTTCTTTGATGACACGAAATTTATTTGTCATTGGGCGCGTTCAGTAGATTTGAGAAAGCACTTGATTTAATATTGATGCACGTAAGCAAGTATTGCTACCTACTACGTCTCGAGCTGCCATTGGTCGTTTACATTTGTGCAAACAACGAAAAGAAAATAAGCGATTAACAATTTTTTAAACTTGACGTTTGGTAAAATTTTGACACTTCGCATTGAATAAAATGTGACTAGTTGCGGAGCAGGCTAAAATATGACAGTAGTGGTTAAATTTAACCAGATTTTTGACCAAATTCATACGGAACCTAGAAAATCAAATTAAAATTTGAGTGATTTCCAAAATAACCACTGACACTAATCACTAGATTTAGCGAAGTAGAATTAGCACAAATCTCGACTTTTATGGGATTAAGGGTACATATCGCATATCAAAACGTAGAATAATACGTACGTTTAGTATAATATTACGTTCCACCCACAGTACACAGAATACAAGGTATTATATTCCCGATTTTCTTCCCCCAAAGTTCGCGCATATGTCACATTTCAGAGACCTAAATGTCAAAATGCAACAAAAATTGTTGTTGTGTTATCGGCATTTCTTTTTGTGCCTTTCGCGCATATCACATTTCAGAGACCAAATGTCAAAATACAACAAAAATTGTTGTTGTCTTATCGGCATTTCTTTTTGTGCCTTTTCTCACTTCTGTCATCTTGGTCTCTGAGAGATGCACAATATAATACCTTATGTGGCTTTTCTTACAACCCAAGAATTGATCCGTGACGTAAAAGTGGCAATTTTTTCCCTTAAACGCATTTCTTTCACAAAGAAATTGAATTTATTTCGTGTAAGGTGATTTGTGACTATCACCTTTGTGACTATCAAATGTGATCACATTTTTTTTTCCTTCTGTGTAAGGTGGTCACTAAAAATTATTTGCTATTTGGCACTACTTCCAAAAATAAACATTTGACGTTTCATTTTTGACCTAAGAATCTTTGGTATGTATATGGCAAACTAGCAATCGATCATCGCGCCATCTAGTTACAAGCTGAGAAAGATATTTTTTGTACATAAGTTGGTATTGAGAAGAAAAAAACACGATTCTCGATAGTACTAGGTATTTCATATACACAGCAGAAGTGCGTTTTTGCGCTGACGATAGTTGACTATAGTTTTTATGTCAAAAAGAAAATGGTTGATGTGTCATAGTTGAAATAGTTAGAAATAGTTGAAATCATCCAAAAACGCTTTTTAGTTAGGTTTGGTTGATCTGTCAAACAAAAAAAAAAAACAAATCTTTTGAGGTTACATTTTTCTTTTCTTTTGATCATAACAATTTTTGTTGCTCTAAATTTATTTCAAAAATTCAAGAATGATCTTGATATGGTAAGATTTTAAAGCCAATTGAGATTAGAAAATATTTATTTATTTTTGAACAACCCACAGCAAGAAAAGAAAAGAGAAAGAGACTGAAGACCACCCTCCATAAAGAAATCTTCAAGCTGTTCCAAGTAAGCCAGCTCCTGATATTCTCCTAAATGCGGCTCCCAGATTCAGTGAAAAAACTCTCAATACCAATATCTAGTTCGTGATTTTATATAAATAAATGAAAAAAGTCTTTATTCTCCGAAACTAATTAAACATTTTTTTATTGCAAACATAAAACAAACATAAAAACAATGAATTCAAATATGTATGCCGATTTCGTCCTTCAATCATTGATTTGGGTTTCCTTATGCTTGACTTCTGCGTGAGCGTCATTGAGCTTCCTCTCCAAATTGTCTTTTTCTCCTGTGATCTTCGTAATTTTCTCCTCAGTCAGCTCCATTCACCGCTGCGTCAATTTCTTCTCATACAGAGTAACTTCCATTTGCCGTTCCTGCGGACTGACGTTCGACAATCATTATGCTCATGGGCAGTGGCCAACTTATCCTCCAAAGCCATGTCCATGTCCTCGAGTTTTTCGATGACTTTTTGTAAGCTAACCGAACGTAGACGCTGACTGTTTTGACCATCTTTGGCAGCCTGTAAGTCGCCACGCAGTTGCAGTTGAAATAGGAGTGTTAGCGGATTATAGTAAAGCCAATTCGATTGGAAGGGTTTGTGACCGGTGAGAGAATGATTCTTGAAATTGGTGCTGAATTTTAAGCCACTTGGAAATGCGATCATTTCCTTGGTGTGTATCTCCTCGTAGTGACTGAGGATTTTCAGTTTGACTCGTGGAGCTTTAAAATTTGTAAGGGGAATCTTATTTTCTTTATATGTTTGAAATTAAATATTTTTAATTGAAGACGAACAGAAATCTTTTGATTGGAATTAAATCTGCGGCGGCACGGATACGGACAACTACGACGGTAAAAAATGCACGAACAGAATGTTTTTTTTTTTTTTTGAGTCATTAAAAACACCATTAAACAGAAAAAAAAAGACTTTGACACATCAACCATTTTCAACTCACCTCCTGAGTAGAGTTGGGAATAGTTAGAAATAGTTACAATTTGACACTTTAACACTGACCGCAAAAAACGACAATTGTGGTTACGAAACGTAACTATTGGCGTGCAAAAACGAGAAAATAGTCAACTATAGTCAACTATAGTCAACTATAGTCGGCGCAAAAACGCACTTCAGTTGTTGACTCCGATTTATTCATAGCCATTATACCATTGACTTACTATATATGGACTGCTAGTCGTCTGAATTTTCCATACAAAATTTGAATAAAAGTGGTTCCACTTCAAATTAGCTACACTAGCATTGCCATGGACAGTGGCAAAAATAGTAAGTACGAATTTGAGCGGCATCTGTTTTCTTTAAGTTGAGAAAAGCTTTTATCCCATAGAAAGTACTGACATCTACTTTAATTTATTGGAGATAAACAATGCCATCTTTTTTTTTTTATATATGTTATTATACAAATTTTGACAGTTCTTGCATTTTTCTTTTTTGTGAAGAAAATGCATTGAAATTGAATAATTTCTTTATTCGTCTTGGGAAAAACACATTTGATTTTTGGTAAGAAAAGTTGAAATAAAAAAACTGTAATTTAATTGAATTTCATTCACAGATTCATGGCTTCGGATTATTAGGAAATTCTCTTGTGGCTATTCAATATTGGATTCGGTCAATCAGAAGGGCGTTAAGAAATACAATGGCCCGTTTCTGGTTCAGTTGCAGCAGCTCGATGTCACCTTTAAGCATATTCTGCTGATTGTGAACACAGTGGTGAGGTCGGACATCACGTATCACTCAAAAAGTCGTCGCAACAAGAAGAAAAAAATTCCCCTTTGCACCGGCGAGGAAGTTGATATGGATTTGTCGGCAATGGATGATTCACCAGTTCTGTGGATCCGACTCAATCCTGAGATGATCCTGTTGCGAGATTTGAATATCGAACAGCCGGATTTTCAGTGGCAATTCCAGTTGCGACACGAACGCGATGTCATAGCCCAATTTGAAGCGGTCAACGGTCTGGAGAAGTATGCAACTTCAGCGACTCGACGAGCTCTCACCGACACCATCGAGAATGAGAGATGCTTGATGCTTCTTTAAAATGCAATGCGAGGCTGCGCATTGTCTTACTAAGGTAACAACGGCCTTGAAGGGATTTGATTTGATTTGATTGTTTTTCTCTTTCTCGACAGGTCGCCAATGCAATGGTCACTTCATGGAATGGCCCACCAGCAAAGATGAATATATTTCGAAAGTTCTCCGGTTGGTTTAGTGCACCCCACATAATAAAACAAAACAATTTCTCGAACTTTCAGCATTATTTCCTTCAGAAGACAATCCCAGTTGCGATGTCAGGTAAGATAGGAAAAACAGACAATGATTTCGGTTAATTGAACAATTATCAACACAGGTCTGTGCACATCTCATGGAATCTGTCCGCCAGAAGTGATTCGTTTCCTTTTGGACCTCTTCAAATATAATGACAACACTCGAAATCACTACTCCGACAACTACTATCGGGCCGCATTGATAGACGCTTTGGGCAACTCCATAACCCCGGTTGTGTCCGTGGTCCTTCAGGGAGCACTAATTACCTCCTGATGCTAAGTATAATTCCTAGAAATCGAATTTCTTAGCACACCATAAGTTGATATGTATTTTCATTCAATAGAGTCGTTCTGGAAGAAGTCACTCGCCTCTTGAACCTGGAGAAACATCTTCCCTCCTACAAGTACACGGTGTCCGTGTCATGTCTGAAAGTTATTAGAAAGCTTCAAAAATGTGACCATCTGCCTTCGCTGCCAAAAATCTATCGATGCTACGCAGCCTATGGGCAATATATTGATGTTCGTATAGCTGCAATGGAATGCCTGGTAGACTTTGTCAAGGTCGATGACCGATGGGAGGACTTGGATCATTTGATAACGCTTCTAGAAACCGACCCAGATCCTTCAGCCAGACATGCTCTGCAATGCCAATAGCAGAAAACCAAACAGAGACTAAGTCGAGGTGAAAAAGAACAAATACTTGATACTACAGTGGGAATGACACTGTATGATACAATAGGCAAAATCAAAGGGCCTCAAAGCCGATGAGTGTGTTATGGTTGGTGATGTAAGTGATGTAAGGATGTTAATGACGTTTGCAAAGGCTTGCTGGCGGTAGGACTAGGAATGAAGAGCAACCTCGTTTAAACTGGAGAGTATACTAAACGTCGTTGCAGACCCGCCGCCAAAGAAAACCTCGCGTAAGCTGTGCAATGGATAGAAGAAATCAAAAACCAATAAAACCCAGAATTAGAAATAGAAAAAGCCTTAACGATCTTTATTAATTGTAGCTTCCACTAAGCCGGATAATGTATAAATTTTGAGAAAAATAAAATGCCACATAAAATGCTTTTTATATGAATTAAGCACCCAGTTTTGCTTTAGCGAATGCCGATGCCAATTGGAGCACTTAATCGACCCTGTCTTAATTCGGTCCAGAAGCTTGAGCAGATTCAGCTTTACCACCTCCTTTGTCACCCAGAGTTGCAGAGATATGCTGGATCGAAATCGACTCTCAGCTTTTCGGTAACAACGAGTGAGCCCTTTTGTTCGGTATCCTTGCCCAGAACTTGTAACAGACAGTTGTTCAAAGCGTGTGTGGCCGAGTGGTTCTTCATTGTAAGACTCGATTTGTGGATTTAAATTATCACCTACTTTGAGGGTTCCCTCGACGACTCCAATGTGCAATACGTAACCACCACGATTGTACACTCGGTCAACCAGAAATTCGTTGTCCTCATCGTCAACCTTGACCATGACTCCCTGATCATACATCTGGCCACCACTTTCAGCGTAGAAGTTGGTCTTGTCCAGCACCAGGCCACACTTCTGCCCGGAGGTCACCTCATTCACAAATTGATTCTCATATCGAATGGCTACAATCTGGCCATTGCAATGACTGAAGTCATATTCGGCTTCCCGTTCATCCGACTTAGCCGAGTATTAGTATTTGAAGGAATCATTTGTTGGCGGAATTGATTTGCCCTGTAGCTCTGAGATTCCATGGACGTCGTTGTTGATTTCATCAAATTTGCGAATGTAGGAGTTCTTTACCTCTGGTGGGCAGTCCGAAGAGCTCACTACCTAGATACTCCTGATAGACTTCAGAAGCATCTTCTATGGAAGTGATTACGATGGGGAGTTGATGAGAAGACTATACTGGTAGTCTCAATATCGCCTTAGAGAAAGTCAACTCTGGCAAATCCAGCGAGGAATAATGTCATTCCTTTTTTCAGACGAAAGCCAGGAGGGACAATCATATGAGATGGTTTATTTTCCGGAGGTTGTCAGGAGATTATGAATCTGAAAAATAGACGATGAGTGGTTATCGTATGAAGAAGAAAGCTTTCTCAACCTGATCGGGCTATATGACTCCAGGTGTATCGAAACACTAATGGCACGTTCTGAATTCTTTGCTTTTTTCGTTGAGCGTTTCCCGTCGTCGGAGTTTGTCTTCGGCAGCACGTTGAGCGCGCTCGGAGAAGAGTCTGCGAAATCTATGATAGGCTCTGAAGTCCGAGGGAAGTTGTATTAGAAATTTGAGCTTTTGCAATGTCTTTCTCGGCCATGGTAATGTTGTTGCTTCCTTAACAAGGTCTATAGCATCAAGCTTAGGGAGAAAATATAAATGCAAACGTGTTCTCGAAGCAGTCAGAGGCTTACCTTGCAATAATCAGAATTCAATAGAATGTTGAACAAAGATTCAAATATCCAGCTGAATCTCTTGGCAAGAGATGGAAAGTACGTCCTAACAGGTGTAGATTTGGAGTTCATTTGATGGAACATTCCCGTACATTTAATCGGAAATTGAATGATGCCGCCCTGTGGAACAGAATACTCGGAGTAATGGGCAGGTCTGAAAAGAAGAAATAGGTTAACTAAGAAAGTTGTTTATTCGCGGCGTTTGTTTACCTTTTCTCTGACGACTTGTTTGGCAGGAAGGGAGTTCTCTTCTACAATCATAGATTCAACGTAGGACATTTTCATTTGGATTTAATATTTTCCATTCTTTTTATTAAAATTATTTATAGAAATTATAAGTTAATTAAAATCTCAAGTAGGTACGGAATGAATAATGAAAATTTTTTGAGAGATATGACACAAGCTAGCATAATAATAAAGTGTCAAAAATGTTACACGATTTTTCCGCTCGGCCCAGGCAGCGTCCGTGAAAAGTGGAATCATCGTGAAGTTGGCCACTGGCAGTCCATGTATAATAAGTCAATGCATTATACATTCAAATACAAATCCAAAATTTGGGGGGTATAATTTGGCTCTACTTTCCTTTACCGGATTCTGAATTTAAAGTTGAAAATGGTCTCAATCGATAGATACGCGTTAATAAAGCACAAATAAAGTGAATTTTTTTGGCGGAAATTAATATTTCTATTTTTAATTAATTAAACAAAATTGCACAGAATTCACGATTTAATGTCATTTTTAGTACCGGCAGACTGCGTATATTTATGGGATTTTCTTAGAGCGGGAATTTTCTTAAATATTTCCCTTTGAGGACATTTAGAGTTTGCTAGCGTAGCCAGAGTCGTGCACCCCACATCGAGGGTTAAAACCCCTTGAGCGGCGAAGCCGCCGCATATACTCGCTGTTTGCTAGCGTAGCCAGAGTTGTGCACTACACTGAGGGTTAAAACCCCTTGAGCGGCGAAGCCGCCGCATATACTCGCTGTTTGCTTCAAAAAGCTGCTTTGTCTAAAGCCCAAAACAGACGTGCATCAAAACTGCATGCAGTTATGCATGCAGCACTGCTTTCAAAACACATGTGCATAATTTTAATGATTTTGCTGCACGATAACTGTTTTGTGAAGTGACACTTGTTGTTTTTTTTTTTTTCTTTTTCAAAATAAAGTTGTGTTTAATTTCAAATGGAAATAAATCAACAAAAAAAAAATTTGTTCATGTTGTTAATCGTTTACGAAAAATATGTGAAATTTCGGAATGTTTACCTATTATCTAAAATACAAACATCACGCCCATGGACTCGATTTATTTACAGCGAAAATGAAAGAGAACTTCACGGATTCTTTAAAAGACTTTTCTTGGTTATAAAACAAAAGGACCATGCCGAATTCAGAAAGTCAACGAGAATGGGTGTAAACGAATTCAATACGCTGACGAAATTGCTTTCTTCTCGCTTAAAAAAGCAGGACTTTATCCGTCGGCCAATCTCTCCTGAATGCCGTTTGGCTATAACATTAGTGCAAGCATAGCAAAATATACAATCTTTTCCACTTATTAATATCTTTTTTATTATTAGTTTCTTGGCACATGGTGTATGTCACCAAATGCTGGCCTGGTCTTTTCGTGTTGGTGTCTCAACCATTAGTAGTATTGTTCTGGAACATCAAGCAATGTTGACAATTCTTGGAATTTTTTATCCCGTAAATAAATGTGTTTGTAAGACGAATGCTTTTTATCATACAAAAAGGGAGTTTTGCGAACAAATTCAATTAGTTTTTCTTCCATCTTTCTACTCCTACTTGTTAAGAATAAAAATGCAAGCGATCGAGACAAATAATAAAATAATAACAGTTATTTAAAACAAACGGTACATTTTCTTTCTTGTCAAAATAAGTGATGCCAAAATCTCATTTCTTATTACTTTTAGTTTTGTCGTTGTGGCTGCAATTAAACTGTGCAGCAAATTTAGAATTAGAGACGTCGTGCAGCACAGCACTGCATGCAGCACTGCTTTCCATAAGAGCCTGTGTAAATTTTTGCGTGCTGCATGGAAATACTGCACTTCTGTTTTGGCCTTAAGATATTACTCATCTGCCAACACTAACATACTTCAACCTGAAGTTGTTTCTTCAGTATTTGACAGCTAAAGCAAAGAAATAACAAAAAAAACACAAAAAAACGAAGAGAATCCGGTATAGGAAAGTCGCCCCAGGTCCAGAGACTCAGATGGCTCGGTCATTTAGAGCGAATGGACACCAATGCTCCGGCCCGGAAAGCCTTCGACACTATTCCCGAGGGACGTAGGAGGAGAGGAAGACCGCGACTCAGGTGGCGCACTCAAGTGGAAGAGGACCTCAATCAACTCGGAGTGCAAAACTGGAGACGACTAGCTAAGGATCGAGCTAGCTGGCGGAGCCTGTTGATTGAGGCCCAAGTCCACAACGGACTGTAGCGCCACCTTAAGTAAGTAAGTAAGTACTTGAACAGACACGTTCACTTTCTACGAAGATTTTAGAAAAAACCACAATAATTTAAAAGCGCGAACAATTTTATATGAATGTGATAACAAAATAGCTGTCACAAGAAAAAGTATCAATTTGGTGATTGTCACATGTGACTATCACCTTACGCAGACAAAATTTGTGATTTGTGACTATCACCGATCACAAATCACCTTACACGATTCCACCCCAGATTTGACACATATACTACAGCTGAGTTTTTTATTGTTGTAATTATCATGCACAAAACGATTTTACAGCTGACCAGACAAAACAGACATACAAAAAAGAGATTGATTCGTTTTTGCACATTTCTTACACGCCAAAAAACATTGAATTTTAGTAGCAATTCTTCGTGGTTGTAAGAAAAGCCACATTATATTCTATGTACTGTGGTTCCACCTACCCAAAATCCTAGAAAATTCAATATTTGCTCTTAATATACTTCGCTAGTGATTGACGTCAGTGGAATCAGGGCTTTAAACTGAAGATCCTCACAGATTTAGGTTACAAGGACCTTTGTATATATAGGTCTGTTGTTTTACTCCCTAAAACTTCCAAATTCGCCCACTTCTTTGTTCTTTTACTCCCGATTTTTGTAAGTTCACTTTTGAAAGAAAAAAATGTTTCCCCTATCTGCCGATTTTAGACGCAAACATTTCTTGCGGGAGTGTTTGTGAATTCTGTCAAATCATAAGAAGTACATTGAATTTTGTTGACTGCTGTCAAGTTTACTTTTTGGGAGAATCACGGAATTTTATCCCCACTCCTCGATTTTTTAATTTAAAAAAAAAAAAAAACTCCCGAAAAAGTAAAAGAACGAACCCTATATTTGGGGGGTAGTCTCAAGATGGCAAGCGATGGTGGTGCCATCTTTGTTTTGGCCGTTGTCGGGATATTCGTAGCACTACCTTGGCAACGACGAGGTAGTGGTCCGAGTCGATGTTAGCTCCTCGGAAAGTTCGAACATCTAAAATGCTGGACAAGTGCCTTCCGTTGATCGCAATGTGATCAATCTGGTTGACGGTTGATTGATCAGGAGATCTCCATGTACCTTTATGGATGTTGAGATGAGGGAACCAGGTGCTTGCTACCACAACATTCCGCCCCGCAGCAAAATCGATCAGCCTGAATCCGTTATCGGATGTGGTGTCGTGCACTGTGCTTTCCGACCGTTCCACCAAAGATATCCTCTTTTCCCAGCTTTGCGTTAAAATCGCCGAGGACAATTTTAATGTCATAACTAGGACATTGCTCGTATGTTTTGTCAAGGAGCTCGTAGAACTCGACTTTGGTGTCGTCCTTTTTCTCTTCTGTGGGAGCATGCGCACATATTAGGCTAATGTTGCCGAATTTAGCCTTGATTCGGATTGTCGTGATGCGTTCGCTCACGCATTTGAAGCTCAAGACTTTTTGCCTGAGTCTGCTTCCCACGACGAATCCGCATCCAAATAGTCGCTCTTGTTGCTCTCGGTAACAATTACCATAGTAGATGTCGCAGTTTCTCATCCTCCTTTTGCCCGGTCCATCCCATCGCATTTCCTGGATGGCGGTAATATCTGCTTTGTAGCAGTTGAGGGTTACCGTTAACTGTTCGGCAGCGCGGTCTATTAAGGGACCTAACATTCCACGTGCATATCCGAAAATCGTTGTCCTTTGTACATTTGCTTGGGTCGTCATCAGTGTATCCGTCCGTTTCCGAGGCCTGTTGTTGCTTCGCAACTAAGATTTTTTCTACGTGGTCGGGAATTCACCCCAACGCACAACCCCCAACCTGGAGTACCAGGCACTTGATGTGACTCCAAGTGCAAGAGCCGGAAAAACCGCTCCTTTTACGGCCTGGGCTTCAAAGAAGTCGAAGTAGCCCGTAAAGGTGTTCACCAATGTGTATACACATTGTATTGATTATGCTATACAATTATGCAAATACATACATTGAGATATTTTTTATGTGCTCATTGTCTGCCAATTGCTTTTCCGGAATATGATATGCTGTTTTTTCTCTTCAATTAAAACATCTCTGTTTTTTGTTAGGACTGACATCCTAAGCACAATTTTTGTCATTATTTTATTTCCAAGTTTTACATTTTTTATATTTAAAACTATTAATTTTACAATAAGAAAGTCATACAATAAAAATATGAATGCATTTTTGATTCCTAAAAATTGTCGAAATTATTTTCATAGTAAACATTTAATTTTGCTCAAAAAGGTCCTTTGTCATTGTTAAAATAAGAACTTTAATGCTAAATGATGACAGCCAGCATTGAGGGCCAGTTTCTTCACAACTTCATATATTAACCCGCAGAATAGTAGTCTCCACCATATTTGATTGTCGCTCTCATGATAACTGCTATTTGCCGAATTGCGAAGGAACTGACCCGGCGATAAAATACATATTATATTTCGTGACGTTTTTGTTTTATCACTCGCAACGCACACGGTAACATAAATAAATATACAATTTGATTCTATAGCAATAAAATCCAAACGTACACAAAAATTTAAATCAAATTTTGATCAAACGGGAAAACAAGGTGTAACATGATGTGAACAAAAATTAAATGAGAATTATAATTCTGTATTTGTATTTTTTTTTTTTTTTTATTTATATATTTATGTATTATATATAGTTGATCTTTTCATATCCAATTTAATTTTAATGTTGATAAGATTAAAGTTTTTTATTCCATCATCTTGTATGCGTCTCTTGAAGATTCCAACAATTTAGCTCTTTGTTTTGAAAGTGTGTCTTCTTTACATTTTAGTTTCTACCATAGACATTCTCATCCGAGTATGCAATGTATAAGAAATAGTCTTCTTCATGGTGTTCCTAGTTACAAAATGTGTTTTTAGGATCAAGAAAAAAAAAAAGAGAATTTATATTTTGTCTACTTACTTGGTAAAGGGATCCCATTGTGGCTGATGTTGGTGGAATTACATTGTTGACAAAGAAGAAAAGTGCATCTTCGGGGCGGAGATGAATTCGTTTGCGGATTAAAAAGTAAAATTGCCCCACGGTCAAATCAGATGGGACCAAGTACTTTTTCTTGTCCAAATCGCCAATTCGGGCTTTTGGGGCCTTCTCTACAATTACCTTTTGAAAAAAAGAAAATTGGGTATTTATTTCAAAATTAAAATGGTGTTTGCGTGTTGAAGGGGCATATGTTGTATCTTTATCAAGTGGTTACCGCCGGATACTGGTTATATCACTTTACCAAGTGGTAACCACCGGGTACTGGTTATATCACTAGTAATAACTTGCGGAACTTGTAAGTGCGAGTGCAAAACGGAGAAACAGAAGCGCTTAACCAACGGCCCTACAAATTTGGAGGTTAGTGCGGGGGGCTAACAACCTCTCTGCAGTAAAAAACTTTATGGTTATGAGAGAGACACCAGCCTCGGATAGTAACCAGACGCGGAACGACAAAGGTCTATGCATTGAGAGTTTGTACTTGGAATATAAGAACACTCAACACTCCAGGTGCAACTCAAAAACTTGAATCTGTTCTCACGCAGTATAAGGCAGACATTACTGCGATCCAGGAAATACGATGAATAGGATCAGGGACGGTGAAAAGAAAAAATTTATTACAGCTGTCATCAAAGAATGTACACATTTGGATGTGGATTCGTCGTAGGAAATCGGCTTAGATCGAAAGTCATGGATTTCAAGCCAATAAGTGATCGCCTGGCTGTAATCCGCATCAAGGCCACACTACAAAGCATCAGTATAATATCTGCACACGCCCCTACCTATGATGCCGAGAAGTCAAGCAAGGAGAATTTTTACGACCTCCTGGATAGAGCCGACGGAGCCTGTCCAGAGTAAGACGTCAAAATGGCACTCGGAGATTTCAATGCAAAATCGGGAAAGAAGACATTTTGGCGGATTAGTTGGAAAGCACAGCATCCACGAAGTTACAACAGATAACGGCTTCCGACTAATCGACTTTGCTGCAGCTGGTAATACGGTGATAAGTAGCACTAGGTTTCCAAGATGAAAGATCTACACAGCAACCTGGTGATCTCCGGATGTTGGAACCACCAACCAAGGCAAGGCACGCATCCACCATCTTGCACCAGCGCACTTTCCGAGGGAGCAAATGTCGACTCTGACCACTTTCTGGTAGTGACTAAGTTTAGAGCTCGACTATCAAACGATAAAAAAACACCCCAAGAAAGATGTTCAACATCGGTAGCTTTGGCACTCCAGATTAAGCCAGAGACCACAGTGAGAACGTTAGTCAGCGAGTCTCCGCCGTTCTCCCAAATACCAGAGATGTCAACACCTTGTGGAACCAATATCGCGAAATAATATCTAGAAGAGTCTCGGGCCCAGATCATCACCCGGCATTCCTTTAAAAGGTCAGAGCATTTAGCTTCTGGTTTCAGAACCGGGACGGAGGCTTTTCGAAATAGTGAATTAAACCTAGTCACAGAAACACAGGGAATTGTAGATGTTTTTAAGCAGCACTTCCAACAGCTGCTGAATGCGCAAAATGTCGAGCGAGCAAATGACGAAAGAGAACCAAGACCAGTCAATGAAGACCCAGTCCCAGCCCACAGCGCAGAAGAGGTAGAAAGAGCCATCCAAAAGCTAAAAAATACAAAGTTCGCCGGGTCGGATGGCATACCTGCGGCACTCTACAAATACGGAGGAGGTGTTTTGATGAACCAGAAGAATGCATGCCCACTGACTGGTCGATGAGCTCCATATCCCCCATCTACAAAAAAGGCGATCCTATGTCATGCAAAAACTACCGCGGCATATCCCTGCTTAATGTTGCATACAAAATCCTATCCAACGTACTGTGTGAGCGTCTTAAACCGTTCTGCAACTTAATAATCGGCACGTACTAGTGTGGCTTCAAGCTAGGCAGATCAACGATAGACCAAAATATTCACACTGAGGCAGATCCTGGAAAAGACCAACGAATTTCAAGTCGAAACCCACCATCTTTTCATCGACTTCACGTGACGGTGTGAGCACGGAAAACCCTATCTTCAACAAATCCACCCAGCTCCTAGGCTAAGCGGACGACATTGACATCATAGGTCGATCCAAGAGAGCTGTGCTTAAGGCCTTCAAAGCGGTTGAAGAACTGGCGAAAATTGTTGGTCTTGAAGTGAATGAGGGCAAAACAACAAAGTATGTACATGCTATCAACAAACAAAGCACCGTCTAGGTGCGTGTGAAGAATTGAGGGGACCTAAAATTTAACGCCGATTTCGGACGGCAAGGTTGAGAAGCACTTTTTCATGACAGATTGATACTCTTGGAAGTTTTGTCACTTCTTCGCAAGAGGAAGTGCCCGTGAAAGATGAAATGAAAACTATAGGCACGAGTAGGACTCGAACCAACGACGTTCTGCTTAACAGCCAGCTCACCTAACCACTAAGCTACGGACACTTCTACGGACATTATTAGATATTCTCTGTGTTATATAAACAAACAAACACATTAATGATACATGAATCATGATATCAAGAGCCGTCGTTAGATTTCTAAATTTCATAACGTTGAAATTCATTAATTGAGAACATGAGTATCGATAAATAAGCATTTTATGCAATAAATCGTGACAAGGTCAGTAATGAAGTGGAGGAGAAAATAAACATAAAAAAGAAGCGATAGTTTTGCAGTTATTATCATTTTATTCCGTAAATCACGCTTGATCGATTTGTTTTATCTTAAACGTGCAAAAAACGTTTTTTGATATTTAGGCCGTGTGCGAATTGGATGAATTGTGGTTGAAAATGGATGAATTTTTAACCACTACTGTCATATTTTAACCTGCTCCGCAGCTAGTCTAATTTTTAACACAATTTATTCAATGCGAAGTGTCAAAATTTAATCAAACGTCAAGTTTTAACCCATTTTTAACCCAATTCGCCTACAGCCTTAGAAGTTTGTTTTTTGCATTCCTAGAAGCGCGAGTATATATATATAGGAATGCAACTGGCTATTTCACTAGAGCAATTACCGATAGTAGCGATAGAACAAGCATAGACACGCTAAGTTAAGACGATGGTCTATAGGGGTGAGTGCGTCAGTGATCTCTCTATCACCAATCATTCTTATTCTTACAGCTCTTTTTTGCATTCCATCCAAGAGGCTTAAGTAAATAGCTGGAGCACCAGCCCAGAGATGTGAATTGTACTCAAGCTTTGGACGGATCTAGGTTTTATAGATAATAGCCAGATCAGACGGGGAGAAAAATTTCTTGCACCGTCTGAAGAAACCCAAACATCTTGCGGCATTTTTTGGCGACATTGCGTATGTGCTCGGTTCACAAGAGGTGGTCAGTGATTCACATACCTAGAATCTCGAGATGTTCGGTCTCGTTGATGCAAGTGCCACTCATGGACAGTGGCATCTCGATTCAACGCTACAAGACCGCATTAAATTTTCGAAGCATTTAACTTTACAAGGTTCTTAAATCCCCATTATATTTTGCCGTTATAGTTCCACATTCGAAGAGGAGGGATGTGAGTCTGGAAACGGATGAGAAGCTAAACAATTTATTGGATTAGAAGTAACAGACAAGAGATCATTAATGAAAATGAGGAAGAGGGTCGGAGACAAAACGGAGCCCTTGGGCACACCAGCATTTATATTGTAGGTTGCAGACTTGAAACCGTCCAATACAACTAGTTTTGAATGGTTTGAAAGAAAGTTTCTAATCCAACGAAGAATGGATTCATCGATACAGAAGGCACGCATTTACGATAAAAGAGCAAAATGCCAGACTTTACAAAAAGCCTTAGAAATATCAAGTTCAACAATCTTAATTTCTCCAAAACGATGTAAAGATTTGTTGCACTGTTCGGTGAGATTAGCCATTAGATCAAAATGTCGTATTTTAGAACGCGTTTTTGAGGTATTAAACAAATTCCTGGCTAATCTTCTAAAGAAACATCGTTTCAATTCTTCGCAAGCAGAAGTAAGGCTTTGGCGACTGTAATGATGAAAATTCCACCACCTGTTAAAAACTCTCCCCCTTGCTCATACATACCTACGTATCAGGAATAGATTTCACAACTTTTCATTCATTCCCTGAATTTGACGCTAAATCATCTGATGTCCATTTTAAAGAAGCTTATATGCTAGTTACGATCTTCTGAGACATTAGATTTGTTCGATGTGCGCTCTCGGTCGCTCTGATTTCGCACTGAGCTGTTCTATGTCACCTTTTTTTTCGCCCCGGTGCATTTCCACCGTGTTCGATGTGTATTCAGTGCTCGCAGCTCGCACCGGGAGCGCTCTGAATCACTCCAAGTTTTTTTTGGGCGAGAATTTAGGAGCTGTTCGAATCAGATCCTGCTATACAACAAAGGGAAAATAAAACAGAGCACTACTAATGCTTTCGATGTGAAACCAAACCCAGAGAAATTTTTCAGTTTTTTGACAAGCACCGGAGCACCCTAGAGCCGTTACATCGAACGAATCCATAAGTATGTTCAGCGACACTGTTCTGCACAGTATGGAACAGTTTGGTAAAGAAAAGTACAGCTTTTTGGTTTCATTCCTATTTGTTCTGATTTGGTGTTCATTGTTCTGTTCCATCTTTTTAGGTAGAACACATTAGGCCAGTTCCACCTAACAACATCTTACTGAGATCTCAGAGATCTCAGAGATTTTTTAGGTGGAACAAAAAATCTCAGCTGAGATTTTTTCTTCTCAGAAAAAAATCTCAATTCTCAGCTGAGAGATCAGAAATCTCTTTCTGAGATGAACATTTTTTGGATTCTATTTTGACGTGACTGACATATGCACAACAACAATTTGTAATTTATCTCAATGAGAACTGAGAATTTTGTTCCACCAAATGATTTTGCCTCAGTCAAAGTGACATTGAGATCTCACAGAGATGTTGTTAGCTGGAACTGGCCGATTATGTGTTCTAAACTGTTCCAAATTGTTCTGACATTTCTCAGGAAGCTGTGCTGTTTTTTTTCTCGCTGAACAAAGCTTATATATTCCAAGTTGCAGCTGAGCAAAATTGATATCTATAGATGGCTATATCTGCAAACTAGTGCAAAAATAACTTTCTTCACTTTCCAATTAAGCTGCAATTCTCAATATGAAGTTAGAAATTAACAGGCTTCCTTTTTTGTTTTTTTATTATTCTATTGTTATTAATTTTCCTTTATTCTTCTTATCTACTTCTGCTGATAACTTAACCATCAGTTGTAGAGATATAAACGAGTGGATGAGTTTTTGTTAAACAAGTGGTCAAAGAAGGAACAAGACTTTACAAACAAAACAAGCAAAAGCTCAGCGAGAGAATTTCAGAAAGCTTTTTTCAAATTAAATATACTAATACTATCGAATGATTTGCTAAAAACAAAAAAAAAATGGAAACTAAAAAACAACAACAAAAACAAAAAATTCTGCTAACGACACAAACACAACAAAAAACAGCTGCGCTAAACACAGCGCACTTCAATAAATTTAACAACACCTACAATAGTTTAACGCACACATTTGCGTGATTTTGAAAAAAAAATGTTTACTTTTGTTTTTATACATTTTTTTTTTGGCAAATTATCAGAATTAATTTTTGACCTTGTGTTCGTCAACGAAAAGTGTTTTGTTTTTGTTGTTCTTTTCGTTTTTGTTTAACCAACAGCTGAGTTAATTTGCATTTTCTTTTATGCATATTTGTTTCATCTGAAGAAAAAAAGGAATACAATGAATTGGTATCGAGGGAGTCGAGGGGAAGTTGTAAGACAACAACGTCATAGATCAAATCTTGCAAAATGGAATCCAATAAAAAAAAAAAAAAAACAAATTATCTGACGAACACGAATAAAGTAAAACGAAAAAAAATGCGAATTTGTAAGACGCAATAAACTACCCTGAACTGGTAAATAAAAAATAATTATTGTTTTTTTTTTTATATAATTTCACAATAGACGTTGCTTCTCCAAAACAAATGATTCACTGAAAAACAAAGTCGTCGAGAAAAAAAAATTATGTGAAAAAAAAAGACAAAGAAAATGGAAGTTTCATTTTTTTCTTCTAATCATTCAACTCACGGGTACTCGGTCTGGATATTTTCTACGGATTTTGTCACCTTCTGCCCGTCTTTTCTCGAATGGATGTTCTTCTTTATATTGGAATTTCATGTTTGTTTTTTTAATTTCTTTTGGATAGATTTGTAAATTCTATAAAAATTTACGAGACAACTTGTCGTACTTCAGGGTTTTTGTAAAATTTTCTTTAAACTGAATAAGTGAATCTGAATACTGAACAACTGAACAAACTGAACCAAGTGATGAACAGATATGTGAATTTAACGAAATTCAAGTGAATCTTTGGCGAAAATGAATTTTCGAATTCGAAAAATCTTAAGTTCGTTTAATTTTTAAGGCCCAACTACAATTGCTTGAGTGAATTTAGGCCGTGTGCGAATTGGATGAACTGTGGTTTAAAATGGATGATGGTGGATTTACATGTATCTGCATTTTTAGTTCTGCAAAAAAGAAAGATGCAAAATACAAAAATCATACTCATTCGATAGAGAGAGAAAATCAAAATGCAGACATCTTGTCAAGATCAAGATTATAGGAAATGATAGAAATCAAGATCAAGATTATGGTTAAGACGAACATGTTCATCTTTTTTATAGCATGCTCATCTGCATTTGAGGTTCCTATAACTGAGTTCAGGTCAACAGCGAATCTCCCCTTTTCACCTGAACGCTAAAAAAGGAACAAGAACTATAATGGTCAATTTTTCCGCGAAAAGAAATAATAAACTCAATAAATTATTGATAAACTTTATTTCGTATAGATACTACAACCAGAAAATAATGGAGGAATTGAAAAATAAATGTGTTGCCAAAATAATGCGAGTCTTCATATGTCACTGAGCTATAAAATATTATGGCAATTTAAAAAAGCAGGCATATAGTATACTCGTTCACTCTTTTGTATAACGACGTATATCTCACCCGCTTTACTTTTCTTGATTTTTACAGATCAAGATGATGCAGATACATGTAAATCCACCATAATTTTTAACACATTTTATTCAATGCGGGGTGTCAAAAATTAACTAAACGTCAAGTTTTAACCAACTTTTAACCCAATTCGCACACGGCCTTAAGCACTATTCACATGAGCTCGAACGACGACATTTCTTTCACATGAGAGTTTTTAATTCGTCGCGAATGAACAACCAAAACACAAGGCAAGAATGATATTTGAGGTTAGACGCGCGCGAACATATTATTCGTTGGGAGTGTGGATGATGTAGAACGCGAACTACAATTCTTTTAACCCTCACACACGGCCTTAGTTGAAGCGAGAATTTTAACTACGTTTTTTGTTGGTGACATCTTCAAAGTTCAAAATTGGATGTTAAAAGCAGGTAAACTTATAAAAAAGTGTTCAAATGGAAAAAAATATGTAGCTTGCCACCTACGTCACACCAAGTACACTGATAGAGATTTGACAACTTGCTGGTACACGTACGGTACGGAGCTTGCTGGTGTAGGCGCAAGGTTGAACGCATTTCTTTCACAAAGAAATTGGGCCTGCACACACGGGACAAATAATTTTTGGACTGAAACGGGGTTGACTCCTAAGTCCTAGCACACAAGAGATGATTTCAGAATGTATACATGAACCTCTTATTTATACCGTACCAAAACTGACAGCTTTTGTATACATGTCAGTTTTAGTCTTCGTTCATCCAGCAAATTTCGGGTTGAAAATTTCAGTCCGTTACATGCTGCACACTTCGATTCCCTTATGCGTGAAACAGATTGAACCAGCAACAGCACCAGCGCCGTCAACAGCAAACAGCACGCTGGCCAGCAAATATTTTCCAAACACATTACCACCAGCGACGTCTAAGAATAATAACCAATCAATGACAGTCATTTCATGTTTTTTTTTATTTTTTGTTGTTTGGCAAATTTAGGACTTTGACCAAACGACGCTGTTGACGTTGCTGGTGCTGGTTTAATCTGTGTCGAAAGATTAAAATACATGGGCTCTAAACCAATGGCCGCCGCTGTTGCTGTTGCTGATTCAATCTGTTTCTCGCTTTACCAACTAAACTGATTTTAGTCCTGATGAATTAGTCTCGTGCGTGCAGGCCCATTGAATTTATTTCTCGAAGGATTGATTTCTCTTGATTTTTTTTTTTTGAGACGGATTTAAGCATTATTCACATGAGCACGACCAACGAACGACGAATGAATGAAGAAAAGTGATTTTAGATACCTTTGAAGCCGTATTACCTTGCAAATTGTCAACAAAACGATAAAAGTGAAGTTAATGTTTGATTTTTGATACATAAATTAAATTTTTAATCTCAAATGTTAATAAATTTGGGAAAACAAATTTATTCGTCACGAAAAGAATTGTAGTTAATACGAACTGCCAAACTCTATTCGCGTTCCGCATCATCCACACTCCCAACGAACAAAATGTTCGCGCGCGTCTAACCTCAAAAATCATTCTTGCCTTGTGTTTTGGTTGTTCATTCGCGCGAATTAAAAACGTTCATGTGAAAGAAATGTCAAAATCGACGAATTTTCGTTCATTCGTTGGTCGTCGTTCGTGCTCGTGTGAATAGTGCTTTACACATATACTACGAGTTTGACATTTCTGAGTTTTCTATTGTTGTAATTATCATATACAAAACGATTTTACAGCTGACGAGACAACACAGACATTGAAAAAAGGTATTGATTCATTTTTGCGCATTTCTTACACGCCAAAAAACATAAAGTTTCATGAACAATTTCTCCGACGTTTTATTTTGTTGATATTTGCTTACCAAATGTTAAGCTTGTCTTTTGCAAGATTTATTTTCCCGTTATGTTTATTTCACAATTCACAAAAGGGGTATTCACGTAAACGCGGAAAACCCATAGAAACCGTAGAAACCGTAGAATTTTCTATCGGTAGAAGTGAGCTGTCAAAATTTGTATGGAAAAAATTTTCTGCAAATCGTAGAATTTTATCTCACAAATTTGAAGCAGAAACTGCAGAAAAAAACCTGATAAAATTTATGACGTTTATTTTGACGTATAATTTGGTGCTCATTTCATCTTTTCTCCAACTGAACTGACATAAGCGGGAGGTTCTCGTCAAATTAAATCAACAAAAAAAAAAATATCAATCAGAATCAACAAACAAATGAATGAATGAAAGAATTTTGTTTTAAAACTACTTCTTGGCATCTTGAAGAGCAAAAATTAAAATGTAATTAGAAAAAAAATCACTTTAACATAAATTATCGAATGACGTGAATTGAACAAATTCACTTTGACGTTAAACAAACAGCTGTTTGTTTCCCTTGTTTACGCAACTATTTTCTGCTGGGGTGTTCATTTAAATCTTTTGCGGAATATTCTATTTTTCCGCAAAGTAGAAAATTATCTCGTTACGTGAATACCCTTAAGTGCCCCATACACATTTCAACTCGATTGTAAACTGAGTTGTCAACTAGGTTTGTGTTCGAGCACACACTGCATAGACTGAGTTGGAATGCATTGCTTCTTGTGAATAAATGAGAAAAAAACAGCAACAAAAATGAGGTGGTAGGACCATATTTACTGTGATAGTATTGGTAAAAACACGCATACTATCGCATTAACTATAATCCATAGCTTGTAGGCATTGTCATTTTGACAGCTCGGTTTCCCATCTCCCTTTTAAACTCATGTTGTTTTGACAGCAAATCAACCAACTCGTCCACAATCAGTTCAATTCAGTTGAAAGACTTTATATTCAACTTCATAAAAATCAAAATCTTTTGATTTTTCTTCAACCAACCATTCAACTGTCAAATCGATGAAATGACAAGGCCACACACAGGTTGATTTACATTTGATTTGATTCAGTTGACGATTGAGTTGAACTGTGTATGGTGCGCTTTAAAAAGAAAAGAGGATTTCATAAAAATAAAAACTTATTTTTTTTTTTCTATTTTTTTTGCAAATTTTGTTAAAAGAATGATATTGAAACTATTGCTATCACATTTGTTGACTCTACAAAGCAGTGCTGTTGTAATTAGCAATGTTCTTGATAGACGATTACAAACATATAGGAAAAAACGTCAACAATTCTTATTAAATATTTTGCGAGCCTATAATAAAAAACAAGCATTACTGAAGAGAAAAAGAAAAATCTGGACCAAAGTAATGTGGCTTTTCTTACAACCCAAGAATTGATCCGTGACGTAAAAGTGACAATTTTTTCCCCTTAATTTATTTCCCGAAGGATTGTTTTCTCTCGAATCTCTTTTTGGAGACGGATTTACACATACTTGTACACAGATTTTACACATATACTACAGCTGAGTTTTCTGTTGTTGTGATTATCATGTACAAAACGCTTTAACAGCTGACTAGACAACACAGACATTCAAAAAAGGGATTGATTCGTTTTTGCAATTCTTCGTGGTTGTAAGGAAAGCCACATAAGTAAAATATCCTAGACACGGACCAGTATATTTCATTCAACTGAATAAATTCCCGAAATTAGGTATGTTTGATTCGTTATTACAGCATGGAATCATTCAGCCTGGAATCATTGAGGAGATTTATAGAAGATTTATTTTAAATCTCCACGTATGGAGATTTAAAATTTGTATAGTAAATCTCGAGATTTAGCTCTAAATCTCGAAAAAAGTGATTTAGTTGTAGGTGAAAACGTAGTATAAATCTTATTGGGCCAGTGAAAACACTTCGAGATTTATTTTAAGTCTTCGCTAAATCTCGGTTTTAGGGTAGGTGAAAGTGAAAGCGTAGTATCACACTGTTTGTGAACATATCCATTAAGTCTTTTCTCGTTCACTTTCATCTCAAAATCCACAGCCACAGTAAAAAATTTCAAAAATTCTGCAAAAAATTAAACGTAGATAAAAACTATTATATGTATATCCTTTAAAAATTTAAGCTAACTATTATAAGATTTTAGAAAATAATGTCCTCATAGAAAGAGATTAAAATTTGTTTTATTTTGAGGGCTATATTCAGAAAGGCGATTTTCAACAATCTTTATTTCGTTTATAACTTTTTCTTCAATCAATATTCAAGATTCAACTCAGCCTCAGCGTTTATCGTCGATTCGACATCGTCGATCAGCACCAAAGAAGTGCATTTTGAGAGTTGCATCAATCGACCAAGTGCAACGGTGTCTCATCGTCGATCGGGTGAATGCTGCACTTCTAATGAAAATTACAATTTGGAATCGCACAATCCACAAATTTTCAATTTAAAATCTCACAAAGCACAAGTTTTCAGTTTGAAATCGCGCAAAGCAAAAATGTTCAATCGAGAAATTTTAAAGCACGCTGCCGATTTTACAATAAAGAGCAAATTTAAATTTTGAACATGAAATGAACCATACCAAATACACACAGTGCAATCAAAGAAATCGTTATTAGACCTTGTCGGTTTTCTCTCATTGCCACTTTTTCTCCAACACAATTTATAAAATTCACATCACTCTACGAACACATCCCTAAAAAGCAATCAATACTCGAACGCTGTCAAAAATTCTCCATTTTCGATTCTCGAATGTCATGTCAACTTCCCCAAACCCGGATGACGTTCTTTTTCTATTGTGGTGTTAGCGATTTAACATGGCACCTACAGTAAGTTTTTCCAAAATTAATTATTTTCCGCCGAAATAGCGTGAATATTTCCAAAATAATTAAAGCAAAGTGTTTTTAATAGAGTGTGCATGTGATTTTATTACTATTTTGTGTAAAATTGTGCCCGATGCTTACAAATTATTCGGATTACTTTGTCATGGGTTTTGGATATGATTTGTCTCTGTTTATAAAGGGAATGAAAATGTTGTAGAGTTGGAAGTGTTCACGTTATTTTCAAGTCATAACAGTATTTTTTACATTAAATTGCATTTAACCATCTAGGCTAAGACTAGTAAAGGTGAAAAGCCAGCCGCCAAGGCTGCCGCTGAGAAACCAAAACCCGCTGCCGCTGGTGGTGACAAAACCGCCAAGGGTAAGGTTGAAAAGAAGGCCCCTGAGACCAAACCTGCAGCCGCTGCCAAGAATGTCAAGAAGGCACCCGAAGCTGCTAAGGAAGTGAAAGCAGCAGCCGCTGCTGCTCCTAAAGCTGCCCCAAAGAAGGCCGCAGCTGAACCAGCAGCAAAGAAGACTGCTGCTGCCCCAGCTAAGAAAGACGCAAAGAAGGCCGATGCACCAAAGGATGTTAAGAAGCCCGCTGCCGAAAAGCCAGCCGCTAAAGCCGCTGCCCCAGCTGCAGCAGCTGCTGCACCAGCCAAGAAAGCTGATGCTGCTGCTGCTCCCAAAGTTGACAAGCCACACAAGGCTGCTGCACCGAAACCAGCTGTCGCCAAGCCCGCTAAGAAGGGTGGAGTAGTTGCTGCTGCCGCAGCTGCCGCTGGCAAAGGCCGTGTCGTCAAGAAGCAAGTTCTCCGTGGCAAGGGGCTGAAGAAGAAGAAGGTTTCCCTCCGTTTTGGCATTGATTGCACCAACATCGCCGAGGATAACATCATGGATGTGGCTGACTTTGTAAGTATTGTCAATTTGTAATAACTATTTTATCATTTTACTTGGTGCATGTTTTTTCCTGTCAAATTCTAATTTATTTTTTTTGTACATTGTCAACTGAAGTTATGAATTTATACCTAAAAACACTTATTGCAACCACCATTATGCTTCATTTTTTATTGCCGCTTACATGCTGTAATTTGACGGATTAAAACCCACGACTGATTTGTTCCCAAGGAGTGATCACCTCGCCTTGGGGACAGTGTACTCAGTGGGAGAAAAAATTGTCAGCTTTTTAACCAGACGAACTTGTTATCATCGTTTGGCTTTTCCCTTAACAAACAAATTTTTCATGTCTTTTTGTGTGATTGAAAAACATTTCCAAAAAAATGACTACTGCCCACTACAGATATGTTTCCAAGCAGTGATGCATCGCCTTTGAGCAGTGTTTACAGTGGTACAATAAAATGTTTTTTTTTTTTTTTTTTTTTGTACAAATTGACTTATCATATCTATTTAGCTTCGCCTGACCAAACAATGTGCACTGTGCAGTGCTAGGATGTTTGTAACGTTTACTCCTTGCAGGATTTTCGAAAACCACGTTTCACTTGTGGAAGAAAATCTTATTCACTTTTTGGTAATTTAGGATTCCTTTTCTATCGGCCCTATCGTCTAGCCAGTTAGAAACATTTGTTTTGGAACAGTGAGTGTACTCAGCTGGGGGTAAAATCAACGGAAGGTTTTCAAATTTAAATATGATTTTTAATCACTCGTATTTATCCACATGGTTTGAACTCGACAACCTTGAGGCTTGTGTGCGAGTGGGAGAAAAATTGTTCAATTTTTGGTCATCTGAATTATTACCTTTCTTTTGACTTAACAATGATCAAACAAATATTTAAAAAAAAAAATGGCCGTGTAGTTTATGATAACTTTTTTGGGAGGGTTAAATCAATCAATAAAGGTCGACATTTTTCACATTTGATTATAGGGTGATGGCACTAGTAGTCAGCAACTTTACTTTACTTTACTAACTTACTTAAGGCGCTACAGTCCGTTGTGGACTTGGGTCGCAATCAACAGTCTCCGCCAGCCAGCTCGGTCCCTAGCTAGCTGTCTCCAGTTTTGCACTCCAAATTGATTGAGGTCATCTTCCACTTGAGTGCGCCACCTGAGTCGCGGTCTTCCTCTCCTCCTACGTCCTTCGGGCTTTCCGGGCTGGAGCATTGGTGTCCACTCTAAATGACCGAGCCATCTGAGTATCTGGACCTTGACCCTTCTGGCTAGGTCAATGACGTTGTACAACCCGTAAAGTTCGCTGTTATATCTTCTTCGCCATTCCCCTTCAATGCACACGGAGTCAAAGATGACCCGAAGAACTTTCGTCTCGAAACAGCCTAAGACACATTCATCCGATTTTGTCAAGGTTCATGAGTTCAATCCTGTAAAAAGGGAGTAGTGCTAGAACTTGGCTGGGCACTACCGTGCCCTTTGGTTTACTTGGAGGTTTAACTTAAACGTTTACTATTATTCTCTTTGTTGTTACTAACAACCACTCGTATTTATCCACATGGTTTGAATTCGACAACCTTGAGGCTTGTGTGCGAGTGGGAGAAAAATTGTTCAATTTTTTGGTCATCTGAATTATTACCTTTCTTTTGACTTAACATTGATCAAACAAATGTTTATATATAAAAAACTCAATGCCATCAAAATGACCGCATATGTAAGCTAGTATCACACTAAATTCTCTTAAACTTGTTCACAAGCGGACTATAATTTTGTCCAATTTCTGTTTTTATGAGTTTTCATGTTAATAAAGTCTCCACGTCCGATTTGTTTCCAAGGAGTGATCCCCTCGCCTTGGGGACAGTGTACTCAGTGGAAGAGAAAAATGTTCTAATATTTCCCCCATCAGATTGTTTTATTCTTTTGGGATTGTTATGAATAAACATTATTTTATAGTCAACAAGATAAGGAATTAATAAAACTTCATTGCCACCACAAACGTATTGCTTGTTTTAAAGGTGTGAATCTACCGCCTTAAGACCAACATTTTATCGTGGAAGAAAAAAGAACGTTCTTTTTTTACTCCATCTTGGTTTTTTCTGTCATTTGGAGAATGTAAGAACGAACATTAATCTGCTCCTTGTTAAGAAACCAAGACCAGATTGCTGAATCGAAACTTAAGTCGCCATTTTTTTTTCGTTTCGTTTGCTATTGCTACTACATACTTACCCACAAGAAATTATTTTCCAAAAATAGCGTTCTACTATCTTGAAGTCATTATCTTGTGGGAGAAAAAAAGTATGAACAGGTTTTAGCTAGTTAGACAACTAACCTTGTCTAGTTAGTTGTTTTACTGAACAACATTTATGTCTTATTAAGTTTCTGAATTTTGTTTTAGTGCAGTGGTGGGCAAACTTTCTTAATGGTGGGCCAGAAAATTCAAGAAATCTCAGAGGAGGGCCAGAATTATGTGAAAAAATTCATTTTGTGTTGAATCTTTTATTCATATAAAAACATTACAGCATAACACACTTGCACAAATGTTCAAAAATACAATTTAACTTTTATTTGAAGGTCCTGTCATGGTAGGCGTGTGATATGTATGAAATTGCTTTTTATTTGCGATAATATTCCCGTTTGCAGGTTCACGCTGTGACGAAGTAACTTTCAGCAGCGCGAAACGTTGTTCATAGTAAGTCGGTTTCTGATTGAGTTTTTCCGCAATTTCATCGTCGTAAAAGTCTGTTCGCACACGTACGCCATAATTTTCTAGGTGTGAGAAATCATCTACAGGATTTCAGCTTTTGGCAGTGTGTTTTTTTTTTTAATCTAATTTAGGGGAATTTAAGAACAGTTGTATTATTGCTCTGCGTTCCAATAATTTCCAACTGCAATTCCGCTGAGAAATTTTCCGCATCTACATTAAACGGTACCGAGAAAACATCCAGCGATGAGCGAATGTACTTAAAATCTTGAAACCTTGTTTCAAATTCTGTTTTTCAACGCCTGTCCGAATTCGTTCAGTTTGTTCTCACTCACTGTTGGAGGGATGTCTTTGTAGCTGTAAAAATGAAATAAGATAGGCGCAAAATTATAGTCCGCTAATGAACAATTTTAGTGTGATACTAGCTTAAAATGACGTTTCAGACATGACCCAAACGTCATTTTAAGCTAGTATCACACTAAAATTGTTCATTAGCGGACTATAATTTTGCGCCATAGTGTTTAGTAGAGTAGGTCAAAATATAATTATCGCTGGCCATATAATTATCATTTCGAAGGACCGTCCGTCGGGGGCCGGGTTAAATGCTTTCTTGAAATCGTATTGTAGTTCTGACTTACAAACACATGATGAACCACATACAGGGGTGGAATCGGCTAAGAGCTAGAAGTTGAACTCAACTTGAGGATTTTTATTCTCAATTTATGATTTTTCTTCACTCACATTTGACAGTTTCAACTTTCGATTCTCAACTCTAAAGTTAAGATTCTGATAGTGAAAGACGCTTTTCATAATTTTGATGATCCAGTCAGTGAGTGAGTGAGTGAGTCAGTCAATTACGGTTTTTGAAATTTTTACTGTTCAATATCTCAGGAAGTAGTGGTTCCACAATTTTTATTACAGGGCTTTTGTCTCCATGAAGTCAATACGTAATTCAAATTTGAAGCTTCTAACTCTATGAGTTCAAAAGTTATTGGGGGGGTAAGAATGTTCTTGAGTTCAATCCTGTAAAAAGGGAGTAGTGCTAGAACTTGGCTGGGCACTATCGTGCCCTTTGGTTTACTTGGAGGTTTAACTTAAACGTTTACTATTATTCTCTTTGTTGTTACTAACAACCACTCGTATTTATCCACATGGTTTGAATTCGACAACCTTGAGGCTTGTGTGCGAGTGGGAGAAAAATTGTTCAATTTTTTGGTCATCTGAATTATTACCTTTCTTTTGACTTAACAATGATCAAACAAATGTTTATAAAAACTCAATGCCATCAAAATGACTGCATATGTAAGCTAGTATCACACTAAATTCTCTTAAACTTGTTCACTAGCGGACTATAATTTTGTCCAATTTCTGTTTTTATGAGTTTTCATGTTAATAAAGTCTCCACGTCCGATTTGTTTCCAAGGAGTGATCCCCTCGCCTTGGGGACAGTGTACTCAGTGGAAGAGAAAAATGTTCTAATATTTCCCCCATCAGATTGTTTTATTCTTTTGGGATTGTTATGAATAAACATTATTTTATAGTCAACAAGATAAGGAATTAATTAAACTTCGTTGCCACCACAAACGTATTGCTTGTTTTAAAGGTGTGAATCTATTCATTCTATATCATTTTCTTTTCAAGAATAGCGTTCTACTATCTTGAAGTCATTATCTTGTGGGAGAAAAAAAGTATGAACAGGAGGGTCATTCCGTATCTCGATATCGTCGAAACGATATCGTTTCGACGATCGACTCGCTTCACGTAACTCTGAAAATCACTATCGTCCAGACGATACCGTTTTTTCAGATCGACATTTGCTTTCCGTATCTCGACTATCGTCAAGACGATATCGTCAAAACGATGGAATTTGAACGACAGTTAAGTAGGTATCGTTTTTCATACATTTGAAGGTTAAAATTCAAAATGTAAAACTTGTAAGCGACTGTAAATTGAAATATAGCAACTCACTGTAATTTATGTATCAAATTTGTTTTGTGTTGTGTTTTTAAAGTGCATCGAAATGTTTCAACGAATGAATTTACTTATGTTAGAAAACCAAAATAATGAGGATGATAAAAAAAAAAACAAATCATAAAACAAATCATAAAAATGCGAAGACAATTAAGGGATACATCGAACCCATCTGATCTTCCCAACCAAATGTTAAAACAATAAATGTTAAAACAATAAATGTTAAAACAACGATTTATTTATGATCAATCAAATGCCAACAAATGGAAAAAAAAAACAACAAGTAAGGAACAGAGGAGTTCCAATAAATAGAAAACACAAGGCATGTTCATTTTCGAATCCGAATGCCAAAATAGAATTTTACGCGTTTTATTGTTTTTTGTTGAAGAAAGGTTAGTACTTACTTAATCACATTTCCACACTTATAAATTATGTGTATAAATGTTTTTTATTTAAAAAAAAGTTGAATTGAGACACAGATGTTTGAATTTTTTGTTAATTAAATTCTTTTCGATTAAAAAAGATCCCGAGGAAAAAAAATTTCATTTTGTTGGACACAGCTATTTCAAATTGTCTTTTTTGACAAGCTATGATGACATTTCATTCACAGTTTGAGAGTTTTAGTAGCTCTCAAAATGTAGAGGCAAAAAAAACGATGGACGAGACGTTGACGATCAACTTACGTGAAGCAAATTTGAGACGATATCGTCGACGACAATCGTTTGGACGATAGTCGTTTTCAAAGTTACGGAATGACCCTCCAGGTTTTAGCTAGTTAGACAACTAACCTTGTCTAGTTAGTTGTTTTACTGAATAACAAGAGGAGGGCCAGAATTATGTGAAAAAATGCATTTTGTGTTGAATCTTTTATTTATATAAAAACATTACAGCATAACACACTTGCACAAATGTTCAAAAATACAATTTAACTTTTATTTGAAGGTCCTGTCATGGTAGGCGTGTGATATGTATGAAATTGCTTTTTATTTGCGATAATATTCCCGTTTGCAGGTTCACGCTGTGACGAAGTAACTTTCAGCAGCGCGAAACGTTGTTCATAGTAAGTCGGTTTCTGATTGAGTTTTTCCGCAATTTCATCGTCGTAAAAGTCTGTTCGCACACGTACGCCATAATTTTCTAGGTGTGAGAAATCATCTACAGGATTTCAGCTTTTGGCAGTGTGTGTTTTTTTTTTTTTTTTAAATCTAATTTAGGGGAATTTAAGAACAGTTGTATTAATAATGGGTGCTGCTCTGCATTCCAATAATTTCCAACTGCAATTCCGCTGAGAAATTTTCCGCATCTACATTAAACGGTACCGAGAAAACATCCAGCGATGAGCGAATGTACTTAAAATCTTGAAACCTTGTTTCAAATTCTGTTTTTCAACGCCTGTCCGAATTCTTTCAGTTTGTTCTCACTCACTGGTGGAGGGATGTCTTTGTAGCTGTAAAAATGAAATAAGATAGTGTTTAGTAGGAAGTAGGTCAAAATATAATTATCGCTGGCCATATATCATTTCGAATGACCGTCCGTCGGGGGCCGGGTTAAATGCTTTCTTGAAATCGTATTGTAATTCTGACTTACAAACACATGATGAACCACATACAGGGGTGGAATCGGCTAAGAGCTAGAAGTTGAACTCAACTTGAGGATTTTTATTCCCAATTTATGATTTTCGTTTTCTTCACTCACATTTGACAGTTTCAACTTTCGATTCTCAACTCTAAAGTTAATCAACTTCCGATTTTCTCAACTTCCCAAAAAAGTAGAAGTTGAGAGGCAAACTTGAGAGTTTTCCATTGGCAGTCCAGAAGCATTCGGAAGAGTCCAGAAGCCTTCTGAAACCATTCCATTGGACTGACTGATAGACAGAATGCTTATGAGAAGAGCAGAACTCTCCCGTTTTGAAAACAGAAGCGTCCGAAGAATGACACTATCATCATAACCCGTTCCATTGGAGGTAGAAGAAGACAAGTCTAAAAAATACCAATGGAAAAAGAACTTTATTTTGCTCTGTGTAAAGTGATCAATAAATCAATCTGAATATTTGATGATCGCTTTTTTTTTTTATTTGGAAGTCATAGCTATTTCGATGTCGTTTTCATATATTCACCTTACGTGGAGCAAAAGCAATTATTTTGACTGTCCACTATCAACTATCAGCTTAGCCGATTCCACCCCAAATTGGCTTTTCTATAGGTTTTCATTTCTATGTTTAACAAGTTTGTATGCCATGATCCATGATCGTATTGTATTCAAGGAGTGGACGACTCCACCTTGTTAACATACATTAGAGTGGAAGAATGAACCACGTTCATTTTTGTTCCCATCTTAATTGACTTAATTTGGGGTATATGGTGGACATACATTCGTACAGTAACAAAAATACAAAAAACAGTGCCGATATAATTGTAGACTTTCGAATTTTTACTTTGTATGGTTTCCGGGATTTTTCTTAGGAAAATAATGTTTTTTCTACTCATTTTCTTTATGTAGCGTAGTTATACCCACTATCGTTGTTTTTAAGGAGTGAAAAGTTCAACCTTGATGACAAACATTCAAGTGGTAGAATGAAAACTTTCAATTGTGTTTCCTAGTTTGATTCTTACATTCATTTGGGGTATTATTGAACGAACATAGCGAAAAAAAAGAGAGAAGATGGGAATTCTTAGAATAAACAATGTAAATATAAAGATTCTGTCAAGTTATCCACACATAAATGGTAGCAACTTAACTTTATTAAATAATCCAAAAAGCTGGATATGCACGTGCTGTTCAAGCACTTGCCATGGCGTATCGGTAACATTAAAATGCATTCGTGGATTTACTTTTTGGGATTGATCGCCGAGCGAACATTTGACTTAAAATTTGCATGTAGTTGAACGTAAAGCGTATTGTGTTAATCAGCAATTAACGATATTTTAGTTGAATTGCTTTCAAAATTGCGCAAGAATAAAAATGGTTCCAGTTCCATTTGACTTGTAGAATTTGAAAGTTCTCAAGCCTTAATAAGGAGCCGACATTTAACAGGAAATTTAAATGCATTCCACTATTTAAAGCACTTTTAGCCAGTAAATTACAGATCAAACGGAAATTTGCTATAAAAATTGTGCAAGAAAGAATTGTCCTGCATTTGATTTGATCGAATCGCATTTGGTTCTTTCAAGGCTGATCACAGGACATACAAAGCTATATATAATAATGCCATTGACATTTCACAGTATTTCGTACATGAATGAAACGAACAACAGACACATAATAATAGCATTGGCGACTGAGGCCATCGGCTGGGACAGAACAAGACACTAATACAACAGAGAGAGAGACAGATAGACACATAGAAAGAAAGAACACATAACATAAACCTACGTGGCACAGAGGAGGAGACACAGATTTTAATTGTCTCATATCATCGCACAGGTGGCCTCAGAAAAGCTGTCGATTTTTGTAGAAAAAGAATGCTACCGAAGCTGGGGCATGAACCCTTAGCGTTCGGCTTAGCAATCAACTACTCTATCCTCTGAGCCATGGCCACCAGCCTATGTATAATATTCAATTAAATATTAGCCGAGTTTTTTTTCACTCAGTAGCCAGGACAACAAAATTTCCTTTGGCAAACAACAACAATTTGGATTACAGTCGATGAAAAGGCCAGTGAGCAGTTGTGGCCGCGATATAAGAATTGTTTTGCTACGCAAATCTAAAGAACTGAGTTATGAACTCTCATAGGTTGAACTATTTGCTATTTTTCTTAATCCGAGACGCAACCCTCAGGTCCATTTTGCTACGTTTTATGTAACAATTGCCATACAAATTGAATTTGACAGATAAAGTGAGTTGAAGCGTCTATTCGCACTTGATTACTATGCTGGCTACTGAGTAGTGAAAAACACGACTATTATAAATTCTATTCAATGATAATCGATCACAGAACACAAAAAAAAAATATCAAATCTATAAGTAAGCGCAATGTGTTAATCAGTAATTAACGGTAATTAAGTTAAATTACTTTCAAAATTGCGCAAAATTAAAATTGGTTCCAGTTCCATTTGACTAGATGAATTTGAATGTTCTCAAGTCTCAAAAAGGAACCTACACTTAAGATAAAATGTTTTTGGGATTACACTTTTTTATTCTAATCTGAATTTTTGAACAAATCTTCAGAATTGTCCGGGTGGTGTTTCCAGGTTGTCAAATGAATATTCCAAATTTACATGCTTTTGATCGCTTTTAGATTTCGTCTGCCGTTATCGTTATGAGATGCATGCTTCGTTTTGTCGCTGTGTGTTATTTTGCTGCCCACCAGACATTAAAATTTCCACAGTTAGCATTATGCTTTTTTGGTGACGGATGTCTAGTGGCATAGAGAAAAGCACAGGCCAAGCAAGCATACAGCTAATTAGAAGATTTTAGTTTGTTATTGCCGTCTTGTTCCTATCATTAACTTTATCAATCTGTTAAATTTTTACTAAATTTTCCATCATAAATGTTCTATTTTGCAGGAAAAGTACATTAAGGCTCGCCTAAAGGTTAATGGCAAAGTTAACAACTTGGGCAACAATGTTTCATTGGAACGTAACAAGATGAAGGTCTTTGTCAACTCTGATGTACACTTCGCCAAACGCTACCTCAAGTACTTGACCAAGAAGTATTTGAAGAAGAACAGCTTGCGTGATTGGATCCGTGTGGTTGCCAACGAGAAAGACTCATACGAGCTTCGTTACTTCAGAATAAGTTCCAATGACGATGACGAAGAAGACGCAGAGTAAGGTGTACATTTAGTTGGGATTTTTTTTATAATACAAAGAACTATAAAAATATAAATAAAATGAAACACTTATAATTGCGTTTTGAATGACTTTTTTATTGTTCATAGGATTCAGGAAAAAGTTACTCAAAAAAGAAATACGCCACTAGCTTCGTAAAATTGGAATTGTTACACTGGACTAGAGAGAAAGAAAATCTAAAAGTTCTCGCTGATTTGGCTGTAAGGTGGAATGGACAGTAAAAAAAATAAAGGAAAAGGCAAAATCATAATTCAAAACTAGTTTGCTTACTAAGGGGCTCAGAGAGAGAGAGAGAGAGAGTACATTTCGATTTTCCATCTTTCTCGTCCGATGATCCACTTTTCAACCTGCCTTCCGTCATAGAGAATATATAATACCTAGAGTCACGACCTTTTCCTCCCTTGCCGAAAACACCCTCAAAATTCTTCTGAGGTGAACTCTCACAATCCTCCCTTTTTTTCGTGTCCGTGAATCTGTGAAAGAGGTGAAAACAAAAAGTGAGTACTCTGCCGTGGGTAAAATTTTTTGCCCTGTTGCCCTAAGTGACAGATGAGATTTGTAAATAAAAAAAAATTACAAGTCAAAAAAAGAATTTTGAAAAAGCAGTCATAATCTGATGAAGTTAAATTAAATTAACTGGTAAGTCAAATCAAATCACTTAAATTCTTTTAAAAAGGCAAAAGAAAGTTTCTTGTGCTTGATTCTTTGTATTTCAGACTACACTATCTTGGAATATTTGGCCAACTCTGGAAGACTGGACGCAAATATCTTAAGAGGAACAAAAATGCACTCGCAACATCTTGCCCGATTTTGTTGTTGCCGAAGGTGAAAACGAAGGCAATGTATGTGAGGCGGACGACGTTGTCAAGCAACTCCTATGCCGCCTATTGCATCAAAAAATTTGACGGAGCCAAGATGGGTCGGGCTGTGTTTAATGCCAAACAAATGCAGACCCGGACTTTTGCCTATATTAAATCCAGAAGGTACATATAATCGTCTGTTATCGGTTTAATTGCTTCGTTTCCTTCCAGAAAGCAGCAAAAAATTATCATTCCACTTTCGACTCGGAGCTTTTCATTTAAATGAATCAAGCAGTGAAACGGACAATGGAAACACACCAGAACAATTCAAACACTACAACTCGATATTTCTCAACAAGCAGTGATGGCTGTGAATCGGAAAGTGGGAGTCTTAAGCTAATCAGAAGGTAAATGTTTATGTTTTCGAACGCATTGATTACTGTTTCTCTCAAAAAAAAAAAAAAACTCACAGAAAACACGAACACTGGACGATATAGGTCTGGTGACTTATCAGCCCGTAGCAACCAGGACCACCAGAGAGATTTCGAGGAGAAAATTATACCACTTGAATGGCAGTCGGAAAGAAGACAGGAAGGAATACAAACACTGTATTAGGGAATTTGATCAATAGCGGAACATAAATTCGACTTGAAACCGAATGGAAGGAACAAAAGTTTCATCGCCTTTGGCTGGAGCTGTTCTTCCAGAAACCAAGTTGAATACACACACCATCCAGTCACGCAACCGCAGCATCCACCGCCGCCGCCCCCAGCAGTGACCAAGACAACAACTGAATCGGAAGGGGAAGCAGCTTGGTTGAGGCAGCTCCTGCTCCCCAAGCAGTACCGGAGTCTAAGGCATCTTCGCCTAAGCAAAGAGAGAAGGCCAGACATGAAACAAATTAAAAAAAGCCGACTGTAGTTAGTGAGAATGTCACAGATGAACCAACTAAAGTCGGTTCTCCATCTCCAGTTGCTGCAGTTGAAGATGCTGCCAAGGCTACAACCACTACTGCGGAAGAGACAAAAATGGATAAGGCGGGCGATGGAAAAAAAGTAAGCAAATAAACTTATTTACTTCTATCTATTTACTTCTATCTATCTAAACTTTAATTGAAAGTTATTTGGCAGCTTATGCCAGCAGCGGTTTTGTGTTGACCCGAAAAACCCTTGAAAAGCCAACACTGAAACATAACACTCTTGTTTGTCCAGAACGAAAATAAGTAAGTATATTAAATATGAACTACGGAAGGATCTTTTGTGTCTTATCCTCCTACAAAATACAAAACAACTCGCTTTAATGGTGAATCAGTGAAACGTTTATTACCAAAATAAGGATGCAATAAAAATCTATTGTTAGTTTCGCCTTAATTACCACTTGGCTCGTCTCGATTTTTATGAGTAAATCTGCCAACACCTGAACATCATTGCCACACAGCAATTGTGACAAAACGGGCAACAAACGTTTGATCTCATCAAAAGGCGGAGATGTGTTCTTATTCCGGCACAAATTCGACATCAGCCAGATTATGTTCCTCAAAAACGACAGCGGAGTATTCTCGTTGATCAACGCCAGAATCCCATTGACGACTCAGTGACTGAGGACAATATCTCTTGCCTTGGCACTATCACCAGCAATGTCACCCAACGCCCAGACCGACTGTTCGGCTACTGAGATCATTTTCGATTGCAACACAGCAATAAAGTGGGGCACAGCGTCAGCCTCAATGACACAACGAGTCTGCTCGGCAGTTCCGGAAGCGATATTTGTCAGAGCCCATGCTGCTTCGAATTGCAGAAGAGATTTTTCAGATCTCTGCAAAAATCTAACGCAAATCGGAACAATTCCATGACCAACCAATGGGAGGATTTCGCTCCCGACTAAGCTTTATTCTAGCCGCCTATGTGCCGGCAAATTGACGATCTGGATCACTCATCTTCGTTGATGTTGCGCCTCTTGAAGAGCTGATCTTCTTTCTTCGACTTGCGCAATTCGATTGTGAGTTGTGACCTCGTGTCGGCGAGTTCGCATTTCCTGACTTTCGATTGAATTATTTTTGTAGGCATTAATTCGACTGTTGGATTCCATTTTGTCTTAAGATTGTAGAAAAACCGAGAATAACTTCACTTAAAATTGAAATACAAAAGAACGGCAAGTAAAAAGTCAATTGTTTATTGACTAACTATATTTTTTAAAACAATCAAATAGTAAAATTAATTTGAATTAGGAAATTCCTGCAACACACAATCTTGAAAACAAAAACCAATTCTCAAATTTACAAAAAAAAACTTATCAATTGAAAATGTCAAATGTTGTTGACATTAGCTGTCAAAAACTTCACCACAGCAAATGCGAGACTTAAGGCACGATTGCATTTTCCTTGTATGCTCCGAAGGTGTAAGCATACCATTTTGACTTTTTCTTGCGTTCTTTTTAAGATTTATTAAGCTTTTTGATACATATATTGGTAAATAATAGTGCAATTATATGTTACAAGTGCAAAGAAACAATATAATGTATTTATTTTTTATATTACATGCATTTTTTTGTATGTGTAAGTTTTTTTTGAAAATTATGAGCTCAACGGAATCTTATTTTTGAAATCTGAGCCCAGGACACCCACCTCGACTCGAACCTGAGCACTGTATCTAGGTCAGTGCGAATGTATTGGTGCAGTCTCCCATTTAAAAAGCATTGGAAAACTAATACATTCTCACTGGGTTAGTATAAAACGAACAAATTTCAGTTTGTAGGCAAAAAGAGAGCGAACACCCGAAGTCGCGACTCTAGGTATTATATATTCTCTATGCCTTCCGTGGTGAAGTAGTAGAGTAGTTAGTAGACAGTAGCCAGCAAAGCGAAATATCCCTTGGGGTAAGCCTTGACGTGGCGGAGCGGCTTACGGTAACTACTACTATGAAGCTTAGAGCTATGGGATCGCGAAACTTGTTATCGCAGAAGGGTCTACAGGTCGAAGCGGAGTAGGCTGTTACTACTAATTACCCCACTCCCATCTAGGGACGGCAGCAAATGAATTTTTTTTTTTGAATAAATGGTGGCGTCGGTCAGTTCCAGTTAGGCCGAACTACTTGGTTACTTCGACTTATTTGAAGCCCAGACCGTAAAAGGAGCGGTTTTTCCGGCTCTTGTACTTGGAGTCACATCGTGCCTGGTAATCCTGGTTGGGGGTTGTTCGTCGGGATGACTTCCCGACTACGTAGAAAAGCATTTAGTTGCGAAGCAACAACAGGCCTCGAAAACGGACGGATACACTGATGACGACCCAAGCAAATGTATAAAGCTCAAAACAGATGTGCAGAATTGCTGCGCAGCAAAATTAAAAATACACAGGCTCTTATGGGAGCAAATTCTGCATGCAGAACAGCGCTGCGTGATGTCTCTATTTCTAAATTTTCTGCCTAGTTTCATAGCAGCCACAATTGAAAAACAAAATTTTCCAAATAATTGCTATCTGGCAATACTTATATTGACACATGATTGAAACTGTTGACAGTGGGCAGGTTCAGCTGCGTAAGGCACTTGAAGTTAAGGCAAAATACGTGTACCTGATTGGTCAGGTGTCAAAAAAAATCATTCCATTTTAGTCAGTTTCATTGGAAAGAAGACTGGAAAATAAGGCAGAAATATTTGCCTTAAAATCAAGTAACAGCTGTTTGTTTGCTTGTGACATACAAAACATTCACATCGCAGCTGAACTTTATTTGGTGAATAGATACGCTTTGATTTTAATTAATTTACAGTTTTATAAAAAAATAAATTTAATATTTGGCAAAATGGCCAAATATATGAGTTTGAAGACTTCGAAGAGATTTTGAAACGCCTTTCGGAAGGAAAAGATTTTCAAATTGTAGAGTACACATTAACGTGAACTTAAAATATTCATGGTTTGCTTCATATTATTTTGCAAATGCGAATTTTGCAGAAATTTATATTTCCAATGCAAACGTTGCAAACGATGGTGGTGTTGCAACGCTTGCATTGGAAATTTAAATTTCCAACCATGAAGGAGTTCTGAATATTTGTTTTCTTAGGCTTGGTACTTTTCCGTTTTAATTTACAATAAAATTTCGAAGTGAATTTCAGAATTTGAAATTAATGACATTTTAAATGTCTTAAGTTAAAAATGCGTTCAGGGAAACTGACTTGCCTTACCTTCAAGTGCCTTATGCTGCTGAACCTGCCCAGTGTTTTATTTCAAATTGTCAGTTTGAAAAATAAACACGAGCATCTGTTTTTAGCATAAACTTTTTCAATTGATTTTTAAAGGTAATTATTCCGCAATTTTAAAATATTGCAAACACATCAAAATTTTCTTTAGTACTTTTAGATAAAGGCCGAAAAAATGTAACGTACATCAGGCGGGATGGCCGCAAAGAAGAACTGCACTGTGCAATAACTTAAAAATGCGTTTCGTTGATCCTGTAGCAATCACTTTCAAATAGATCAACCAATAGACCAACCCAGAAGCTGGATAATCAGGCTGCCGAAACAGCAGCTAGTCCCACGACAAATCATACCGGCTATGCAAAATACGAAGGCTCTTTGGTTAGTAAGGGAATCCTACAATTCGATATGTGGCATAAAAAATGCGATGTGATAAAATTTATTATTTAAAAGTGAAGAATAAAGAATTAAAACCAATTGCTTTAATTTGTATGTAGCATAATAGAGCAATAAAGTGAATTTCTTGGATAACATCTTTGGATTTGGTTTTGGCGGGCTCGTTATTTTCAAATTTTAATAAACAACGAGAAAACCAAAACAATAAAATGTTGACAGATGTCGTTTTTGTCTTGACAAAACTTGGCAGAGTTTCTGCACGTGTGTTTTGTTTGAAGTGCTGCATGCAGCGCTGCGTGCAGAAATTCTGCACATCTGTTTTAAGCATAAAGGACAACGAATCTAGGTCCCTTAATAGACCGCGTGCTGCCGAACAATAAGCGGGGACCCTCAACTGCTACAAAGCAGACATTACTGTTACTGCTATCCAGGAAATGTGATGGGATAGACCGGCGGTCTATCTTTTTTAAATCGATATTTTAAAAATCGGCAAATCGTACCCAACCGCTCGTAAGCTCTACAAGCGGAAGAGGAGAGAGGGACGGCGGCTTCTCAGGAGAAAGAAGAGAGAGCATGAGAAGCATCAGATCGAGGATGTTGAAAGAGCCAACAGCAGGAATGAAGTTTGGAGGTTTTATCGAAAGGTTAAACAGCTGGGGACGAATTACGGCATCCGTTATCGAATAATACTATACTGAATTGTGTGTGTTTGGCATTACCTCTCACGATATCGAGCTATGTACCGAGATTCTAGTACAATAATTTAAATTTTCTGCTCAGCTATCGAGCGTAATTTCATTCGACACACAAACACCTCACTGATGGCAGGAACTTTCTGAGAAAAAAAATAAATTTTACTGTTTAAGTTATTTTATTACGAAATTCCTTGCCAATAATCTATTTTGGTCAAGATTTTGAGCTTCACCAATCTCGTCCTCTGTTAAAAGCCAAACTGTGTTTATTTCATTTAAAAAAATATATACATACATATTTCTTCCTCTGCTATTTCTCTCAAGTTTTGTTTTTTTATTTGTCTAACCTTTCAAAATTCCTTCAAAACAAATAGAGACTCGATAAAACTACTACATTTTTTTATTCTCAAGCAATACGTGACCTATCGAATGCCTTCCATCGGACACGATGATAGTCAACAATTCCGTGAACCCGACCTAAGAAGAAGTAAAAACGGCAATTTCACGGCTGAAATCCAACAAAGCCGCTGGAGCAGATGGACTAGCTGCTGGCCTGTTCAAAGCAGCAGGCGACGAGCTAGATAGGAGCACAGAGGAGGTATACCTAGAGTCGCAACTCAAGGCATTTTACTCTCTTTCGACTAAAAAAATTAAATTTGATAAAATATACTACCCAATGTAAATGTATAGGTTTTCCAATGCATTTCAAATGGGAGGCCGAACCAATACATTTGCAATGGGTAGGCCTGTGTGCTGGGCTCAATAAGGTGAAAAGCCTAGGCTCAATTTTAAAAGTCTGCGCTCAAAATTCAAAAATAAGAGTCAGTTGAATTCAAAAATTTAAAAAAATAAAAATAATTGTATGAAATTCATGTTTTAAGTATTTAAATAACAGTACAAAGTGCAGTGCATAGTGTTTTTTGCTTTTTAAATGGAATTCAACTATGATTTACGAATAAATAATTAAAAAAACACATTTAAACACGTTGGCAGAGTTTATTTCACCCTTAAAAGAGTGCGGTCATGTCCTTATTGAATTTTTTTTCACCTCTTTCACAGATTCACGGACACGAAAAATAAGAGTAAATTGAGAGACTCACCACAAGATTTTTTGGACAGTGATTTTTTAAAAAAGAGAGCGAGTTGCGACTCTAGATAAATAGATTCTCTATGGATAGGAGCATGCACCAAATCATCTGTAAGAAATGGTCAGAGGAAAGCATGCCCGATGAATGGAACCTCAGCATTGTTTGACCGATCTTGAAAAAGGGAGATCCTCTTAACTGCGCCAACTACAGAGGAATCGGTCTACTTAACATCGCCTACAAGATCCTCCCTACCGTAATATGTGAACGTCTGAAGCCTTTCGTCAACAATCTGATTGGTCCTTATTAATGTGGTTTCAGGGGAGGAAAGTCAACCATCGACCAAATTTTTACGTTGCGGCAGACCTTGGAAAAAGAATCGATGAAAAATGGATACCCACCACCTTTTCATCGATTTTAAGGCCCCGTGCAGCAACTACAGAGACGAACTGTATAAAGCTATGTCTAGTTTTGCCATCCCTGCCAGGCTCGTTCGCTTTTGCAAAATGACGATGGAGAAGTCACGCTGCTACATCAAGGTTGGCAACGAGCTTACGGAATCTTCCGACGTCAAAAAAGAAATTCAGACAAGGCGATGCATTGTCGTGCGATTTCCTTCACATCTTCCTAGAGAAGATAGTGCAGAACTCCACCGTCAACACCAGAGGCACTATCTCCCAAAAATCTGTTCAAGTTTTCGCTTACGCCTATGATATTGATATAATGGGAAGAACACAGCGTAATGTCAATGGCGCCTTTATGAGAATTGAGACAGAAGCGGCAAAAACGGGTTTAGCGGTGATAACTACGAATGTCAGAATCACCCAAATTCCTATTGACCTCCACAACGATGTCCAACAAGAGTCTGAAAAATAAAGTTTCTTACAATGAAACTCGAGTTTAATCAATTAATTCAAGATGTATCTTCTTTTATTGTTCAATATTGCAATCACAAAACGACTGTGCTGCAAGCCTCTCTAACAATAATTGCCCGTTTTTTTTTATCCAAATCACCGCTTCTCGTCAACCATCCAATATCACCCGCTGTTCCCGTTGTCGTTTGTTTTCTTGTATTTGGTATATTTAATCCAGTTGCATTGTTTTTGGTATACTTAATCCATTTGAATTGTATTCACATAATAAACTGCTTGTACACAGTGGCGTAGTTTGACATTGGGGTTTACATCTCGGCATTTCTTATTTAGATCGCGTCCTCGCGATCTTCCTCGGACCTTGCCTCTTCATCGTCTGGGTCGTCCACTGCTACAAGTCCCTGTTCTGGAAGTTTGCTTATGTTTATCGCTGCTCATTATCCCTTCGTAGTTTCTCTGTGTTCTCTGCATGTAAGGTATATCTCCTATCAGGTACCGATCATTGGGAAGAACTTTCATCACAACGTATGGGCCTTTGTATGTTGGCTCGAGTTTTCTCGATTCCCCTGTGCCTGAAATTTCTTTCTCAATTAAAACGAAATCATTTACATCATATGTCGTTGGAGTGCGGTGTTTTGCGTCAAATCTCTCCGTCTGTTGTGCCTGATTCTTTTGGATGTTTTGCAAGGCTGTTTCACGCTTTTCTCGTATTTCTTCAGGGCTAACAACGTGGCTGGCTTCTAGTTAGCTTAACAATTTGTCCTTAGTCTTGCTTCTGGGTGTATAAGCAAATAACAGCTCATGAGGTGTTGCCTTTGAAACAGAGTTTTTCGTCGTATTCATAGTCCATTGAGCATTCCTCAATGAGTTGAGCCAATTTTCGCCTGCAGCACAATCGTTTTGTGATTGCAATATTGAACAATAAAAGAAGATACATCTTGAATTAATTGATTAGACTCGAGTTTCATAGTAAGAAACTTTATTTTTCAGACTCTTGTTGGACATCGCTGTGTAGGTCAATAGGAATTTGGGTCATTCTGACATTCGTAGTTATCAGCGGTAAATGAGGGAAAAACGTAGAAGGAAGGACACCCAACACCGACGGCTCGGACAGAACGTCACAATAGACGCATACAACTTCGAGATAGTAGAAGAGTTTGTCTACCTAGGCTCCGCTATAAACACGGGCAATAACAACAGCGCCGAGATCAGACGAAGAATAACTATTGCTAATCGCTGTTTCTTTGGGCTAAGAAAGCAATTGAGTGGAAAAGCCCTCTCTCGAGCAACAAAGGTAAAATTGTACAACACCCTTATCATCCCAGTCCTGCTGTATGGTGCAGAAGTATGGACCTTGACAAAATCGGATGAATGTGCCTTAGGCTGTTTCGAGAGGAAAGATCTTTGGGTCATCTTTGGCTCCGTGTGCATTGAAGGGGAATGGTGAAGAAGATATAACAGTGAACTTTACGGGTTGTACAACGACATGGACCTAGTCAGAAGCGTCAAGCTCCAGAGACTCAGATGGCTTGGTCATTTAGAGCGGATGGACACCAATGCTCCGGGCCGGAAAGCCTTCGACACTGTTCCCGAGGGGGGGCGTAGGAGGAGAGGAAGACCGCGACACAGGTGGCGCACTCAAGTGGAAGAGGACCTCAATCAACTTGGAGTGCAAAACTGGAGACAGCTAGCTAGGGACCGAGCTGGCTGGTGGAGACTGTTGATTGAGGCCCTCGTCCAAAACGGATTGTAGCGTAACCTTAAGTAAGTAAGTAACTTTTGTTAGCCGGCGCGATAGTAATGTCGATTTCTCACATTTTCATAATAGCACCGTCATAAGGCGGTATACAAAAATTCAACCCACTAAGAGTTTTTCCGCAGATTGGGGTTTAAAATTACTAAAATGACTGGACTAAAACAAATTATTTCACAAATTGATGTGATCGGTTTTTTTTTTTAATCTTTTCTGCAGTTCGATTTTGTATCCACGTTGTCCAAAAACCACAAGAAAACAAAAAAAAAACATATACATTATTTTATATAATAGGAATTGTTTATTAATTTACTTTTGTTATTCTCGCTTATGCTTCTTCCGTTAACATTAGTTATCTTTTATTTTTCCATTGGTTAGTTAAATTGTTTAATTTTTCCCTCATTTAGAATAACCTTTTCAATTTTTAATTCTAAATATTTTGCAAATGTTTGTTGAGTAAATTTATTGTAAATATTATTTTTTATTTGTATATTAACATTTCACAATGCTTTTTGTTGTTGTTATTTTTTTCTTAATAATGCAAACTCTTTTATAATGTTGTTTTTTTACCAGTCTATTGTGAATAAGAGTGATTCAGATTTCAAGATAGATAGATATAGAAAGGAAGAGACATAGAGGGACAAGGTGAAAGAATAGTTTTTGATAAAATCAGATTTTTGTTCAAGTTATTTTCTGTTTATTTAATTGATTTGTACCTAATCTGTGTGTACTGGGGATGATATTTATACATGAAACCTATACCACTAAGTTTGTTTTTTGTAAAAAAAATTATACATTTTATGTGTAATTTCTATTTCTTATGTTTGTTATTTTATAATATTTATTCAGATAGTTTTGCATTGATGACATTGTATTAAAGTTAAAATTATACGCAGAAAGCCCACAGCAGCATCATTGGGGGTGAACTTGAAGATACATTGTTGTCCAGGGGCCTTATTACGGGAATCGCGGCGAATCGTTTTGCTAGCGAGTTTGACATTTTCCAATTATTGCTTTCGCTTTCGCCTTGTTTAATTTGAATTCGACCAATTAACGAATTCGAAAGCGAATTTGAAATGTCATTACGTTTGCTGGCGAGTTGAAATCCGACAGCTTTTTGTTGGCGGATTGTAACATTGGAAGAAATAATCAAACCAAAAGTTTTAAATCAGTGTTAACACAGTTTCCTGGTTTAAAGACTAATGGTCGTTAGATGTGGCTTGCTTTAAGTACTCTTCGACTTTAACTGATAGTGTGAAAAAATCATTGGAATATTGGAAGAATTTTTTTCGCTCCGCTGCAAAGTCGTTAATAAGGAAATACGAAGCGAATCGAATTTGAAAAGTTGAATTGAAAACGATCCGTCGCGAATCCCATAATCAGGCCGCAAGACAAGGAATCCGATCTGAATATTGTCGTGATGATCTTTCTTTAAGAACATCAACCTGACCAAAATACAGAGTTTTGAATACTATTTTCAAGGAACTTTTCATTGAAGAAATGGCAGTTCTTGATGTTAAGACTGTTTCAATGACAAAATACAAAAGAATACTGCATACTTTCTGCATAATGCTTCTTGGGTGTTAGGTTACAAAAGTTTCACAAATTAAATAAAAACTTAAATGTAAGAATATAGTATAAGAATACAAAAAGAAAAAAGAGCAGTCTTCAAATATGACAGTAGGTTTGTTCGATGTGAACTCTGATGTCGCTCTTTTTTCGCCCGGTGCGTTTCCACCGTGTTCGATGTGTATTCAGTGCTCGCCACCTGAAGCGTTCTGAATCGCCCCAATTTTTTTACGATGCGAGAATTTCGGAGCTGTTTGAATCAGCTGTTGCTATACAACAAAGAGAAAACAGAGCGCTATTAGTGCGTTCGATGACAAACCAAATCCAGAGAAATTTTTCAGTTTTTTGACAGCTCCGTTCACAGTATGACAAGCACCAGAGCGCCCCGGGGCTAGTGACATCGAACAAATCTAGTATTTCTGTGTGAATTCCCCTTAATTCAAATTTTGACAAGCACCTGTGACGTAATTTCCTTAAGAAAATCCGGGTTCTTCTACAACAAAAATGGATTAGTTCTTGAACAAGTTCAAAATGATAATAATTATAATACACTGCCAATCACTCGGATGAGGCCACATATTTTTCAAACGATTTTCGCTCTGTTGGAATTTGTTAACCCCGGAAAATTTTAATACATGAGAGTAATAGGTACTACTACTCTCATGTAGTAACATTTTCTTAAAATTAACTGATAAAAATTAATTGGAAAAGACGATTGGTATTTCCCTACATCAATGAATGAGCTACTTAAAAAGGATATAAAAACATGCTCCACTAGGATGAGCCCATTGCGAATATTTAGTTGTAGGAGTTCACGTCAGCGATTTTTTTCAAAATTTTTGTTGCAATGTTTAAGAATGTTTTATAAACAACTCTTTTTATTTAATTTGAATTACAAATGGGTTCCCAAAAGACGTTGACAGTGGCAGAAAGAGGACAAATCGATGTTTTCAAGGAATTGGGACTCTCAAGCTAAGAAATAGAAAACAAGCTGAACAGAAGAAGGACAGTTGTAAACAACTATCTTGCTGATCTTCAAAACTTTGGGAAAAATCAAAAATCGACGCACAGCCCAAGCAACAACATCCCGAGACAAGCGGTTAATCCTTCGTATTGCTTCAAATTCAACTCAACCAGCTACTAAAATAAGGTCCAAAAGCGTAGTATCGCCAGTATTTCGACATTCCGAATAAATAAAAAAAATGGTATAATCCAGTGAAGAAAATCAAAAAGCAACCTGTTCTAAACCAAGTACACAAGGAGATGCGAATGAACTTTGCAACAGAACATGTCGCTTGGAGCAGTCAATGGAAACTCGTTGTCTCTTCGGATGAATAAAAGTTAAACCTAATCGGCCCCGATGGTTACAACTTTTATTTCCATGATTTAAGAAAGGAGGAATTAATTTTGGGAAGATATCACAGCCGTACATCAGGTGTTATGGTGTAGGGAGCTATCACCTACTATGGCAAAATCGATTTGTAGTTGGAACGATCATTTCCAAAGATGAAATATATTTTTGGACCTCTGCCTTGGATTTTCCAAAAAGACACACTTCCATCCACACTTCCAGGGATTTTATCAGGAGACGTAAAGCTTTTGCCATGGCCGCCTAATCACAGGACTTGAATATAATCGAAAACGTGTGGTCATGGCTATCTCGAAAAGTTTATGAAGGCGGTAGACAATTTGAAAACAAGAAACTATCCGTGATGCCTGCGATGAGATTTCGCTTGACTTAAAAAGAAAAAAACTTTATTATTCCATTCCAAACCGTCTATACAAAATATCTACCTACTCAATTGTAGTAAATTTTATGAGTAAGAAATTTCAAGCAGATATAAAGAGCGAACATCGATTTTTTTTTATATAATTTGCACCCACTTAAGGGATTTTTATACCCTTTTTATGCCAGAGACACAGTGAGTGCATAAGGAAGAAAGGAAGGGGTAGGAAAGGAGGTGTCGGTGTAAATTGGTCTTGAATTCTTGGACATTGTAATGACTGGGAAAGACAGAGTGTGGAAGAGAGTTCCACATTCGCGTAGTACGGCTAAAAAATGATTCCCTATACTTGAGAGTACGTCCGAAGTGGGGATCGAGGGTAAACCGATGGACATGCCTAGAAGCGCGAGTATTACGGGCGAATTGTTTGAGGGGAGGAATGCAACTGGCTATTTCACTAGAGCAATTACCGTAAAATTGGCGATAGAACAAGGGTAGACACGCTACGTTACTACGGTGGTCTAAAGGGGTGAGTGCGACCTCTCTATCACCAATCATTTTTATTACAGCTCTTTTTTGCATTCTATCCAAGAGGCTTAAGTAAATAGCTTAGCTTGGAGCACCAGCCCAGAGATGTGAATTGTACTCAAGCTTTGGACGGATCTAGTTTTTATAGATAATAGCCAGATCAGACGGGGAGAAAAATTTCTTGCACTATCTTAAGAAACCCAAACATCTTGTGGCATTTTTGGCGACATCGCGTATGTGCTTGGTCCACAAGAGGTGGTCAGTGATGCTCATACCGAGAATCTCGAGATGTTCGGTCTCATTGATGCAAGTGCCACTCATGGACAGTTGCAAGCGGGGTATATCTCGCTTCAAGGATAAAATAAACTCTACACGGTTTTTAGTTCCCCATTGTAAAAATAGAGTGGCGCGACAGCTCTTGAAGAGCCAAGGCCTAAGTGGCTTACTCTCGTCAACAATTCTCTAGGTGCGTGTGAAGAATTGAGGGGACCTACAATTTTACGCCGATTCCGAACGGCAAAGTTGAGAAGCACTTTTTCATGACAGATGATACTCTTGGAAGTTTTGTCAGTTCTTCGCAAGAGGCAGTCCCGTGAAAGATGAAATAAAAACATTGTACAATGCTGTTTAAATCACAGGAAGAGGAGGGATGTGCATCTGGAAACGAACATGAGAAGCTAAGGGTACTATCGTCAGCGAAACAATTTATTGGATAAGAAGTAACAGACAAGAGATCATTAATAAAAATGAGAAGGAGGGTCGGAGACAAAACGGAGCCCTCGGGCACACCTGCATTTATATTGTGGGTTTCAGACTTGAATCCGTCCAATACAACTTGTATTGAACGGTTCTAAAGAAAGTTTTTAATCCAACGATAAAAAAAAATGTGGCCTCATCCTAGTGATTGTCAGAGTATAATAATTATGTACTCTATCGTGAGGGCTATCAGAAACTGAGCGTTCAGGTCCACTATCGTTGCCCCTAGTTATGCATTTAAAAATCGTTCAAAAAGGATGTGTGAATGATAACTGCCACATTTTGACAACCGCTCCTATTTTATTTTTTCACAAAAAGACATTTATGAAATATTCCAAATAATCAGAAAATCATGATACAATGAATAACAATATAATCATATTATTTTGTTTTTGTTAAATAGTTATATACATAGTTTGTTGGTGTGTTTAATGCCCTTACATAAACTAATATCACTATTGCTACTACATTTAACTGTTGGTTTATTTTTTTGTTTTTTATTGTGTCTTTTATATTTTTGTGAATGTTTTAATTTCACAATTTCATGTAAAGTCAAGTTTTATTTTTAGTAGCTTTAATATTATGCGTTAAATAATATGCTTTCCTCTTTTTTCGTATTTCCAAAATATTAGTTAAAATACTTGGTTTGGTATACAAATATAATAACTATAAATTTTATTCGGTTCCAATTTGTTGTATGTTTTTTTTTTTTTTTTTGAAAATGTACATGTTATAATATTTTTCTTGTATTTTTAGTCTTAATGCTAAATATAATTAATTATTTTAGATTATACATAAAGTTATATTATTTTTTTGTTTCGTTTGGCAACATATCCTTAAGTCTGTTATATTATGTTTCATGTGTTTATATATGTATGTACTTTTAATATAATCTAAATTTAGCACAACTTATTGCACATGGAAATGCTTTTCTTTTAACATAAAGTATTATATTCCCTTTTGTTTAAAAATAAAATTAGATTGCACAACGTCATGTGTGTAGGGTAAAAGAGGCTGTAGTTGCAATTGGTTGATAAAATTGTTTGAAAAAACGAAAAGTAACAAATTCGTGTTATTTTACTAGAGACATTCCCCTTTCTTCCTTTTATAAGATTCCGAACGAGTAAATTGAGGCGCTCTATAGACCAACAGGGAAATATTGTAGTAGAGTCACAGTCAATGCTGAGGATATGGAAGGATCACTTCTGCAGACTGTACAACGGCTGTCAGGCAGAATGAACCATTCAATGAAGACGACACAAGCCAAGATTTCCGTCTACCCGACCTTGAAAAAGTGAAGATAGCAATATGTTCACCGACATCTCCTTTTACATCCTCTATCCTTTCCCTAATACTCGCACTGTGCTTTTGGCATATAAAGGGTAATGAAAGAATCCGTTAAGTGCGCGTTAATTATAAAAAAAAAAAAACAAAATCTTAGCTTAAAAACAACAAATCTACGGGAGCTGATGGCATCACTGCTGAACTTTTCAAAGCAGCCGGTGATGACTTGGTAAGGAGCATGCGCCAACTCATCTGCATAATATGGCGTAAGAGAGCATGATCGATAAATAGAACATCAGCATTGTTTGCCCGATCCTGAAGAAAGGAGACCCTCTAAACTGCACCAACTACAGGGGCATCAGCCTCCTTAACATCGCCTATAAGATCCGTTTGTCAACAAACTGAGCCACACTGCTTTAGACCAGGAAAGTCCACCATCGAACAAATATTCACATTACGTCAGATCCTGATAAAAACTCAAGAATTCCAAATCGACACCTGCTATCTTTTTATCGATTTTAAGGCCGCGTATGACAGGATCTATATAGAAGATCTGTATAAAGCTATGTCCAGTTTTAGCATCCCTACAAAACTCATTCGTCTGAGCAATCTGCCAATGGAGAACTCGCGCTGCTCCATTAAAGTCGGTAACGACCTCACCGACGCCTTCGATGTAAAAAAAGGCAACTACTCGCATACGCTGATGACATTGATATCATTGGGAGAACGCAGCGTGATGCTTTTGCGAATATACAGACACAGGCTAGAAAAAATGGGCTTAGCGCTCAATGAGGGCAAAACAAAGTATAAGTCGTCATCGAGAAAGGACACTTAACATCGACATCTTGAACAAACCGTCACGATAGCCGCATATATTTTCGAGGTAGTTAGGAACTTTGTATACCTTGGCTCCGCTATCAACGACGCTCTATAAGACCCTCATCAACCCCGTCCTTCTATATGGTGTAGAACCATGGATCCTATCAAAAACGGATGAGAGCGCCCTAGGCCGGTTCGAGAGAAAAGTTCTACGGAAGATCTATGGTCCTGTCTACATAAACTGTACTGGCTGTACAGTGACACTGAATTAGCTAGTAGAGGGAAAGTCCAAAGACTCAGATGGCTTGGTCACCTGGAGAGGATGCACACCAATACTCCGGGCCGTAAAGTCTTCGAATCCACCCCAGGGGGAAGGCGCAGTAGAGTAAGACCAAGGCTCAGGTGGCGCGCGAGTTACATACATAAAATGTCAGCGACCAACAGTAATAGTGACATACACCCAATGTCAACGACCAACAGTAATCTAAGAACTTGAAGTTGCATTTTCTTTAATTTTAATTCTTTTGTAACTTGAGTATGAACTTGAATATTATTTGATGAATATTATTTAATAACTGCATTTTATTGTTACCCGAATATCAGTTTAGATTGTAATATGAATATCTGTTTTTATCAATCATGTGAATAACCAAAAATCTTTGTTCCCACGTTTGTTCCCAAGAAATGTTATAAAAGCTTTGTAATAATTGAAATCAAATTGAGTTGTTGTTAATAAAGCGAGCGAGTAAATCGCACTTCCAAACTGAATTAGTTGTTTTTTTTTTACCTAACCGAAGGTTCGAATCCTTAACTCGCGCAAGTTGAAGACGTCCTCAACCTACTCGGCGTGCGAAACTGGAGGGCTGGGTTGAAGCCCAAGTCTACCCCGGACTGTAGCGCCACCTTAAGTAAGTAAGTAAGTAAAGTATTGCAGGTACGTTCTTTTACTTTTTCAGGAGTTTTTGTGAAAACTGGCAAATTTCAAGGAGTTGGGATGAAAACTTGTGTTTTTCTTAAAAAGTAAAAGAACAGTTGGTAGCAAAAATCTCACAAATGCACAAAATTCAATGATCTGAAACTGACTTACGATTTACCCTCCGCAGACCTCAATTTTTTTTTTACCGTTACCTCGTATATGTGAATAAATGAGAAAAAACAACAAGAAAAATGAGGGGGTAGGACCATATTTACTGTAATAGTACTAGTAAAAACACGCATACTATCGCAAAATGTGTGTTAAAGCGTTGCCCACCAAGTTTTCTTCCAAGTGGTTTTTTTGGTCGTCCGGAATCGTTTGGAACCTTTCCGGACGGTTCCGAACTCGTTCACTTGGCATACAAGATGAAAGTTCTTGTTCTGATAGACGAAAAAAAAAGATCACGGAATCAAAATAAAAGCAATGCCATGTGACAATGTGACATATCTGCATTTGAGGTTTCACAAAAATATAGACATGCAACTATTACAAGCAAAAAAGTGTGTTTGCGTGTTCGTTTAAAAATGGGTATTCAAGCAACCGCTGTGGAGTTCCTAGACTGATTTTATCAATTTCCTTAAGGACACGGTGTCGTTCATTTTGCTACTGACATTGCATTAGTGAAGTTATGTCCTGATCATGCTTTTTTTTTGCACCCAGTCAAATGATTTTTTATACCCTTTTTATGCCAGAGACACAGTGAGTGCATAAGGAAGGAAGGAAGGGGTAGGAAAGGAGGTGTCGGTGTACATTGGTCTTGAATACTTGAACATTGTAATGACTGGGAAAGACAGAGTGTGGAAGAGAGTTCTACATTCGCGTAGTACGGCTAAAAAATGATTCTCTATACTTGACGTACGTCCGAAGTTGAGATCGAAGGTAAACTGATGGGCATTCCTGAATGCGCAGGTATTACGGTTGAATTGTTTAAGGGGAGGAATGCAACTGGCTATTTCTCTAGACCACTTACCGTTGAAGTAACGATAAAACAAAGAGAGACAGGAAACGTTACGACGATAGTCTAAAGGACTGAATGAATCAGTGATGTCTCTATCACCGATAATTCTTACGGCTCTTCTCTGTATACCATCCAAAAGGCTTAAGTAAGTAACTGGAGCACCAGCGCAAAGAGGGGAATTGTACTCCAGCTTTGCACGGATATAGGTCTTATAGATAACAGCCAGATCAGACGGGGAGAAAAATTTCTTGCGCCGTCTTAAGAAACCCAAACTTCTTGCGGCATTTTTGGCTACATCTCGTATGTGCTCGGTCCACAAGAGGTGGTCAGTGATGCACATACCGAGAATCTCGAGATGTTCGGTCTCTTTGATGCAAGTGCCACTCATGGACAGTGGCAAGGGTGGTATACCTCGCTTCTGCAATACAAGACAGCATTGGGTTTTCGAAGCATTAAACTCTACACGGTTCTAAATTTCCCATTGTACAATGCTGTTTAAGTCAGAGTTTAATGAGCTTATCATATTTTGCCGTTGCAGTTCCACATCCGAAGAGGAGGGATGTGAATCTGGGAACGAATATGAGAAGCTAAGGGTACTATCGTCAAACAATTTGTTGGATTAGAAGTAACAGACAAGAGATCATTAATAAAAATGAGAAAGAGGGTCGTAGACAAAACGGAGCCCTGGGGCACACCAGCATTTATATTGTGGGTTTCAGACTTGAAGCCGTCCGATAAAACTTGTTTTAAACGGTTCGAAACAGCGCTGCCGAAACTACTACCAAGGGAGTATTTGTACTCCCTTTGCGTTCAGTACTCCCGTACTCCGCTTTACTCGAAAATAATCCCCTTAAAAATTTAAAGGAACATTATAAAATTAAAATATATTAACTACCGGCCTTACATATTTATTTTTATCATTATTTGAGCGAACACAACTAGTTTAGTGGTGTTAAATCGCACGAACGAGGCGGGCTTGTATCAACATCCTTATCGGTCTACTAGGGCGAGAATTACCACCGAACATTTAGTTATTAACGCTCTTAAATTTGTGGTCATCGATTTCGAATTTCGGCAGAAAGCAGACTTTGTTCGTTGGTGAACTTTACCATACTGAAAATGTTTAGTGATTCATTAGTTAAAGGCTTTAGGCAGGTAGGTTAGAATGGCTGTTCTGGGCAGTCTTTGCCCAGGAACACAATTAGCGCTTCAATTGTGCCGTTTTGTTACCATAAATTCGAAGTTACCTAAAAAGAATAAACTATAAAAAGATTCGCACAGTACAGTGCATAATAGGGATTTGGATTGTTTAAATCCAATTGGTTTTGTTAAAATAGAGAATCAAGTTCCTAATCTTAATATTTGCGAGTTCGATAAGCTCGCGTTAGATGGGAGCACCCAAAGCCATTGTTCTGGCATTTAGAAGAGTAGTGGGTACTGCTGGAGTGTTTCCCTCTGAGCGTATCCCTACAACTACGATATGCTTCAAGGCATGTTGTTCGACTGGCCAGTGGCCTGTGCAAATGGCAACTATTCTGCCAATGTCTTACCTAGGTATTTTCAGAAGTTCCTTGGAACGTTTTGGTTGTAAGTGGGCCATATCTGTCTCGAGATATTGCAGTTGTTGATTTACGTTAGATTTTTTAAGAATATGGCTTTGAATATCCGCTTTCATGACTCCTTAGGGAATCCTAACTTTCTCAGCAAGGGATATTTGAAGGCTTGAAGGCGTCCCGGCCAGTTCATCAGCGATTTCATTGCCTGGAATATCGCTGTGCCGATTGATTTTTATATTGTCGTTAAAACTTGCGAGCTCTTGCTTGCAATCTCTAAAGATTCTGGACTTAGTCAGGTTGCTGTTAATAGCTGCTTGGCTATCAATAAAGATTGCAACCTTTCTTATAAGTTCGTCAGATTTGACTGCTTGTTTTAGAATCCTACATGCATGTCTAATCGCTAGAACTTCAGCTTGAAATACGCTGCATCTGTCGGGCAGTCTAAATGATTTTTTAATACCCAGCTTTTCGGAAAAGACACCAGCCCCAACACCGAGTTCCATCTTGGAATCATCAGTGTTAACTGTGATGTCGATATCCTTTTTAGGGCTATTAACTTTCCGATTGGAATTTTAACCTTAAACAGGAGACTGTTTCGTGAATGTGAAGGTCGTTGGGAAAAAGATTCAGAATGACTGTGAGTGCATCAGCAGGGCAAGATGCTCCCGTAGTTTCAATGCAGTTCTTTTTGTTTCTTTTCGTGTATTTGAAGCAGTGTCTGAGTCTATAATGCTTTACGCAGCGCAGTTTTGGGGATACAAACAGTACGAGAGTATGGAGAAACTACTAAGATTCTTTATTAAAAGAATATTTCATCTACCCTACAACACACCAAATTACATGGTTTTGCTGGAAACTGGACTATCACCGCTTTTTATTCAAACCCTCAAACTAAATATAGACTATATTCTAAAGTCTTGCAGATGCATAGTGAAAGATAACCCAAGAAAGCAGCCATCTATTTAATCAATCAAAGAAGCAGTTGGTACGCAGAATGGCACGAGCTGGCCTTATGGTGTGAAATGTCACTAGATCTGGATTTCGGCAACGTCAATGATTGCAAAGTTAAACTGTACAATCTAATTGCGGCGGTTTATGAAAAGCTCCGTAGTCGCTATATAGAAGAAGCTTCAAATTCAACTCATAGATTAATTTACAAGCACGTAAGTCATAACCTTGGTCCAAATAATTACTTTAGAGATGAGAACAATGTTGAGGTTATTTCTATGATGCTGAAACTTCGGGGGGAGCTCATGCATCTTAACTATATTCCACATAGAGAGGATCGTCCTGGACAATGTAGTTTATGCAACCTAAGAGAAAGAGAAGATGTTTTTCACTTCTTAGGAAAATGTCCTGTGCTGGTAGAAAGCAGGAGAGCCTTCCTGGGATCTAATTAACTCACGGGAGTGGAAATGATAAGTCTTCTTTACGAGATGTCGGTGGAAAAACTTTTCACGTATTGCAAAGTGGCAAAAACCTATCGAGACAGAATACTCAGCGAAAGCTTCTAAAAACTCATCGAAGTCAAACAATTATTGTATATACTTGGTTACTTATGTTTTTTTTTGTCTAATAATTTCTTGCTTTTTAACATTATCGTAGAACCAATAAGCTTTATATTATATTAATTTTAACTTGTCAACCTGGCAGACGGCATTGCCATGCTAATTCTGATTTTGTTATTTATAAATAATGTTAAGAAATGATGAAAATAAAATCAATCAATCTATCTCTCTATCTATCTATCAATGCAATTCTTTGAACTCTTTGTCACTCCGTACGTCAGAATGGGCGAACTAGTGAAAGGGTACATTCATAAGTTAAATTCAAAGCTGTCAAAACTCGATTTTTTTTTCTTCTACCTAATTAAAAAGTGTTAGTTTAAAAACATTGTTTTTGTTTGTGTACTCCCTTCAATAGCAAAGTACTCCCCACTGTGAACTTTGAAACGACAGCCCTGGTTCGAAAGAACCGACTCGAATTGAATTTGATGAAGTAGATGTCATGAAATCAGTAAACAGAGTTTAGGTTTCTTTTGGGGTCGACCAATCTTTGTGATTTAACCGACAAACCGAGAAATATAACTGAGATCATTGAGATCGATGAAAGAAAGAGTTTGCAATTTGTAAAAATTCAAATAATAGTAAAAATAAAAAAAAACTTTCACAAAATGTGTCAATGCATTCGAATAAAAACTCTTCATACAGCCTCTCTTCCTACAACTCTTTTAATATAGTGTACTAGAGAGATAGAAACTAAAATCACAAAATTGACCACAACACATGGCTTACGTAAGAGAGTGTACACCCTTTTCCGGTACCGCGTCAAGGTCTTTGAGACCAAATTTTATTGGCAGCGGAATTCCGGAGGGAGAAAAAATTAAAATTAATTAACAAACTTAATTTATAACAGAGCTTCTATTTTAAAGACTCTCTGTTTAATGATAATAATTATATGGATTAACGGTAAATGCTAACCAATTATCCTTCGATTCATATTATAATTAAATTTAGTAGTTTTCCGATTTCACATTATGTCTATGTTTAATATTTTATATATACAAATGTGTGTATATATGTTTTTTGTTTGTTTGTTTATATGTATTGTCTGGTATGTGTCACTTAAGTAGATGAAAAATAATGTTATTGATGAATTCTTTTTAAAGCAGCTGTGCTATGACTGGATCTATTAAGCACATGTGTTCTGCCCCTCGTACAGGCAGACGATTCAAGCAAAAGTGTCGTATCATTTCCGGAACAGAGTCAAATGGGCGACTAAATTGACCAAGAATATATTGACCGGAGTCGTTGCGTTGTATTCGCATGTGCATGAAGCCTTTGGCGCCCCTGCAAAATCCAATTGGAAAGTTAATATTTTTTTTTTAGATGGATAAATATAATATCCTGTAGACCGTTGCTTTAACTTACTTTAATGAGAGAGAGTAATCTTGTTTGGTTGACTCACAATTACGTACAAGGAAACTGCCCTCACTCAATGGCCTCAGGGTGGTCTCGGCTTCAATGCGTGTGATAGCTCCATGATACCACCTGCGGATGTTGAAATTGATTAGAAAAAAAAACAAACGAATTGAAACAAAAAAAAAAAAAAATCGAAAAATAAGTGCTGATAAGTGATGGGTTGGTGCTACACTTACCCTTGTCGTTCAAGTGGAACGGAAATGTCAATTAAGTCAACGGCGGATGTGAAGCCAGTAATTAAATTTAAATTCAGTTCCTTATTCGAAGGGATACCACGAAGATCCAGACTTCCGAATTTCGTGGTCGAACGGGCCGGCTCGTTTAAGTTTAGGGTAAGATTTTGACGGAAGATCGCTGTGTCTGCTGACAAGATAAAGTAAAATACAAATACATTGTTTAAAGTTTATTTTTTGTTCTATTCTATTTTTTTTTATCAGATTTTTTTTTTGTTTTGTAATTTTAGCAGGGAAGGTTTCCATGTAGTGAGTGACTTTTGAATTACGTATGTATTTGAATTACTTTTAGCGTTGTTTTATTAAAAATAAAAAACGATACAAATTACCGCAATGCATGCTGAGGAGTCTAGCAAGGAGGATTTTTACGACATCCTGCATAGAGCCTACGTACTCGGAGATTTCAATGCAAAAATCGGGAAGGAAGACATCTTTGGTGGATTAGTTGGAAAGCACAGCCTCCGCCAAGTTACAACAGATAACGGCTTCCGACTAATCAAATTTGCTGCAGCTCGTAATACGGTGATAAGTCGCACTAGGTTTCCAAGACTAAAGATCTACACAGCAACCTGGCGATCTCCGGATGGAGAACAACATCTTGATCGTGAGCACTTTCCTAGGAGCAAATGTCGACTCTGACCACTTTCTGGTAGTGGCTAAGTTTAGAGCTCGACTATCAAACGACAAAAAAACACGTGCGGCCCCGAGAAAGAAGTTCAACATCGGTAGCCTTGGCACTCCAGATAATACCAGAGACCACAGTGAGCGCCTGAGTGAGCGACATTTCGCTGCGCCGGCCGTCCTCCCAAATACCACAGATTTCAACACCTTGTGGAACCAATATCGCGAAATAATAAAAAATGTAGGCGAGATCACCATAGGCTACCAGCCACATCCGAAAAAGAACCCGTCGTATGATGATGAATGCCCGTTATTGAAAAGAGAGACGGAAAATGCACGTTTGCAGATGCTGCAACGGAAAACAAGAGCAGCAAGAGAAGAGTACCGAACAAAAAGAAGAAATGAGAAAAAGACCCGACGAAGGAAGAAAAGAGCATCCGCATCAAAGATCTAGAAGAGTTTCAGGCCAAGAACAACACCCGGCGTTACTTTAAGAGGTAGAAGCAATTAGCTTCTGGTTTAAGAACCGTGACACAGGCTCTTTGAAACAATGAAGGAAACCTAGTCACCGAGGCACGGGAAATTGTAGTTGTTTTCAAGCAGCATTTTCAATAGCTGTTGAATGCGCAAAATGTACAGCGAGCTAATGACAAAAGAGAAGCAAGACCAGTCAATGACGACCCAATCCCAGTCCATAGCACAGACGAGGTAGAAAGAGCAATCCAAAAGCTAAAAAATAACAAGTCTGCCGGGTCGGATGGCATACCTGCGGAACTCTTTAAATATGGAGGAGGTGTTTTGATGAACCGCATGCACCAGGTCATCACCAAAGTGTGGGAGGAAGAATGCATGCCCACTGACTGGTCGATAAGCTCCATATGCCCCATCTACAAAAACTATCCTATTCAAAGTACTGTTTGAGCGTCTTAAACCGTTCTGCAACACGTAAATTGGCATGTACCAGTGTGGCTTCAGGCCAGGTAAACAACGATAGACCAAAATATTCACACTGAAGCAGAAAAGACCAACGAATTTCAAGTCGAAACCCACCATCTTTTCATCGACTTCAAAGCTGCTTATGATAGCATCCACCGCCAAGAGCTTATGATGGCGATGTCTGAATTCGGGATCCCGAACAAACTGATCCAGCTGTGCCGCATGACGCTTAACAATACCTACGCAGTGCAGTGTACAAATGGGTAAGAGCTCATCCGAGCTGTTTCAAACATGCGGACAAGGACAAGAGATGCGCTGTCATGGGCTTTCTTCAACATAGTCCTGAAGCAGGTGTGACCACGGAAAACCCTATCTTCAACAAATCCACCCAGCTCCTAGGCTATGCGGACGACATTAACAACATTGGTCGATCCAAGAGAGCTGTGCTTGAGGCCTTCACAGCGATTGAAGAACAGGCGAAACTTGTTGGTCTTGAAGTGATTGAGGACAAAACAAAGTACATGCTTTCAACACACAAAGCAACATCTGTCCACCGCCTAGGACAAAACGTCACTGTTGGTAGTAGCAATTTCGAGGTAGTTAAGGAGTTCACCTACCTTGGATCAAACATCAATCCTACAAACGGCATCTTAGTGTAGATCCGAAGAAGAATTACCCTAGCGAACCGCTGCTGCTTCGGTTTGGCCAAACAACTGGGTTCAAAACTCCTCACTCGAAAGACAAAGTGTCTGCTACACAAAACATTGATTTTACCACTCCTACTCTACGGCGGCGTCTGGCGCTGGTCGATGAGTAAGGAAGGGGATTTGGTTCTGGGCACTTTCGAAAGAAAAATTCTTCGACGGAGTTTTTGGTCCCGTATGCGACGATGGTGAATGGAGAAAAAGGTACAACCGAGAACTGTATGAGCTGTACCAAGATGTGGATGTAGTCCAGAAGGCAGAGAAAAGACGGCTACATTGGCTCGGTCACATCGAGCTAATGGACGACAAAGCTCCAGCCAAGAAAGTATCCTCTTACCAGCTCCCAGGTTCGAGACGGCAAGCAAGAACGAACGTACGGTACAAAGACCAAGTGACTGCGGATGCAAGAGCGCTTGGTTTCGGCGACTGGAGAGTGCATGCAAGGAACCGTTCACGATGGAAGGCTGCAATATCTCAGGGTGAGATCCGTCAGTGATTATGAGCCGGATAAGTAAGTAAGTAATGTAGTTTAACTTCGTTTAAATGAGTTTCTTGAGTGTAATAAGACCAGGGGCCGAATCGTGTAAGGTGATATGTGACTATCATATCGGTGAAAAAAGGGAATAAGTAGCATTTTTTGTTTTTGAAAACAGAAGAAGAAAATAGATTTCCGTTGGGGTCGAATCAATTTGCTTAAGCTGAAAATCTCTTGAAAGGGTTAGTGGCAATTTATAGCAAAAAGGCTGCAATATCTCAGGGTGAGATCCGTCAGTGATTATGAGCCGGATAAGTAAGTAAGTAATGTAGTTTGACTTCGTTTAAATGAGTTTCTTGAGTGTAATAAGACCGGTTGTCAATCATTTCCTCCGTAATTTATGTTTTAACTCGTCCATGTAATTTTTTATGTTTATTGGGAGTCTGCAAAGCACAGAACTGAAAGGAGCCCGTTTGTCAATTAAAACAATTTACACTTTATTTTAATTATTAACTTTTTTTTAACTTAATCCTTTGCTTCACGTATTAACAGTCTTAACTCTTCCGCGATTGATTTTCCTGAAAGTTGTAAATATTCTTGTTTAGCGACTGGGATAAAAATGCAGAGAAATGGAGATTGGAATATTTAAATAAGACATTGTTTGTTGAATTGATGTTAACACAAAAAGGGTGATGTATTTTGTGTCAAACAAGTAATAGCTCTTACATGTCGTGTCGAAGAAAGCATGTCAAAATTCATGTTCGAAAATAGACATGTATTTCAGACCATCGTTCATGTTAAAAATCAATTATGCAAATTGAATTTGTATATATTTTTTCTATAATCAGTTTTTAAATTTGTGGCAACGGCCAACATTTTACAGAGAATCCTGATACAAACAACTAATTAATTTGTCGGAAATAACTCAAATAGAATCGCTGTCGTTGCACCGAAAACTGAAGTCAGATAAATCCATGGTTGGAATTGTGGTTCGTTGTTAAATGCATTCAACGTACCGTCGTTACTATTGAGGAGGAGAAGTGCATGTCCGGTAACCACATCCATCACACATCCAATTTGATAAAACTTTCGGTTTTGTGTTTGTCCTTTCCCTCTTCCTATGCAGGTACATCCTTTGCCATTAACAATACAAAACATGAGTGAACAACATTGTGTCAGTTTTATTTTAATTAACCTCATACTTGTACTAAAGCCCCGGATGAAGAGAAATGAGAAATGCATTCAACCAAAGAGAAAAGGAATGGTACTTCATCCACCAGAATTTTTTTTGTTTTGGTTCAAGAGGGATGAATAGACATCACGATTTCGGTTTAATGGATGTTGTAAATGGACATGGTCATCATCTGTATCGTAAACGTCGTCATTATGTATATGCTTAAGACAAGGGCAAGACTGTATGCGCTCTGTCGTAACTGGTTTTAGGACAATGACCGTGACTGTTTGCGTAATGTATTTGAGGACACCATTAAACTCTACTTGACTTATGAACAAATTTTATGTTGTGTTTTGGCTCCCAAAATGAATGTTTACATTAGATTGCTGACGTGTTCAATGTTTGGCTGTCGGTAAATAATATTTGTAAATTAATTTCGGTCTGGAAAGATTAGGAAACGCTTTGCATTTTCGAAACAAAAACAAATGCAATAAATTATAGTACGTCAACGCCGTAGTGAAAATGTTATTTGTTTGTTTTTATTTGAGATCAAATATAATAAATTCTTACCCAATTTGCTGGTTTTGTTTTCATCTCGCATCGAATGACTCGATGACGCCTGCGATATTCCACTAGATTCCGTGCTATGCACGAGCAAATTAGTCATATCAGCTTGGTTCATGCGAAGTCGTCTGCGAAGTTTTGGCATATCGAATGGAAGGTCACCCAAGTCTACTGAAGTTGCACTCCCCGATGTACAGGTATCCTATAATATTTTTCAAATAATGTTAATCTCACTTTAAAGTTTTTAAATGCCGTACCTGTTGCAATGTTTTCCTCCTTCTTAGTTTGGGCATATCAAATGGAAGATCTCGAAGGTCTTGTGGAAGCCCCAGTCCGCTAATGGGTCCGATTCCACTGTCTGTCTTTTCGGATGATGGGAAATTCAGCTTTGGTAAAGTGAACTTATGCAGCCCCGACTTCTTGCCGTCCTCGCCACGTGAGTGCAGAGAAATTCCGCTGTCCGAACCTAGAATTTCATCGGCTAAATGTAGTAGCGTCTTATTCGGCGGAGGTCGTCTCTGTTTCTTGAGCATAACCTCAGGAACAGACTGCTGATTATTTTCGGCTTTTTGATCTTCGGGTGATGCGTTCTTTTGGAATTCGGATGCATCAGATGCCGGCTCTTGAGACGACTTATCCGATATTGGGCTCAAGATATGCAACTTGGAGTGTATGACAATTGGCGCACGCAGAGGAAACGCTAGACTCGAGCCAGACTCAGAGCTGTGTGAACTCAACGATGTTGAGTGCCTTGAACCTGAACTGGAAGTACTTCGATTACCTTCACTGGTGCTCGAGCGAAGCGACTCCATGCTGCCACCACTACTCGATGTGGCAATACTTTCAGTCGATGAATAATTATGCTGATGTCGTCGGCCATTTGCCGGCGATGAGTTATTCGACGACGCTTGTGCATGGCCAGCATGGTGGTGGTGACCGCCGCTGCTACCGCCAACACCGCCGCTTTTACGCAGCTCCAGAACTCTGCCAGACTCGAGCACAAATGAACGCGGTCGTTCTGGCCGAGTTCTGGACTTTTCTGCGAAGCTGCTATTCTGGCTATCGATTGAGGTTGCAGCGTGTATGGCGGCACGATGATGGGATTGTATCGGAAGACGAAGATCCTTGAGCCGCGGATGCGCAGCCGGATTCGATGAGGGCAAATTGGGCGCACTCTTGATGCTATTCATGAAAAACCGATCGTGCTTGCTGGGGAATTTCATAGGCAGGGGGGCTGTAGAGGGCGGCGAAGGAGTATACCCGCGCATGGGTAGCTGCGAGCTGGACGTTGTATTGTTCATCTGGTCGACGCTTGTATTGTGATCGATGTGGACGTTCTCGAGATCGTTTGATAAGGCTGACACACTGCCAGCAATGGCACCACCGCTTCCAACAGTACTACTCGAGTTTGCCGAATTGATGGTACCACTAGCAGCCGCTGTCGCTGAGGCATTTGTTTTGTCTTGAATCGCTTGATTCTTTGAGTTTTTGAGGCGTTTGCCTTCAAGTCGGCTGGTCTTGCGATCCGAAAGTGGTTTAGCTTTTGCTGCCGCCGCAGGTGGCACACTATTGCCATTGTCCAGTTGCAGCAGAACAGAGTGGTTGGTAATGCGATCTACCTCGTCCAAGTCATCATCGGATTTGGTGATCTTGCAGTCGAAAGCTGTTTCGTAAAATTGACGTGTACGTCCACCCGACATTTCTCCGTCGTCTTCTTCTTGTTCAGCGTTTATTTCCGGTACTTCGTTAAGATTGTCTACACTGTGTGTGGATGCCGAACAATCAGCACACTCGTGCACACCTTGTGGATGAACATAGAAAATGCTTCGTGGCCGAAAGTACTCGTCTAGATCATCGCCGATAGTTGGTGCGGCACAGGCGCAAACTGCTGGCCCTAGAAGTCTATGCGGCGGCATCGATTGCAATTCACTCTCAAGCGGTATAAACTGGTTCGGTTGCAGTTGAAGCTGTTCGAGTTGATCCCCACCAATAATAAGTCCGCTGACACTTTGGATATTGCAGGTTTGTCGGACAAGTGCCAAAGCTCTAGCATGCCATTCACGACGCTTTTGGCACTCACTGCAATCCGAATCATCCGAAGTACTTGTCGACGGTGTTGTGCAACGAATTATACGGACTCCTTCTTCGGTAAACGAGTATCGCTTCGGAGTGTGTTGTTGCTCTGGATTTTCAGCAGATGTACCTTCGGTTCGTTCGTGGTTTACCTCAGGCACATCGAGACTGGTACTTTTTCGATAGGCGCCTGTTATGACAGGTTGCTGAGTTAGTTGTGGTGGTTCAGATGCTGTTGATTGACGGCTTTTTTGTTTGGTTTCCTTATCGGTTTCTTTGGTTTTTAATAGGTCTGAATAGTAGTATGGCGATGGGTTTCGTTTGCTATTTGCAGTCGCATCGGAGCTTAGTGTTGTAAGCTTTCTAGGGCTTCGGTGTAGTGGTGGCAGAGGTCGAACTAAATCCTCGGAGATACTATCTGGAGAGTTAAGCTCTGGCGCTTTGACAGAATTGGTGTCTTCGTCTGCGGATGACTTTGGAGCCGAAGAGTCTGTGAAGCAATGAGAATGAGTTGTGTTCTAGTTAAGAGCATCGTTTATTAAATTTTGTAAATTAATACTATAGATAGAATCATTGAAAAATTGTCAAAATTTGGAAAAAAAGAGAGAGGGAGAGCAAAAACAAACATTTTGTTTGCTTCTTGACAGGACTGTCACTAATCAAATGAACTTTAGTGTACCGTACACAACAAAATCAAAATTTAAGTCTAATACCCAAATTATTCTGTATTGCATACATTCATGGGCACTCATCATGCTTTGTTTGGATATTTCAATATCAATTTCCCAAGTCATTTATGTCCATATTATATAGGAACAGAACCTTTGCATTGATTCTATTCAATTAGTTATGGATCGACAACTGTTTGCCAGCACTTGCACTGTCAATGTCTGTCCCAGTCTACTAGAACAGCAATCTGCTGTCATGCCATTTCAATGCCGCACACTCTCCAACTCTCTCAAGTCTATTGATAAAAGCAATAACAGCTTCAATTCAAAAGGACTAGGCTAGACCCAAGCAATGGGGTTGATTGGACGCATCACATGTGCTCGAGTGCGGTCAGAATTTTGAATTCAAACATGAGTTGATATGATATGACGTGCCATATGCGCAATATGGGCAGTTTTTTTTGTGCCTGCAGGAAATATGATCCAACTCCAGTAATTAAAATACAAAATAAATATAAAAACAGTGAACATTTAAAGAATCCCTTTTAAGGTGCAAACATAATCGTTTTAGTCCAGCTGGAATCTTACCAACATGATAACTGGCTCATAACGCACACATATCCACTTACCCGAACTATAATTACTGCGTTTATTCTCCTTGCGAGGTTTGCTCTTCTTGTGATAGACTTTTTTCGGTCGTTTGGTATCCTTGGGGTCGGAATAGCCCTCGATTAGTTTAACCGATGCTTTTTTGATTGTATTTGGGAGTGGTGGATGATGATGTGATCGGTGTTGCGATGGCTGATGAGATTGTAAGTGATGGGTTTTGGTCGAAGTGGTGGTGTTAACGTTTCCAGCTGATGCTGATGATGTTGGAGGTTGTGGTGGTGGTGGTGGTAGAGCTGCAGTAGCAACAGCAGCCACAGTTTCAGACGCTCCTCCTACAGCAGCTGATGGTGGTTCTATAAAATTTACCTGAAAAAGAAAGGGGAGACGAAGATTTTAATGATGTATATTACTTAAGCTTAAGTCCGGATGATGAGGCTTGGAATTCTATTTGACAAAGAAGCTTTGAGATTTGAAATTAGGGATGGTTGGAGAATATGTGAAATTAATTTTTGGAAGGGAGAATTGAATGGTTTATTACTTTTGAGGAAAGAACTTAGTTTCGTCACTTCAGCAATTCAAGACGCAGGGCCATCAGCAGCGTAATCTCTTGCAGTTATCTTAACTACAATAATTGGCTGTATGAGGATACAGTCTTGCGAGAATTCATCAATGATAAATGTCTGGAGAATATAATGATAATTGGAGATTTAAATGGCCGCATTGGCAGCTATCAAAATCCTCTCACAAATTACCAACAACAACAACAACAACAACGACAACACCAACAACAACAACAACAACAACAACAACAACAACAACAACAACAACAACAACAACAACAACAACAACAACAACAACAACAACAACAACAGTTCGAAGAAATTCGTAGCTCAAAAGACGATTTAACAAATAATAATGGAAGACTTCTGATCGAGCTTTTCGAAGACTATAGCTTTTTGTGGTAAACGGAGTTTGAAAAGGTGACAAAAATGGTGAGCATACGTTCATAAGGGGACAAGGACAATTAGTTATAGACATCTGTGCAATATCAGGTGAATGGATGGATTCAGTTGACGATTTTGATTTTCTCAATGCAAAGTATTCAGGACTTACCTATAGCTTTAAAAGCGAAGAAGTCGACCAGCTGAGCTCCAATGCTATTCAGAAGCTTCGCTGGGTTGAAAGCAAGGCAGAGAGGTATAAATCACTACTAAACCATCAGTGCAGTCATCTTCCGGTACAAATGCTAACAAGTATCAATGAAATTGAGGAAAGTATAACAAGAGCGTAATGCTGGATCAAACATAAATAACCCCGTTTCATACAACTTTGAATGTGTTTGGTTCGACAAAGACTGCATAAAGCTTTGAAACCTAAAGCTATTTAGATCTAATAACCTCGAGATGTTCAAGACTTTATACTTGCGAACTAACAGGGAATATAAACAGCTAAAAAATAAATAGAGTGGCGCGACAGCTCTTGAAGAGCCAAGGCCTGAGTGGCTTACTTTCTTCAACAATTCTCTGGGTGCGTGTAAAGAATTGAGGGGACCTACAATTTAACGCCGATTCCGAACGGCAAATTTGAGAAGCACGTTTTCATGACAGATGATACTTTTGGAAGTTTTGTCACTTCTTCGCAAAAGGCAGTGCCCGTGAAAGATGAAATAAAAACTATGGGCACGAGTAGGACTCGAACCCACGACGTTCTGCTTAGCAGCCAACACACCTAACCACTGAGCTACGGATGCTACAATATTAACAGCTATGCCAACAAAAAAGACTGCAATATCGGAAAAACTTTGCGAACAAAATCAATCAAGCGAGAGATTCTAAGGAATTCTGGCATAGTGTGTTTGAACTGAGTCTACGTAACCAATACACAAAGAACAATCTCGAAGTTGAAACGATAGCAACTCATTTTAAAATTCTATTGACAGCCGACGAAGGCCTGCACTCCTTCTAGTGATGGCCTTAACAGTTATTTTTGAGTAATTGTTATTAGGCCCGGTGCACACACGCGATTTTTGTCGCGGCGATATCGCTGCGATATCGCAACTTTTCAGTGCACACTTGCGACATTTACCGCAGGTTTCAATCTTTTTAGTTTGAGTTTTTTCTTTCAAGCACTTCTTTTTTTTTGACGATCATGGTATTCTTCTACCGTTACATTCCATATTTGTGGAAATTTTTTAATTTCGTCAATGAAAAGCTCAATATCAAAATCACCATCATCCATATTTTCACTTTCAATTCTATCAAAACTCGCGGTAAAAATCGCATGTGTGCACTGCACAATAGAAAACAATGTAAAACAAGACACAAATGCGATTTTTGTCGCCGCGATGTCGCTGCGATATCGCAGAAACTTTTGCGACATTTTACCGCAGAAATGTCGCAGAAGTGTCGCTGCGATATCGCAAGTATGTGTGCACCACTCCATTTGATTGTGAGTACTTTATGTCGTAAAAGCGATATCGCAGCGATATCGCCGCGGTAAAAATCGTGTGTGTGCACCGGGCCTAAGAGTTACTCAGTAACGGTTATCCATATACTTATACGGAAATCCTAACCTCAGGAAAACTGAATTCGTATTTCCTAGAATGGAAAGTATTATTATTCCAAACCCTTTTTTCCTACATTCATAAAAAAATAATGCATCTACCTCTAACTTGACATCTTTTTTCGTTTTCTGAAAATTTCGCGTGTATCTAGTTAATTTGTTCTGAGTAACTTGTTCCTTCAGTTACTAGTTATTCTGAGTAACCGTTCCTTCAATAACTAGTTATTCTGAGTAAAGCAACGGTTATTCTGAGTAACGGTTATTCTGAGCAACGGTTATTCTGTGTAACAGTTATTCTAAGTAACCGTTATTCTGAGTAACGGTTATTCTGCGTAACCGTTACCGAATAACTGTTAAGATCGATATTGAATAACTAGTTATAGCAGTTATTCACGAATAACACGTTATCGGTAACGGTTATTGATATATCGCCCACCTCTAACTCCTTCAGCTATGCAATGAAGTATGAACAAGTTCCCGATCAATTTACGAGAGCTCGAACAAACACAATATATACGTCTGTTTTGTTGTATTCAAAGCAGCTTTTGACACAGTGAATAGGCAAGCATTAATTTATAAATTAACATCACTGGGAATCTCAAGGAAGCTCTTAGAAGTTTATTCCAAACTAATCGCCACATCAAGTGCAGCTGTATGGGATTGCACCAATGTGTCTGGCTGGCTTAGCACATCTGCAGGAGTTCCACAGGGATGTATACTTAGCCCCTTACTCGTTTTACTATACATTGATGCCGATATTCTTCCAGCAGGAGTCAGCTTTGCTGGCCAGCTTATAAAAGTGCTATTCTATACAGATGATTTGGTTTTGCTAGCGGATAATCTCTTCCCTCTCCAACTACAATTAAACAAACTTTAATCTTTCTGCAACTAATGGGACCTTAAAATCATTGCTTCAAAAACAAAAGTTATGATCTTCGAAAGTCGGAATCGCACTAGACAACGTGAAGAAAATTAGAAATTGGGAAGTGAGAGTATCGAAGTAGATCAAAATTTCAAATATCTTGGCATAACCATCTCTTTCAATCTTAACTTTGATACCCATGCCAGACAGAAAAGTCAGGACGCCAAGCTGACTCTTAATCTGATGTGACCAAATCTCTTCGCAAATCCAAACTCGAACTTGTTTCTAAATACAAAATATTCGATGCAACTGTAAGCACATGCTTGTGCTACGGAGTGCAAGCCTTTGGTATCTCACCGATTGAGAAATTCAAGAAGACACAGACTTACTCTTTTAAGCGTTTGTTTAGACTACCAAACTCTACGTATGCCATTCATGTCGAATCGGGTTTGCCACCTATATACATTCGAAATTTAAAAGTCCACTCTACCTGTACTCTGACTACCTTGTCAGAGTTATGCGTAGAAATGAAAACAGTCTTCACAGAAAAATCATAGAAGGACTAATGACGCCTCTCCTTTCAGGGAATGGAATCAGATGGCCTTATCACACAGCCTTGCAATGCCAACATCTACAGCTAATGTGGGAGAATGGAAAGATATGTTTAAGAGGGTGATTGCTAAGGTTGACAAACAAATATTCAATTAACATATCATTAGAGCCTGCTCTTCAGAGTCCACAGTAGTCTACAAAATGCAATCATCTAACGCTAACAGAAAACAAGTATATTTCGATAACTGTTTTTCTGCGGAAATTATCAGCGAGACTTCAACTACTGGATCTCAATTTTATCCCGCATCGTAATGATAGAAAGCAAACTTGTGATCTATGTAACAGAAGGGAAGTTGAGAATGTGAACCAGTTCAACGCAGTCTGTCCTATCCTGTAGGAGATAAGTAGAAGCTTCCTCAATCAAAACGATCTTTACGAGATTCCGAATGCGATAGCATTGCGAAACCATCAACAAGGTCTTGGAGTTGCTGCCTTTTAAAAAAGAAATTAGTATTATTTCCCTTACAACTTATAATATATTGGGGATGAAATTCTTCGAATGTTTTTCTCGAATTCCCTCCACACGTTTTCGGTTTCCAGGATTTCTAATTAATAAGTCAAATTGAAAGGAAAACTTCCTTCAAAATAGCCCGAGAGCTAAAAAATCATCTTCGCTGTCAATTTGGTCTTAATCACTAAACGCGCTGCACTCACCATTAAGTGTTCATCTCTATCCGCCTCCGGCGCAATGTCAATAATTAACAATAATCTAATAATTCTCTCAGTCTTCATTCTTTAAAGTACATCACCGTTGAGATGTGATGTAAATCGGAGTCGTGTGGCTTGCCCTGGAATACTATATTATCCTGCCATGAGTCGCTCTCGTATAGCTCCTTCAAATGGCCAGCACTTTGTTCTAATTATTTCCAAATGAGATTTTCTTGTAAATTGTAAATTTTAATTTTTTTTTTTTAGCCAAAACAACGCCGACTCTTCAGATTTTTCTTACTTCAGGCGATGGGGTACATTTAACCACCCCACTGTGTATGATTCTATTTGGTAAAAGAAATAAGAACAAAACACCAAAAACGGCCGCGCGTAGATAATAGGAAGAGTGAAGAAAAAGAAAGTGAAGTTGTTGGTTTTCTTACCCCAAGAGAGATGTGTTCAGCTCGTAAATTAGAGAATATTCTATTTAATTAAACAAAGTTGTAAGTTTAATTGCCAGGAATGTAAAACAGCTTCAAACACCAAAGTCAATATACATACCTTCGGCTGTGGGTTTCTTTTTTCTTGATTTTGAGGGGAAAAAGGTGTAAATGGAAATGAAAAACTTTACGCTCGAGAGATTTTGAAAAGTCGAAAACGATTCTTGTGTCTAAAGCGAAGGCAAAGCTCCTTGACATTAAACTGGCGCGAGACGCGCAGCCGATTATGTCGTGTTGGAATTTCGTGTTACCTAATTAAGTTTTTACCTCTTATTAACTTTGAAAATGTCTTTTTTGAGATCATTTAAAAATAAATGAAGTAAGAATGTAGCTTGAAAAAAAGGGACATGCTTAAAGTAAATTAATAAATACAACAAAAAATACTAAAGGAGTTCAAACTGATTAAATCACATATCAATTCATTCAACTTAAAAAAAAAACCACAAGGCACTTCAAAGTCACACTGCCACCCCTCCAGAAGTGGTAGGCATTAAAAATGTATCAGCAAATGGCCAACAGCAGCAGAAAGGTTATGATTACGAATGAATATCTTTTCATACATTGATACACGCACTTGGCGTCCGACAATCTTACTCCAAACCAACTCTTCGTCCCAGACAAGCCGTTTTGTGAACTAATTTCAAATGTGAATATGATTAAATTCTCAAGCAAGCCAATAAGTTCAATGCAATGCCCGAATAAATAAAAAAGAGTGGCGCGACAGCTCCTGAACAGCCAAGGCCTTATTAGTGGCTTACTTTCTTCAACAATTATCTGGGTGTGTGTGAAGAATTGAGGGGACCTACAATTTAACGCCGATTCCGAACGGCAAAGTTGAGAAGCACTTTTTCATGACAGATTGATACTCTTGGAAGTTTTGTCAGTTCTTCGCAAGAGGCAGTCCCGTGAAAGATGAAATAAAAACTATGGACACGAGTAGGACTCGAACCCACGAAGTTCTGCTTAGCAGCCAACGCACCTCACCACTGAGCTACGGACACTATGTAATGCCCGAATATGCCCGAATGTTATTTCAATAATAAAATTTAAAAGTCACGAGTACCTTCTTCATTGTGTGGACAGACTGTAGGGAGTTTTCTCCACCAGAGATTGGCATTTTGTTTACGAATAAATGCACAAATAACGTCTATACTTAGGTACTTACTTACGGTGAAGGTACAGTCCGTTGTGGGCTTGGGTCTCAATCAACAGTCTCCGCCAATCAGCTCGGTCCCTAGCTAGCTGCCTCCAGTTTTGCACTCCAAGTTGATTGAGGTCCTTTTCCACTTGAGTGCGCCACTTGAGTCGTGGTCTTCCTCTCTTCCTACGTCCCTCAGGAACAGTGTCGAAGACTTTCCGGCCCGGAGCATTAGTGTCCATCCGCTCTAAATGACTGAGCCATCTAAATCCCTTGTTGACCTTGACCCTTCTGGCTAGGTCCATGTCGTTGTACAACCCGTAAGTTCGCTGTTATATCTTCTTCGCCATTCCCCATCAATGCACACGGGGCCAAAGATGACCCGTAGAAGTTTCTCTCGAAATAGCCTAAGGCACATTCATCCGATTTTGTCAAGGCCCATGCTTCTGCACCATACAGCAGGACTGGGATGATAAGGGTGTTGTACAATTGTACCTTAGTTGCTCGAGAGAGGGCTTTTCCACTCAATTTCTTCTCAAGAACGTTGTTAAGGAAATCGCATGACAGTGCATCGCCTTGTCTGTATCCTTTTTTGACGTCGAAAGATTCCGTAAGCTCGTTGCCCACCTTGATGGAGCAACGTGAGTTCTCCAACGTCATTTTGCACAAGCGAACGAGCTTGGCAGGGATGCCAAAATTAGACATAGCTTTATACAGTTTGTCTCTGTAGATGCTGTCATACGCGGTCTTAAAATCGATGAAAAGGTGGTGGGTATCGATTTGAAGGTCTTTTCCAAGATCTGCCGCAACGTGAAATTCGGTCGATGGTTGATTTTCCTGGCCTGAAGCCACATTGATAAGGACCAATCATATTGTTGACGAAAGGCTTCAGACGTTCAGATATTACGGCAGAGAGAATCTTGTAGGCGATGTTACTACGTACGCTGATTCCTCTGTAGTTTGCGCAGTTTGCTGAGATTCCATTCATCGGGCATGCATTCCTCTGACCATATCTTACAGATGATTTGGTGCATGCTCCTATCTAAATCGTCGTCGTGTTGGATTTCAGCCGTGATATTGCCGTTCTTACTTCTTCTAAGCCGGGTTCACGGAATTGTTGACTGTCATCGTGTCCGATGGAAGGCTCCTGCCTGACGGCGGGATTTTGTTCATCGTCGCCATTATACAGTCTACAGAAGTGGTCTTTCCGAATCCCCAGCACTGACTGCGATTCTTCTAAGATGTTCCCCTGTTTATCTCTGCAGGCATTGGTGCTTGCTCGATGACCTTTCGCTAGCTGTTTTATAGAGTAGCGCGACAGCTCTTGAAGAGCCAAGGCTTAAGTGGCTTACTCTCATCAACAATTCTCTGGATGCGTGTGAAGAATTGAGGGGACAAACAATTTAACGCCGATTCCGAACGGCAAAGTTAAGAATACTGATACTATTATACTCTTGGAAGTTTTGTCAGTTCTTCGCAAGAGGCAGTACCCGTGAAAGATGAAATAAAAACTATAAAAACCACCAAGCTACGGACACTACTTCTGTTTTAACTTTCGATAAAACTTTCGAACTTCATTCCTGCTGTTGGCTCTCTCAACATCTTCGATCTGACGCTTCTCATGCTCTCTCTTTTTACTCCTGAGAAGCCGGCGTTTCTCTCTCCTCTTTCGTTCGTAGAGCTCACGAGCAGCGTTATATACGTGAAACGAAAATTGATGACTTGTAATTAACAACAAATATTGAGAAACAAACAAGAGTTTTCCTCCTCGTCAGCAATATCACCCATAGCAACCTCTCTACAAAGGTAGCGTGGTACCATTAAGTATATCTGAATTCGATACTTAGGCTCTCAAACTCTATCGCTCTTGTGATTGACTGAGGAGAACGGCTAACGACGATGCGATGTTATGATGGGCATGGTGCATGGACAATGAGAATAGTCTAGTCGGTGGTCGTTGGACGATGCGATGGGATGAAAATTAATTTCCCTTTCATATTGTCACATTAAGTTGATGTCATTTGTCATTCAAGATGGCCATATAGATGACTGTATAGATAAAGCTCATTTCACCTGCAAAGAGCATTGTGCTATCAGTTTCGTCTCCCTCTCCATCTCCATCAACATTATAAGCAACATGGTAGGTTACAAGGCTGGACTTATTTATGAAATTGTTTGATTTTGTTTTATCATTACTAAATGGTCCAAAAATTTGAAGCTCTCCCAAAGACACAAATAATTAATGCCAGAGGGTTATAGGGACTATCCGTCTCTTGTTTCAATCAACTTCCAGGAATCTATCGAACAGAGGAAGCTATTTCTTTCGTATGAGGATTAAAAGGCTCTTAAAAAAAGTTAAAGCGAGTTTCGCTTCGAAGGCCCATTTGACATTAAATCCACGCCTTTACTTTCACCCTTATGGCAAGCCGTACCAGAATTATTATATTTTTCTCAAACTCTCTCCCCAAACAAAAAACAGCAAAGAGCAATCTTCATTCTTCAGTCTTAACAATGGGTCCTGTGGTAACAATAGGACATTATATGGCTGTGGCTAGGCTAGGCTATGCCATGCCAGCCTGCCAGTCTGTGTATCTTTTCACTTTGAATGGAGCATTATTTTTTTGTCGATACGGCAGTAGAAGAAGCTGACAGCAGTAATGGCGGCAGTACGGAAAGTATTCGTAAAATAGGGAACAACGGCGGCGGCGGATGAAATTTCAGTTGAAGCATATTTCATGTGGCATTAAAGTTGCCGCACAATTTAAATACTTTTGACAAAGCATTTTCTCCTCTTCCTCAAACGAACTAAAAATAGCAGTAGCAATGCAAGTTCGGTTGTGTTTATAATTTATGTAGGTATTTAGTCTTTTGGTTTGGGTTTGGGTTTGGGTGTCATTTTGAAGGGTAGTCCCGGTCTTAGTTTGAGGTCTACAGGCTCGACTCGAGGGCTGACAGGATTGCTTTGTTGCCGCATATAACATACCAATCGCTTATGGACCACTCGTGATACTTCTATAATAATGAACGGAACAATTCGCCTGCAACCAACTCACTAATAAAAAAAAAAGACTAAAAGATGTGACATGTCTTTATGTCCGTACACATCCATATTTATGACCTTAAGATTAATTCCTCCAAGTCGATCGGAGTTGGGAAATTCATTACGTGAAAAAGACATAGAACAGGGTTAAAATCAGTTCCCTTCCTTGTAATGGAATGCAAATGATTCGAAAGCAATGAACGGGTGAATCTGTGTTTATTCCTTATTTTGTTCAAAATTTTTCATCATGATTATATTCTTTCTTTTCAGTTGTCACCTGCAGATTTGGCAGAGTGAGTTATGTCTGTTCCCTTGCTGGTGGTGTCTGTTGGGATGAAAATGTTTTGCCTACACTCTCCTCTTTTAATGGAGAGCCTTTAACCAAGATGAAGAAGTTGTTCGCGTTGAGGGTATAGGAACTGTGGTCTGTCGGCTTTGGGGATAAGCGAAATGGAGTTTTATTCTCTCTTCCCTTTGACAGACATATGAAGAAGATGGATTTATGAGTTCTCACTTTTTTAAAAGAAGTATTGTCAGGAAAGTTTTATTTCGGTTTGGAAAAGTTTGACTTAAAAATGACACAACGACTTAGTTTATTTTAAAAACCGCAGAAAATTTGAAAAGAAGTATATTTGGTTGCGAGTAGAAAAAAAAATTGAAATAGAACTTTGAAGACATTTTCCTTGGAACTGAAACAATGAAAAAAAGATTATAATGATTATCTTTCAAAGAATTTTGAAGAACATTGAATTCTTTGAAGCAAGTGACAAATAAGGCAGTGACAAAGGCGGTGGGGTAAATTTTTAATTAAATGCTTTGGATTCTTATTTGAAGAAGATCTTTTAGCGTGAGTGGGGAATTTTTTGTTTAGTTGAATTATGGAGGTTGGGTTGGCTTTTAATAAGTTCACTTGTTTTGACTCTTTGAAAAGATGAACTTGTCTCTGGGCAAACGAATGGGTTATCCAGTATAGTGACGACAATAATCTTGAAACGAATCAGGTATTGGTGGGAATTCACACCCTTTGTTGTAAAAGTACACTGACAAATGTTATTAGTAAAATTGCTACGAATACCATTCATACCAGAAAAACTCGTACATTGGCCGAATATTGGTAGATTGTACGAAGCTTTTCTGTAATAAGAAAAAATAAGAATACGAATATATTAGTAAATTTTGATAAAATTTTTGGTAAAAATACATACATACATACATACGATTTTATTCGTGTATTGGACTAAATCATTAGTACATCATCGTGTACGAATGGTTTCGTAATTTTTTCAAATTAATACGTAAGATTTACTAATGCATTTTTTAAATGTACAAAGCAATGAATTAATGCTTTTGCTGATTTTACGAATAGGGAGTAAATAGTACGAAGTATTAGTAGAATGAACTAATGCTTTTGCTGGTTTTACGAATAAAGAGTAAATAGTACGAAGTATTAGTGAAATAAACCAATGCTATTGGTAAATCTACGAATCGAGAGTAAATAGTACGAAGTATTAGCAGAATGTACTAATGCTCTTTGTAAATGTACGAAAGGAAACGTAAATATTGTCATTTCATTCGTACAATGTTTAGTGCATCTTTTCAAGCTGGATTCTATTGGCTTCACCATCTTTACAATTGCTGTTCATCGAGCTTGAGAAGAATTTCCATGGGGTAAGAAGAGTTGGTAATGCTCCGGCTCGTAGAGTCTTCGAATCCAACCCGGAAGGACGTCGCAGAAGAGGAAGACCGCAACTCCGGTGGAGCACACAGGTTGTAGAGGATCTGAACCAACTTGGCGTGCAAAACTGGAGACAGTTAGCCAGGGACCGAGCTGGCTGGAGAAGTTTGTTGGGTGAGGCCCTGGTCCGACCTGGTTGTTGGTAGCTTAAGGACCCCCCTACAAAATGAATTTCTATTTTTTCATTGCTCTATCCCACCTTTACGCCCTTACAAAGTGAATTTCTATTCTTTCTTTGCTCTATCCCGATTCCCGGCAAGTATTGAATTAAACGCCAAAATAACACACGGTAGACGAAGACCATGATTCATCGATTCAATTTGGGGTGTGAACCATTCAGGAAGAGTTGACAAAAACTCTTCAATAGATGTAAGTACACTAGATCTCCCCCTGACTGGGACTTATACAAACAAGCTCTAAAGCAATATAAGAAAGATGAGTTCTCATATGGTGGACCGCACTTGACAAGATGGTATATCTAAATAAACTTATCAAAGCCCAGCGGTCAGCAGGTATGTGCATCACAGGAGCACTTCGCTCAACACCAACAGCAGTCTTGAAAGTACTTTTAAACCGAACGCCCTTGACATCTTCTCCAAAATAGCGGCAGCAAACTCATGCGTAAGGCTTAAAGCCACCTCTCAATGGATCAGTAATAACATTGGTCATACTACTATCTTAGACAACTTCAGATCTATCCCAGATCGCTTAGACTATACCATCCCAAAAATGGTATTCGATAATAGCTTTCAAGTTTCAATCCCTTCAAGATCTTCTTGGGAAGAAGAGAGAACCCTGGAAGACAATACGGTAGACTTCTATACAGACGGTTCAAAGACCGATTACGGCGTTGAAAGTTGTATCTATTCTAAACAACTGAATCTCAGTCTATGATCAAGACTTCCCAATCAGTGTAGGCAGAAGTAATGGCGATTAAAGAGGCATTATCCTGGCTCAAAGAAAACGTTATATCTCGCAAGGATATACGTATTTTCTCGGACAGCCAAGCCGCTCTCAAATCTGTTGCGTCTGTCTCCACAAACACTCAAATAGTCCACGACTGTCGATCATCTCTGAATGAGATGACGGAACAGTTTAATATTCACCTGATTTGGGTGCCGGGTCACAGAGACATCCCGGGAAATTGCAAGGCCGATGAGCTTGCCAAAAACGGAACACTTCTGCCTACTGTTAGACAAAGACATAACATAGCAACACCACTTGCTGCATGCAAATATCTTCTCAAACAATATGCTCTAGAATAAACAAATGCTAGATGGTCATAGATGGTGCCTATTGTTTCGCTTTTTACTTGCATATAGAATATATGGCAAGTATTGAATTCGTAAAACAAAAAAAAATTGAGATGAGGATGAGATATGACATTACGATAAAAGAGAAGTCGAAAAAAGTGGGTCCGGCGATTCCGTCTGTCTGTCTGTCTGTCGGGAAGTTTACAGGCATCTACAGCCTTAACTAGTGGTCCGATTGACTTCAAATTTGAAAATTAGAGGTTTGAGCATAAACTCATATCCCAGTTTTGTTCATGTACTTTGTGTAAAAAAAAATGTTTGTATTGCTCCAAAACGGGACCTCCCATAGATTAGTTATTAGATTTTCTCGAAAAATGAAAGTCCGATCAGCGTAAGTTTTTTTTTGAAAGTACGTATATATTGTTCAAATAATATTTTGTATTCAAAAAAATTTCAAATTTTGTTTTTGGACTTTTAAAAAATATTTTTAATTTTTTTGTTTCAAAATTCTGTATGTCAAAAACGGATCATTTTTAAAAATTAAAATTCAAGTATAATATGTATATTTACATGGTCTTGAAAACTGCATACCCAGATTAATTTTAAGGCATTTTTGAAAAATTTTATATATAAAAAATTAATTAAAAAAAAACAAAATTCAATAAATCAAGAATAAGGTTTGAATTTGTTTGGCATTTAAATTTTTGGAATTAAATGTATTTACGGGCTAAATTTTCAAATTTTAATTTTTTAAATAAATTCTAATTATTTTTATATATTGAGTGTTAACTACTTGGTGAACACCTTTACGGGCTACTTCGACTTATTTGAAGCCCAGGCCGTAAAAGGAGCGGTTTTTCCGGCTCTTGCACTTGGAGTCACATCAAGTGCCTGGTACTCCAGGTTGGGGGTTGTGCGTTGGGGTGACTTCCCGACCACGTAGACAAAATTTTAGTTGCGAAGCAACAACAGGCCTCGGAAACGGACGGATACACTGATGACGACCCAAGCAAATGTACAAAGGACAACGATTTTCGGATATGCAAGTGGAATGTTAGGTCCCTTAATAGACCGCGTGCTGCCGAACAGTTAGCGGAGACCCTCAACTGCTACAAAGCAGATATTACTGCTATCCAGGAAATGCGATGGGATGGACCGGGCAAAAGGAGGATGAAAAACTGCGACATCTACTATGGTTATTGTTACCGAGAGCAACAACAGCGACTATGTGGATGCGGATTCGTCGTGGGAAGCAGACTCAGGCAAAAAGTCTTGAGCTTCAAATGTGTGAGCGAACTCATCACGACAATCCGAATCAAGGCTAAATTCGGCAACATCAGCCTAATATGTGCGCATGCCCCCACAGAAGAGAAAAAGGACGACACCAAAGACGAGTTCTACGAGCTCCTCGACAAAACATACGAGCAATGTCCTAGTTATGACATTAAAATTGTCCTCGGCGATTTTAACGCAAGGCTGGGAAAAGAGGACATCTTTGGTGGAACGGTCGGAAAGCACAGCCTGCACGACACCACATCCGATAACGGATTCAGGCTGATCGATTTTGCTGCGGGGCGAAATGTTGTGGTAGCAAGCACCTGGTTCCCTCATCTCAACATCCATAAAGGTACATGGAGATCTCTGATCAATCAACCGTCAACCAGATTGATCACATTGCGATCGACGGAAGGCACTTGTCCAGCATTTTAGATGTTCGAACTTTCCGAGGAGCTAACATCGACTCGGACCACTACCTCGTCGTAGCCAAGGTGGTGCTACGAATATCCCGACAACGGCCAAAACAAGGAAATGCTGCAAGAAAATTCGACGTCGGACGGCTACAATCGCAAGAGATCGCCAGATCATTCTCTGATCGAGTGTCAAGTAACCTCTTAAGGAGTCCTATGCCGCCAACATCAAGTATCGAAGACCAGTGGCAACATTGCCAAAGAGCAGTTAGAGATGCCGCCTTTAATGTGCTGGGTTTCACACAGCCACCAAAACGTAACCCCTGGTTTGATGAAGAATGCAGGCAGGCCCATGCAGCCAAGCAGGAGGCATACAAAGCGGCGCTGCATAGAAGGACAAGAGCTGCTCGTGAGCTCTACGAGCAAAAGAGGAGAGAGGAACGCCGGCTTCTCAGGAGGAAAAAGAGAGAGCATGAGAAGCGTCAGATCGAGGATGTTGAGAGAGCCAACAGCAGGAATGAAGTTCGGAGGTTTTATAGAAAGGTTAAACAGCTGGCTCAAGGTCATCGAGCAAGAACTGATGCCTGCAGAGATAAACAAGGGAACATCATAGTAGAATCGCAGTCAATGCTGGGGATTTGGAAAGACCACTTCTGTAGATTGTATAATCGGCGACGACGAACAAAACACCGCCGTCAGACAGGAGCCTTTCATCGGACACGATGATAGCCAACAATTCCGTGAACCCGACCTAGAAGAAGTGAAAACCGCAATATCACGGCTGAAATCAACAAAGCCGCTGGAGCAGATGGACTAGCTGCTGAGTTGTTCAAAGCAGCAGGCGACGAGCTAGATAGGAGCATGCATCTGTAAGATATGGTCAGAGGAATGCATGCCCGATGAATGGAACCTCAGCATTGTTTGCCCGATCCTGAAAAAGGGAGATCCTCTAAACTGCGCCAACTATAGAGGAATAAGTCTACTAAACATCGCCTACAAGATCCTCTCTGCCGTAATATGTGAACGTCTGAAGCCTTTCGTCAACAATCTGATTGGTCCTTATCAATGTGGCTTCAGGCCAGGAAAGTCAACCATCGACCAAATTTTCACGTTGCGGCAGATCTGGAAAAGACCTATGAACTCCAAATCGATACCCACCACCTTTTCATCGATTTTAAGGCCGCGTATGACAGCATCTACAGAGACGAACTGTACAAAGCTATGTCTAGTTTTGGCGTCCCTGCCAAGCTCGTTCGCTTGTGCAAAATGACGATGGAGAACTCACGCTGCTCCATCAAGGTTGGCAACGAGCTCACGGAATCTTTCGACGTCAAAAAGGATTCAGACAAGGCGATGCACTGTCATGCGATTTCTTTAACATCGTTCTTGAGAAGATAGTGCAGAACTCCAACGTCAACACCAGAGGCACTATCTTCCAAAAATCTGTTCAACTTCTCGCGTACGCCGATGATATTGATATAATGGGAAGAACACAGCGTGATGTCAATGGCGCCTTTGTGAGAATTGAGACAGAAGCGGCAAAAATGGGTTTAGCGGTAAATGAGGGAAAAACGAAGTATATGCTGTCTTCGAGGAAGGACACCCAACACTGACGGCTCGGGCAGAACGTCACAATAGACGCGTATAACTTCGAGGTAGTAGAGGAGTTTGTCTACCTAGGCTCCGCTATAAACACGGGCAATAACACCACCGCCGAGATCAGACGAAGAATAACTCTTGCTAATCGCTGTTTCTTTGGGCTTAGAAAGCAATTGAGTGGAAAAGCCCTCTCTCGAGCAACTAAGGTAAAACTGTACAACACACTCATCATCCCAGTCCTGCTGTATGGTGCAGAAACATGGACCCTGACAAAATCGGATGAAAGTGCCTTAGGCTGTTTCGAGAGGAAAGTTCTTCGGGTCATCTTTGGCCCCGTGTGCATTGAAGGGGAATGGCGAAGAAGATACAACAGCGAACTTTACGGGTTGTACAACGACATGGACCTAGCCAGAAGGGTCAAGGTCCAGAGACTCAGATGGCTCGGTCATTTAGAGCGAATGGACACCAATGCTCCGGCCCGGAAAGCCTTCGACACTATTCCCGAGGGACGTAGGAGGAGAGGAAGACTGCGACTCAGGTGGCGCACTCAAGTGGAAGAGGACCTCAATCAACTTGGAGTGCAAAACTGGAGACGACTAGCTAAGGATCGAGCTTGCTGCAGAGCCTGTTGATTGAGGCCCAAGTCCACAACAGACTGTAGCGCCTCCTTAAGTAAGTAAGTAAGAGTTTTTTTTGTGAGTTAAGTGTAAGCTGTAAGTAAGAGTGTAGTCAGAATTGCTGAAAGCATATCTCTTATATAAGCACTACTTTTTGCAATTTTTGGAACATAGAAGTAATCATAAATATTTAGTTTTAGCATGCAGGAGCAAGTTCGCACGACCCAGTCGTGCTTATTTTTTTAATTGGCCCCCAAACACTTCATTTTTCACACTACAACTTTTGTTTAATTCACCAAACTATTTTTTGTTATTTTTTTACTTAGTTTTTCGATCACTTCGCCCCACTATTACTTCGCATTTGTTTCTTTTGTTTTTTTAGTTGTTTTGCATTTCCGTTACAACTGAGTTATTTGGTCTTAGTTTATCTCGTTAACGGTTGTTTCGCCTTTTGTTTAATTTGATTCAAGGTTGTTTTGTTAGTCTTATTGGGATCGATGATAAGAATTTTAAGAGAAATTTGGCCAAAAGGTAAGCAATCAATTCATGTTTTCGTTTGATGCGTGATTACAGAATTTTTAAACTTGAACAGTGAACTTGAAATTTTCATTCAAACTAACTTTGGGCTCAGTTTCTATTTTCGTTTAATATTGTTGTATTATCTTCTATGATTTAAAATATTCAGTATAACACTTTAAATTGTTAAGAACTTGGCGTTCTTGTAGATCTCATTACTTTTGGTGGCTGACTCTTTACACAGTGTTGTTCGCTCATAAGAGAACTTGGCTCTTTTTTTTTACATTTTATGTTTTTGTTCTGATAATGATTTAAACGATCGATAAATAAAATAAAACCGAAAATCTTTAAGCAATGCAACCTACTCATTAAAGATCAGTAATTTTTTTACGAACATTTTGAAGTAAAATAATTCAAGACATATTTTTTTACATTTCTATTAGGTTCCTGCATCATTACAACTCAAATGATTACATCATCATAAATCTGACTGCCTCCACTAAGATTTTATGAAAGCGATGTCCTTTCCTTCCTTTCTAAACCAGGAAGCCCCTAATAGATACCACAAAATATTTCTTTGAAATATTGTATCCCTAAAAAATTCTTTGAAGATAACAATTTTTTTATTGCTGACAAAAGAACTGATCTTTTGTGAAAATGGCTAAGAAATTCCCTATCATTAGAAGACATCTTCGAGAATCAAAACGTATTTATATTTGCTTTCCATAACGCTCTACAAAACTGCGGACTCAGCATCCCCTTGTACCGTTCACAGTGAAAAGTTGATACAAATTGAAAAATAATTTCCAATACAATTTTGTGCAGACAGATCGGAATTTGATTTTTTTTGCTGATGATGCTGTGTGCCAATAGGAAACGTTTGAGGAAAGGATAATCCTCTTGAGTAAGTTTTATCGTCAAGTAACAGGTACACAAATTTTCCGTCTACTCATCTTGATAAAATATTTATTTTTGATTATCAATGGAAGGCGTTTTCTTATACCTACTATTTGACTGGTGCGCTTCCGTTTTGATTCCATTGAAATTAATAAAACGGAAGCCGCCTTTGTGTGAGTTTCCAGTTTCCACTTGAAAATTCTTTTAGATTTTCTAACAAAAAAAAAAAAAAACGCCCGTAGCGTACCAAGTGGAAGAAAAAAAGCTAAATATTTTGTACACAAACAAAATTACATGAAATAATAAAGCAGACGGGTAATCCTGGAAAGAGAGATAAGGGATATGGCAATAACTCTGATGTCTGATTCACAACGTTTTAAAAGGGGTGCTTTGGTTTTTTTTTTTTTTTGGAAAGCTTGCTTTTGCCCCGGAGCGGAGCTATGAATCAGATTTGGTGTGGCACACATCCGCATCACCCTATAATATCCTCGTCATTGCCGATATGATGGAATGAGAGATAATAAGAAGATTTTCACCACGGCAACCAACTGCCATCACTCTCAGCATCCAAGGGCGGACTTGACACGGACTTGACATCGTTCAAAGCTTTCTGTTATCTTTACTAAATTATGTTGTGCAGTTTTCGTGGGGTCGGACTTTTCAACGGCACAACCAAAGCCTAGGGCGTCAAAGTTGAGAGAAAAAAAACACTATTTGAGTTTTTGTTCATCTTTGCAGTAGCCCCATCTAGAAACTCTATGAACGAGTCCGTCCCTGGCAAACATGACTTCAACACGAGAATGCAGTCCATAAGGAGCAAGCGAAACTTCTGGCAAAAACAACTCAAGCTCGAGTCATAAAAATGAAGTAGGCACTTTCACCATGTTGCTTGCTTGCTCGTGAATCCTGAAGTCCTGGTATGTGGAGCAATGGTTATGGACTATGATTGTTGTGAATGTGATTAAGGGTGGAAGAGACTGGTTTCGAATTTAGACAAATGTTAAGTATGAAGCTCGTCTGCCAAACAGTGGAGTTTCAAAAGTATTCAAATAATGCAAAGAATTTTTTCATTATCAAAAAATATTATTACTTTCATTTTCAAGAGCCGTACGTTGGCGTTGTAGTCATCGTCATCACTCCGTTGTCGGTTAGTACTTATGATTGAACTTGAACCGCTTGAGTTCGTTTTCTGTACTGGTTAAGTTAAGCTAAGGCTCCACTAATTAGATTTATCTAAATTGTTCATTTGGCTTGGGCTAATGGTATAAAATGCTGTTGAATGGGTGTGTAGTGTGTAAGGAGGAAAGATGTGCGACTACTTGAGATATCGTCATGGTTTTCGTTCGGGAAGAAATTGTTTGGGAGGTGGAGATGGTATGATTGCGTTTGGGGGTTTATTCTTTACGTAAAATAAGATCTTTTTGGATCATAATTGCTAGGCATGTGGTTTTTTCAATTTATTAAATAAACATTTGTCAGTATACTTTTCTACCAAAAAATCAATCGGTCAAAGCACCAACGTTGACAATTTTAAGTCTAAAAGGAAGAAGTTGAACCGCCTGGAAGAATACCCGAAACACTTCTTCAAGGCATGTTATCGGGCTTGGCGTATTTTCTACAAGGACTCAAACTTATAAGTAAATCCCTATGACCTGGACGGACGAGAACAACATTTGTGATTGTGATAAGTCTGTCTAAAATATATCGCCAATTCATAATGAGGCCCTCCATGAGGTAAGCCATGACGTGCCGGCCGGCGGAGCGGCTTACGGTAACTACTACTATGAAGCTTAGAGCTATGGGATCGCGAAACTTTTTATCGCAAAAGGGTCGAAAGGTCGAAGCGGAGTAGGCTGTTACTACTAATTACCCCACAACGAAGGAGTGTTCCCACCAAGGCACTCACCGGTGGCGTCTTCAGTTTCAGTTACGCCGAACTACTTAGTGAACACCTTTACGGGCTTCTTCGACTTATTTGAAGCCCAGCCCGTAAAAGGAGCGGTTTTTCCGGTTTTTTGCACTTGGAGTCACATCAAGTGCCTGGTACTCCAGGTTGGGGGTTGTACGTCGGGGTGACTTCCCGACTACGTAGAATAGAATTTAGTTGCGAAGCAACACACGCAAATGTATAAAGGACAACGAATTTCGGATATGTACGTGGAATGTTAGGTCCCTTAATAGAGCGCGTCTCACGAACAATAAACGGAAACTGCTACAAAGCAGACATTACAGCTATCCAAGAAATGCGATGGGATGGACCGGGAAAAGCCACTTATTATGGTGACAACAGCTACTCTTTGGATGCGGATTCGTCGTGTGAATTAGACTCATGCAAAAATTCTTGAGCTTCAAATGTTTAAGCGAACGCATCACGACGATCCGAATCAAGGCTAAATTTGGCAACATTAGCCTAATATGCGCCCAAGCTCCCACAACAGAGGAAAAGGACTATAGCAAAAACGAGTCCTAAGAGCTCCTCAACATTAAAATTGTTCTCGGTGATTTTAACGCAAAGCTGGGAAAAGAGGACATCGTTGGTGGAACAGTCGTAAGCACACAGCCTGCACGACACCACTTTCGATAACGGATTCAGGCGAAATATTGTGGTAGCAAGCACCTGGTTTCCACTTCTCAACATTCATAGAGGCACATGGAGTTCTCCTGATCCATCAAACGTCAACCAGATTGATTACATTGCGATTAACGGAAGGCACTTGTCCAGCATTTTAGATGTTCGAACTTTTCGAGGAGCCAAAATCGACGCGGACCACTACTTCTTCATAGCCAAGGTAGTGCTATGAATTTCCCAACAACGGCCAAAACAACGAAATGCAAGAACATTCGACGTCTCGGCTCGAGTCTTAAGTAACCTCTTAAAGAGTCCTATGCTGCCAACATCAAGTATCGAAGACCAGTGGCAAAACATTTCCAGAAAGCAGTTAGAGATGCCCCTCTAATGTTGTATGTTCTACACAGCCACCAAAGCGAAACCCCTGATTTGACAAAGAATGTAGGCAGGCCCATTCAGAGAAGTAGGTAGCATACAAAGCGGTGCTGCATAGAAGGACAAAAGCGTCTCGTGAGCTCTACGAGCAAAAGAGGAGAGACGAACGCCGCGCCGCCGGCTTCTCAGGAGAAAAAAGAGGGAGCAAGTGAGGCATCAGATCGAGAATATTGAGAAAGCCAACTGCAGGAATGAAGTTCGGAGGTTTTATCGGAAGGTAAAACAGCTGGTTAAAGGTCAACGAGCAAGAACCGATGCCTGCAGATATAAATAGGGGAACATTATAGAAGAATCGCAGTCAATGCTGGGGATTTGGAAAGACCACTTCTGTAGACTGTATATCGGCGACGATGAACAAAATCCCACCGTCAGGCAGGAGCCTTCCATCGAACACAATGATAGTCAACAATTCCGTGAACCTGACCTAGAAGAAATGAAAACGGCAATATCACGGCTGAAATCTAACAACGCCGCTGCAGCATATGGTCTAGCTGCTGAGCTGTTCAAAGCAGCAGGCGACGATTTAGATAGGAGCATGCACCAAATCATCTGTAAGATATGGTCGCAAGAATCCATGATCGATGAATGGAACCTCAGCATTGCTATTAACAAGGGCAATAACACCATCGCCGAGATCAAACAAAGAATAACCCTTGCTAATTGCTGTTTCTTTGGGCTAAGCAAGAAATTGGTTGGAAAAGCCCTCTCTCGAGCAACTAAGTTAAATTGTCCTGCTGTATGATGCAGAAGCATGACCCTGACAAAATCGGATGAATGTGTCTTAGGCTGTTTCGAAAGGAAAGTTCTTCGGGTCATCTTTGGCCCCGTGTGCTTTGAAGGGGAATGGCGCAGAAAATATAACAACGAACTTGACGGGTTGTACAACGACATGGACCTTGCCAGAAGGGTCAAGGTCCAGAGACTCAGATGGCTCGGTCATTTAGAGCGAATGGACACCAATGCTCCGGCCCGGAAAGCCTTCCTGGCGGAGACTGTTGATTGAGGCCCAAGTCAACAACGGACTACTTAAGTAAGTAAGTAATACATTATGAGGAACTTAAAATTTGAGCATTTATGTATAAAGAAACGTTTACGTTTGTTTGCCTTAATTTTGTTTTACACAAATCCATTTTGAATCTCTTGGGGCTTTTTTTAAAGAAAAAAATCACGTCTACGTCTGCACTGAACTTAAACTTAATCAATAAAATCCTACCCACAAACTACACCTTTTCATGTCTTCTCCATTCCACATTTATCTATATCCAAATTCTTCTTCCCAGCCCTAAGGGACTTTCAACTTTATTCCATCCCATCGCATTGTTGTTCGTTCTGTTTTATCTGTCCAAACAGAGAAGAACTACAGATGTCGGCATTAAGTTCATCCAACTGATTTATAGTGTTTAGACCCTTATAAAATAGAAATAGGTCATTTCTCCGACCTATTGCTTGGACTTTCACTACAACTTATAGAGTTGTTATAAGGAAAGAAAAAAAAAAAAAAAACAAAAAGAAAACAAAAAGAGGAAAAAGAATAAAACGTATGTTTAATGAACTCACTAGATCTGAGAGTGGACTTGGCGCTACCCAAGTTTCCGGGTTTGGTATCGCTTCAGCTAAACACGGATCGAAACTGGACGGTCGTTTTTTCACAAAATCAATGGGCAGGCTATAGTCATCACAGATTGATATCTGAAAGAGAGAAACGAACGAAAAATAGAATATCAGAAAGAATAACGACCATTAATTAAGGAATGATGATATTCGAGAGTTCAAAGTACTTAAAAAGGAGATTTGGTTGTTACAATAAAAATACCCATAAACGACCAAATAGTGGAAAGAGCGAGATAAAAAATATTTATTGCAAGAAAAAACTTATAATAATGAAGGTAGTGTTGTTGATTTTATTGAAGATAAAACGCAAGCTTTAAGATTTTCATGTTTGGAAGAAAACCTACAGAGTATAATTAAGCTGATTTTGGAACCAGTAATGAAATATGAAACCATTTTTCACGGACTCAACAGCGTTGTTTTTATGAAAAACTTTCAGTTTAATCCCTGGTGACGCGCTTTTTGTTTCCCAGCCGAGGTTTCGCTCGTCAGTGCCAAGGTCTATTGAAGAAAACACGGTAGCTTCCGCCTATAGGGTGTCCGGCCTCCTTGCTGTCTTAGCCGGCGTGGCGGTAGGGCTTTCACTACAAGGCTTCCCTTTCCTGGTTCCGTTTGAGCGTCTGGCAGTTATTACTCGACCGGTTTATTTCCGGGGGATCAGCAGCTCAATAGCTCTGGTCGATCAGCAGGTTTATTTACGGCCCCTGGTGGCACGCAGCACGGCGGGCAATAGCTCTGGTTGATCAGCAGGTTTATTTAAGGCCCCTGGTGGCACTCAGGACAGGACAAATTTCCTTCGATTTTTAAAGCCCCTTACCACTGGTGGGGGGAAGCTTCAACAAAGAAATGGCGGTTGCGGCACAGTCGGTATTCGGGATAGTTTCCTTGGATTTTAAAATCCCTTACTACTGGTGGGGGCAGCTTTAATAACGAAATTGCGGTCGGCGGCGGAAAAGACCAAAAACACTCATATTGAAACTCTAAAGTTGAAATGACAACTAATAGTAGTGACGAAAGTCAGTGGTGATTTTAGTACGAAAGTACTCATCCTCATATGAACTTTATTACTAAAACCAAGTGTAAATTGTACGAACACGAAAGTTAAACTTTCATGTGTTTCGGTGTAACTTGCTGCCATGCAATAAGAATGTTATCGATGATGAATGCAAACACGCCATGTATTAATGAGTCATACGAGATGTTTTGTTTATGCATTTCTTGGTATAAATTCAAGGCCAAATGAAATGTATACAATATATGCACGAATTAGTTTTGCCTGCATATGGGATATTTGAAGCGAATTGTATGCATTCGAAAATGCAAAATTTACCGTGTACTTGGTATTTGTTGGGAAAAATCGATGTTGTTGTATGAGAGCATGTAACGCTTCGTTACAACACTTTACCTTTTATTTTAAGGAGGTGGATTTCACAGGATAGCATACCTCTGCTTAGTTCACCTGTCAAAACTGATTCAAATATCAACTTCTATTGACTGATTCCATAATTTCCCCCCGTTAAGCAATAACATGTATATGTATGACGTGCCGACATAATTTCAACACCCATCTGATGATGGTTAAAATTAGAACGCCCTAAGTACCCTTCTTAATCCCATAAAGGCACCACACAGCAACCACAATCTTTCGTTTCTAAAAATATCGGTAGCCGGTAAACAGGCTTCTAACGAAATAGAAATTTGATACTTTGGCGGGTGAAGTGAGGTGAAGTCACTTACTGAAACAGAAAACCACACCACACATGACAAATTCATAAAAGAGGAAACAAAATATAATCCACAAAGCCCACTCCTTTTGTGACGTGTTCGTCAGTCATATATAGTTGACAGTCATTATCATCATCTTTCAAAATGATTGGGGGTCGGAGAGACGGTGTCAACTGTCAATATGGAACAACAATGACAGGTTGCTCTGCTGAAGTAGTTCATTACAGTCTTGCCCTAAAGTAGTGTGTCAATGTGAGATGGCTCAAAAGGATGCTTGTTATAGTGCTCATAAAAAAAATAAACAACAAATTGGTCTTCTTGTGATCCAACGACAGTAAACCAACGTAACAGACGAAAGGACGAAAGCGGACGAGAGGAACTCATATTTCCAAGTGTGCGTTGAAAATTGTTTTAGGCCGGTACACAAACAGCACACATCATATGAACTTAATGACTCTTTTAGCTATTGTGATGTTTGTGGAGGCTTTTCTTCGACAAACAATGTTCACTCCTCCATATCCACATTGGTGTGACACTTAAAAGTTGAAGGTCTTCGTTAAGATGCCGCAAACCACTCGAACAAGCACTCGCACTATATACACTCGAGTGTTAAATTTCTCAACAAGCATTTTTTTGTTGTTACATTTTATGGGTGTTCTGTGTTGTCAACGTTTTTAATTACACAATGAAATGAAACAAAATGTCTTTATCTAACCTCAAAATACAATTGCAGTCTGTACATTTGACGACAGTTAACACAATACCACTCAAATTCGTCAATTTCACGAATTTGCTCGACAGTAGTTCTTGTCAGATTAACACATTTCGGATGAAATAAGCCAGCACACGGTCCGGAGCACACAATATAAGGCTCAGATTCGACGAAATCTATCCAACACTTTTTGCAGAACAACATCCTTCCGAATGAGGATGTCTTTGCGTACTGTTACTGCCGATGGATGGGAGGAGACGCAATTTTTGAGATGCATGAATCCCAAGAGATCCATTAAGAGCATAACATCCAGAAGTGATAAGAAAAATAAAAACACATAAAATGGCTTGGGGTGCTCGAGGCTAGATTGTTGTTTCTCGAAAACGAACAACGAACAAGTGGGAAAAGCATTAAAACAATTGTCCCGAAGGTTGAGGAAGAAATTCCATCAATAGGGTATACCTACTGCGACTCATACTATATTGCCTATTTCTATGATATAACACCAAAATAGAAAGTTGGGTTTGGGCGTTTCAACGTTGAATTTTTAATAAGCCTAGCGGCGGCGTGGTAGCACACTAATGGTTTGAATATTCCTTGCTGTTGACAGAGCTTCGTCCTTGTGAAGAACAGTTTTGATTTAGAGATAGTGCTGTGTGATGTTATATTCCTATTCTAACTTTGAAAAAGCACAGTCAATATTTGTATATGAATAGAGGATACAACTGTCGTTTTCATCTAGATCCAATCCAACCAACTTGTTCTAGCAAAGAGTATTAGAAGAAATTGTTAACAAACAAACCTAATGCCAATTTGACATTTCTATTAAGCGCAGAAAGTGACGGCATCTTTAAATAAAATTGGAAACAAATAATTTGACAGTTGACAGTTAAAGATAACCAGGATTTATGTAATGACTTAGTTTAAATGAGCATGAACTGTCAAAAAAATATGAGTGCGACCCATGGGGCCCACACGACTAACTTCTCAGAGAAGAAAAGAAGGTAAAATAAAATATAACCATTGAAATTCATTTTCAATTGTTTCAATAAAACTGTTGTCAATTATACTAATGAAGGTTTACCGATTTAAAGTCATAAATATTCTATTACTTATTTAATTTACTTATGGTGGCGCTACAGTCCAGGTCGGACCAGAGCTTAACCAACAAACTTCTCCAGCCAACTCGGTCCCTAGCTAGCTGTCTCCAGTTTCACACGCCAAGTTGGTTCAGGTCGTCTACCACCTGTGTGCTCCACCTGAGTTGCAGTCTTCCTCTTCTGCGACGACCTTCAGGGTTGGATTTGAAGACTCTACGAACCGGAGCATTGTTTTCCATTCGCTTTACATGTCCCAACCGTCAAAACCGTTGGACCTTAACTTAGGTCAGTATCGCAGAACAGATCGTACAGTTCTGGGTTGAATCTTCGTCTCCATTATCCATTCATGCCGACAGGACCAAAAATCACTCGAAGGATTTTTCTCTCAAAGCAGCCCAAAGCGTTTTCATCGGATGTTGTCATGGTCCATTTCTCTGCACCATTGCTCCAAGACGTCAATGGTGGTAGTCCTTTTTGTCGACAGCATTAACTTGGTCTTGCCCTCGTTAACCGCTAGACCCATCATCCTGGCTTCCGACTCAAGACTCACGAACGCTCCACTGACATCACGCTGTGTTCTTCCAATTATGTCAATGTCGTTTTCGAATCCTAGTAGCTGGACGGACTTTTGAAAGATTGTGCCTCTTGTGTTGACGTTGGAGCTTTGCACAATCTTTTCAAGAATGATGTTGAAGAAATCGTATGACAACGCATCGCCTTGTCTAAATCCTTTTGTGGCATCAATAGCGTCCGTTAGGTTTTTTCCGACCATTGTAGAACAGCGTGAGTTTGCCATTGTCATCGTGCACAGACGGACGAGTTTTTCCGGGATGCCAAAACTAGACATTGCTCTATATAATTGGTCTCTATAGACGTTATCATACGCGGCCTTAAAATCGATGAACAGGTGGTAGGTATCGATTTGATCTCCAAGATCTCCCGATAGCCCGTCTGCTATCTTCACTTCGTCCATGTCGGGTGGGTGGAATTGTTGGCCTTCTGCACCAAAATTGAATGGTTCTCCATGTATTATGGTCTTTCCATATCCTCAGCACTGACTGAGGTTCCACTAAGATGTTCCCATGATGGTCTCAATTCGGTTCAATTCGGGGTGTATAAGCACTGGATGTTTGTTTCACCTTTTTGTAGAACTTGATGTTCGAATGGTAGATACGTGCATTCAAGAGGACACAAGCGTCCACAGAAACCTCTGTCTATCAACTCCTAATCTCAACCTCCCCGTGGTGAACATGGGGTGCCCAGTACCTTCAACGAAAGATTGGGTTCCAACCCCAGTGGGAAGTTGTTGGCGACAGCAAGGATAGAGAGCGGGAGCGACTGTTCCAGTCAGGATGAACTACTTAGTGAACACCTTATAGGGCTACTACGGCTCTTCGTCTTAGAGTTAAACTAAAGACCATAGAGCCCTCCAGATTGGGCGTCGTGCGTCGTGCGTCGGGGTGACTGCCCGGCCACATAAAGAAGACATGGTTCCGAAACACCAACAAGCCTCGGATACGGACGGAATTAATGATAAATACATATTCTATTCCTATATTCATATTGACTGTTTTTCTTTGAAACAAATTATAGACAAATAATATATTTTATTATTTGATAAGTAAGATTTTTTGAACTATTGTTGCATTTTTCACTGAATAATTTTCATTTTATTAGGGTTGTTTTGACCTCAATTAAAAAACCGCTAAGTCGATTTCGATAAAAGGCAATGTTGCGTCGAATGAGATCAATTTCATGGCAATACGATGAGTGATTCGCGAGATTATCGTGCAGAAAAAACGTTATGCACATACGCAAATACGCACACATGAACATGCGAACACACGTACATACACACACACAGACATCATGTAAAAAAGAGTTGATTCGGATTCTAGTGACCTCGAAAAATCTCCATATGTAAAGACTGAAGATTCACAAAATCCGGTCATTACAGAAACTTACTCTGGAAAGTAAAAATTTGAAATAAAACATAAAGCATTTTTTTACACAGCATTGTTGGGAAGAAGTTCATAAACACTGTGATGGTCGCAGATGTTTCCATTGGATAACGTCCAAGTTTCAACAAATCTGCATAGGATCACCTTTAATAAAATATATGTATACTGATGGCTTACGGCTCTTTCTAAAAAAATAAACCGACAAGTCCGGCCAAAACCTTGTGGTATTCATAATGCGACAGATTTTACGAACCAGCAGATTTATTTAAGTATACAAAAGTTGTTGCATATGCGCAGGGCAAGGTTTGCATCTTTGTTTGTAGCCGTATGACCGCTGTCATATAAAGGTCCTCTTTTTCGTCTTCTTCAAGCGAGCTTTAGAGTATATAAAATTAATGAGCAAGCGATGCAGGTGAATGAATATAATTCCTTTTTGTTTATTGAATAGAAAGTTCTCGTTTGGTAGTAGGTACATTTATAGAAAAATAAGGATGGTTGGATGGTTTGTTCGTGCATTGATTCAAGGAAGACTTTTGGCCGAGTGCCGCGGGGTAGTAATCAGTGTGACACGGTTAAATGGATGTTTATCTAGTGTACAACTATAAATTGAAAGAAAGACTATTCCATAGAACATGGCGATGTTTAAGACTCGAAATAGAAGGTGAAATATTATTATTTTGAATGAATGGATGGAATGGCGTTCGCCTAATAACTTGTTGTGGTTGAAATAAATTTTTTTTTTAGGGGGTTTTGCATAGGGACTTGTATTTTTTTAATTAGGAGTTTTTTTTTTTAAACATCAACATAAATGAGAAAAGAGAGGCAATGCAAGTTATATGGATTATTAAAGCTATACGAAAAGGAAAGGGTTTTGTTTTCAATGACCTAGAAACAGGTTTTACGGGGTTGGTCCAAACGAATTGAAATCGAACCCAACTCCACTATATTTTTTCAACAATTGGTGAAAATAATGTTCAACAAAATGTTTAAATTAAATTAAATTAGATCTATATTGCACAATTAACAGAGCTTCAGCTTGATAAAATGCTGCCTTACTACTGTAAATCTAATTGTTTAATGGATGAGATAAAGATAAGGCGAGGGCAAACTGAAAAATACTTCTTCAAATTCCACATTTAATCATGTTAACAAAAACAACAAATAATTGTAAGTAATTAAATAAATAAATAACAAATTTAAAAAAAGAATTTGTAACATCAGTTCCAGCTCTAAGGAAATAATCCAGGATCCAAATCATCACCAATCTTCAATCAATCAATAGAGAAATCATTATGTTGAGGCATCTTATATAAACTCTTCCGTTGTTCTTTCACGTTCTGAAGAAACCTCACGGATGCTATTGATAATAAAAAAATCTTTTTTGGCGGTCGCCCCTTCTTAGAAGGAAAAAAGGACAGCGAAGGTATCTCATAAAACTAGAGGGATTCTTTAAAAGACACTCACAATCTCAATAATTATGCATTTTGCATATAGGCATTGACCTTGAGCATTACTAACAAAAGCGAGTTAGCACAAGCGTTGGTCTCGTCTACAAAAAAAAAAAAGGTTGTAGGAAAAACGTAATCAACAGTTGCATGGGTAGTATAACTACATCAACCTAGCCATGCAGAGTGACTAAAAGGAATTATTAGAAATAATTCTTCTGGCGAAACAACGTTTGCCGGGTCAGCTAGTATTGACTATAGAATTTCAAAGTGCTTTAAAGATAAACACAATTCTAGTAACACCATTTAAAAGCACATCAAATTCGAAGAGAAAGAAATACCAACTTCATATCTAACTTACTTTCATAAGGTGGCGCAACAGTCCGTTGTGGATTTGGGCCTCAATAAACAGTCTCCGCCAGCCAGCTCGGTCTAGCTGTCTCCAGCTTTGCACTGCAAGTAGATTGGGGTCCTCTTCGACTTGAGTACGCCACCTGAGTTGCGTTCTTCCTCTCTTCCTACGTCCCTCGGGAATAGTGTCAAAGTCTTTCCGTGCCGAAGCATTGGTGTCCATCCGCTCTAAATGACCGAGCCATCTGAGTCTCTGCACCTTGATCCTTGTGGCAACCCGTAAAGTTCACTGTTTGATCAGATTTTTAAAAGATAGTGCCTCTGGTATTGACGGTGGAGTGGAGTTCTTCTCAAGAACGATGTTAAAGAAATCGCACGACAGTGCATCGCCTTGTTTGAATCCTTTTTTGACGTCGAAAGATTCCGTTAGCTCGTTGCCAACCTTAATGGAGCAGCGTGATTTCTCCATCGTTATTTTGCACAAGCGAACGAGCTTGGCAGGGACGGCAAAACTAGACATAGCTTTGTACAGTTCGTCTCTGTAGATGCTGTCATACGCGGGCTTAAAATCGATGAATAAGTGGTGGGTATCGATTTGGAGTTCAAAGTCTTTTCCAGGATCTGCGGCAACGGGAAAATTTGGTCGATGGTTGACTTTCCTGGCCTGAAGCCACATTGATTGTTTACGAAAGGCTTCAGGCGTTCACATATTACGGCAGAGAGGATCTTGTAGGCGACTGAATCCTCTTTTTTTTTTTTTTTTCATTCATTGGGCATGCATTCCTCTGACCATATCTTGCAGATGATTTGGTGCATGCTCCTATATCTAGCTCGTCGCCTGCTGTTTTGAACAGCTCGGCAGATAGACCATCTGCTCCAGCGGCTTTGTTGGATTGCAGCCGTGATATTGCCGTTTTTACTTCTTCTAGGTCGGGTTCATGGAATTGTTGAATATCATCGTGTCCGATGATGATGACAGGCTCCTGTCTGACGGCGGTATTTTGTTCTTCGTCGCCGTTATCCCCAGCATTGACTATGATTCTACTGTGGTGTTCCCTTGTTTACCTCTGCAGGCATCGGTTCTTGCTCGATGACCTTGAGCTAGCTGTTTAACCTTCCGATAAAACCTCCGAACTTCTTTCCTGCTATTGGCTCTCTCAACATCCTCGATCTGACGCTTCTCATGCTCTTTCTTTTTTCGCCTGAGAAGCTGGCGGCGTTCCTCTCTCCACTTTTGCTCGTTGAGCTCACGAGCAGCTCTTGTCCTTCTATGCGGCGCCGCTTTGTATCATATGAGGACCTTCGAAATACACTTGACACGAAAAAAACACCATTTATACTGATTTCCCAAAAAGTATAAAATGCTTTTACATTTAGAACGTAAACACACGAATTAAATAAGAAAGAGATCCCTTATTCTGGTTCTGGCAACTCTACAATCTACACCCGCATCCACATAAAATCTAATAGGATAACAAATATTTGGTTTCGGAGTAGCGTAGAAGCTATGGTAACTGTGTTTGTTTGTCAGTTCGAAATCTTGTCATAAGTTCTGTTCGCGTAATCTTTGAGATAATATACCCTTTTTGATATTTTTGATATATATGAATAACTGTATACCCTGCATTTTCCAAAGAGTCAGCCGTCCGAGTCGAATAGTCGACGACACTGAAGTTAATTCCACGGGAAGATGAGGAGACACATTTTGAATGCTTCCAAATACAAAAAAGAAAAATATGCAAACAATAATTGGATGAAAGCCAAACTGGCCCCCATTGGGAAGTCATTGGGCTGGCAGATACCTAGACAGACCTGCTTTAATGGCGGCTCAGATTCTCGTGCCTTAGGCTCGCTAGTCTGGTGGCAGTTGATTTGTGATATATTTCATATCCTCTTGAGAGTTAACTTAATCGCCTGAAGGGGTTGAAAAAATGAATATTTATACTTTTGGGCTGTGCGCGTGGTTTTGTGTTACCCTTGACGACCTTGTTCTTCGCCAAAAATGTTGCTGCTATATTTTTCTCAATATCTCTACTGTTTGATGAGACTTGGGGAATTCGTTAAAAAAGTTCAAACATTTTTTTGTCTACCTGCGTGATTGAGGTATATTTTTGGTTTAGCAAATTCTATAAGGTAGTACAAAAATGGGTTAAAAAAATTCCTCAACTTTTCAAGAAAATTTTTTGAAGCTGAATGCACTTCTTTTGAGGTTTTTGAAAAGTGAAAAAAAATATAAACAGCAGCTAGAATAATTAGGTTGCTCTTTGATCAAATGCAACGGCATGAATGTAGCAGCAGTCAAATAAAGGTTTGTCTGTCTGTGCTATTCGATGAAAACCACTAATGTGCTCGTCAGTGTACAATAGTTAAAACGTATTTTCCTATTAAAATGTTTTGAAATCAGGGGCCGAATTACGGCATCCGTTATCGAATAATACTTATTTATTTATTTATTTATTTATTCATCAATCGAGTTACAATTACTCTTACAGACTATGAAACTTACAATAACTTGTTTACATATATGTACATATATTATTTGTTAATAAAATATAAATTTAAGATATTTTTGAACATTTCTCTTGTATAGTGAAAATTAAAGTCAAAATCAACTATAACAGCATTAATCTCATTGATACAGCGATTAATAGGCTCATTTGCGGCATAATTGGTAGTATGAAAATCTTGTATGAACAATTGATTTAGATTTCGATTTCTTAGACAACGACTAGGTGCATAAAGATTGATTAGATTGAGCAAACACAAACAATTTATGCGATAACATAAAATATCTCTTATAAATATGATTGAAGATATCTTCCGACGGTTTTCGAGAGTATGTAAGCCAATAAGCTGACATCTTGAATTATAAGCAGGCATATTTTCTATATTCCAACCGAGCCTTTTAACAACAAATCGAGTAAATCTCTTTTGGACTCTCTCAATTCTTACTGAATACGTGATATAACAGGGGTTCCACACTACACTACAATAATCCAGAATTGATCTAACATATGAGATATATAATGATTTGAGAGCATATGGGTCCTTTAAATCAATCGAATTCCGAATTACAAACCCTAACATTGCATTAGCTTTGTTGACTATAAAATCAAAATGTTTGTTAAATCTTAAGAGAGAATCAAAAATAACGCCTAGATCCTTCTTTTCATTTACTTTTTTTAGCACGATATCTTCTAAACAATAATCAGACAAAATAGGAGATAAGCAACGAGTAAACGAAAAACTTTGACATTTCGAAATATTGAGAAGTAGTTTGTTTTTGTTGCACCATTCCGAAAGCCTGTTTAGGTCTTCTTGTAACAGATAACAATCAAACGGATTCTTAATACATGAAAATATTTTAAGATCATCTGCAAACAAAAGACACGATGAGGTAGAAAAAGCATAAGGAAGATCATTAATAAAAATGAGAAATAGGAGAGGACCAAGATGGCTTCCTTGAGGGACTCCAGATGTCACCCTTATTGATTTAGAAACTGTAGAATCAATTTTAACATGTTGAGTGCGTTCTTTAAGATATGAACTAAACCAATCAAGCATTTTGGAATGAAAACCTATTTGATTAAGTTTTTGTATCAATAAACTATGATCTACCCTGTCAAATGCTTTTGCAAAATCTGTGAAGATTACATCCACTTGATAACCGTTTTCAATATTATTTAGAACATAGTTTGTAAAAATTGTTAAATTTGTGCAAGTTGACCTTCCAGACACAAAGCCATGTTGATAGGGAGATATTGCTTCTTTTAAGAGAAAACTAAGTTTATCACAAATAATTTTTTCAAACAACTTAGGAATCACAGATAATTTACTAATTGGCCTATAATTTGAAATATCTTGTTTTGAACCACTTTTATATATTGGAGTAATAAAGGAAGTTTTCCAGTCACTCAGAAATTCTCCATTTTCAATCGATGTATTATAAATAAAACACAAAAACCTAGCAATCGAAGAAGCACATTTTTTTAGAACAATAGCTGGAACTTCATCCGGACCGGCCGAAGAATCTTCAGTAAGACCAGATAAAGCCTTTTCAGTTTCTTGTAGGGAAATATGAAGGCTGCCAATGTTGATGATGCTATTAGAATCAACATTTTCAATACTGTCAGTTTGAATTGAACTTAGATAATTTGATTGAAAAAAATTCGAAAAAGCATTACAAATGTCTGATAAATTTGAGTATTGAGAACCTAAATATTCCATATTCTTTGGTATTCCATTATTATTTTTTTTCGCCTTGATGAAAGTCCAAAAAGTTTTACTGTTTGTTTTTAATTTAGATTCGATTTCAAATATGTAATTCTTATAGAGGAAATTATTTAACACATTAAAACTTTTTTCTTGAATAATATATTTAGTCCGCAAACTATCATTTAACCCAGAATTTCGCAGCATTTTATAAGTTTTATTCTTTTTATTCTTCAAATTAATCAATCTTTTATTGAACCAAGGTGGCTTTGAGTTATTCTTAGCCAGTTTTTTTGGAACAAATATATCAATTGCCTTTTTTAAAGTGACAAGAAAAGTATTATAAAATGAAGTTAAGTCAAAATAATTTAAATTTGATGGCAACGATAAATGGTCCATGTAATGCGCTATACCAGAAAAATTTGCCTTACTATAATTGTATTTATATGAATTTGTTGTATTACTTTTAAAGTATTTTAAAATTTTACATTCAAAGACTAAAGCGAGATGATGGATAGAATTTGAGAATATTGGAAAAACAGATTCTTCAGTAGATATAATCAATTCCTTATCTACAAATATCAGATCTAAGATTCTGTTAAAACTATTTTTACAGAAATTAATTTGTATCAAGTCATATGATGAAAAAGAATCTATGACTTCAGAAGCATAATCATTATTAACGTTGAAAGGTATTAACTGTAACTCATCTGAGTCAAAATTCCAATCAACAGTTGGTAGATTAAAGTCACCAAGTATAATACAATTTTGACTATGATTAAAATTCGATAAATAATGTTTACAGTTGTTTACATGCTCTTTATATAAATCCAGCGAGCTTCTTGGGGGAATATAGCTTAACATAATATAGATTTCTCTATTATCAAACAACATTTTTATAATTAATTGATCTGAACCAAAAGATGATGAAAGCAGATTTAATTGACTTGAAGCATAAACAGATCGAACAGCAATTAAAACTCCTCCACCCCTGGATAATCCAGTTGAGTGAGAACATCTGTCTTTGCGATAGATAGAGTACTGAGTTGTATTGAACATCTCTGCATTATGCTGATTAGGAGTGAGCCAAGTTTCTGTGAGAGCTATCACATCATACTGTTCCGTAGACGATGATAAGAGTAAATGTTGCATTTTTGTGCGAAGACCACTAACGTTTTGATAATATCCAAGAATATTTTGTATGCCTGTTGGCGATGTCAATGAAATTGCAGGAGAATTATTAGTATCAACATTATAAGTGTTCACTGAAACATTCGATGATTGTGATGACAATGGAAATTGCAGCGGAGACGAAAGAGGCAAAGAAGAAAGAGCGAAATTATTATTGTTGATAACCGATAGCAGCGGTGGCGTTGAAGCGGCATTGGCGTCGTCGTCGTCGGTGGCTACTGTTGCTGTTCGAGTCAAGGGTATGAGAAACGTAGAGAGAATTTTATGAGTCGTTGATTGAGATTCCGTTGACATTAAGTTTGAATGTTCATAGTTGGAGGTGTTGTTGTTATTTTCTCTTGCTTTTTTAATGGAAAAAAATATTTAATTTGTACATGCTGAGGCCAAAGTGAAGCATTCAAAACAATTGTTAATTTATCATTTGGAACACTTAATTTAAAAGTAACAAATTTTAAATCGGATATAACAGCATCTTTTTTTTTAAGCATGAAACATTTAAATGTATCAGCTGGCAAATTTGACTTTTCAGATATGTGATTAATGATGTTTTCGGGTGTAGTATCATTTGCGAAACGTGATAAATGAAGCCAAGTGATCTTAGGAATGGAATTAAGAGATGAAGTTGAATCGGTACCAACAATCTTTATGTCTCTTTTAGATGTTAACTGATTATTATCATTGTTTGTCTTTGAACTAATGTTCTCATCATTTTCATTTTGAGTTTTAGTTGAATATGAAGGTTCAGTGTTTATAGGCAGAAGCAAAGGTTGAGGGATAATTGTTTGGTTATTATTCATGTTATCAACCGCGATCACTTCATTGTTTTTATTAATGTTTGATGGATTTTGGTTTAAACTGTTCGACACTCTTAAATTTTCCGTCACTACACTTTTGGCGGTTTTTCGAGGTGGCGAATTATTCTCATGAGAAGAAATATAAGAAGAGAGTTCATTTCTGAGAGCGTTAACATTTGATATAAGTTCATTAAAAGACATTATAAAATTTGAGAGATTAAGATTGGAGCAAGATTTACATTTCCAGAATAATCTTTTTTCTGATATTATATCAAAATCACCATCACTGATCTCAACACAGTCCTTGTGAAACAAACGACCACAGAAAGAATCACATTTCACAAATTTAACGTCTTTTGAGCGTTTAATGACAGTGTCACAATTAGAGCAAACTTTAGACATTTTGGATAAATATTGAAAGTTAGTACGATGTTAACTGCTACGAATTAGTCGCAAGACTGATACGATACTGAATTGTGTACGTTTGGAATTACCTCTCACGATATCGAGCTATGTATCGATCTTCTAGTATATAATAATTTAAATTCTCTGCTCAGCTATCGAACGTAATTTCATTCGACACACAAACACCTCACTGATGGCAGGAACTTTCTGAGAAAAAATTTAAATTTTACTGTTTAAGTTATTTTATTATAAAATTCCTTGCCAATAATCTATTTTGGTCAAGATTTTAAGCTTCATGGCTTTATCAATTCCTCTGTTAAAAGCCAAACTGTGTTTATTTCATTTAAAAAAAATTATATTTCGTCCTCAGCGAAATAGCTGAGCAAGTTTTGCTTTTTATTTGTCAAACCTTTCAAAATTCCTTCAAAACGAATAGAGACTCGATAAAACTACTACATTTTTTTTATTCTTAAACGATACGTGACCTATCGAATGTCATAATCCCAATGAGGTAACTCGTTCGTTCGATAACTGATGAGACTCACTCACTCGATAACGGATGCCGTAATTCGGGCCCAGGTCGTGAATCACGATTTTTAAACATTGTTTAATGGTGTCAGCTGTATTGTGCGTGTGCTCACATTTTTCATTTAAAACTGGAAAGCCTAAAGTAAAGCTGTGTTGAATTTGCTGATTAACAGAGAACAAAAAGTCCACAGCAAATGAGAATGGGTTCATTTGTTGATTACGGGTGACTGATATTTCAGCTGTTTGCAAAAAAAAAAAATCATTTTTATTTCATCAAATTCTTAAAAACACGTAATGTTAACTGAAATGTAAAATCTTATATAATATACTGACTGCAAACTTTTTTTCGCGCGAAATATTTAACTTTTCACTATCTTTCTGCGAAAGAAAAGTTTGCAAAATCGATTCAGGGCTTCTTTTTTTATTTTCTTTAAACATAATTTCGATTTTTACAAAATAAATCTTACATCTTACTTACTTAATTAGGGTAGACTTGGGCCTCAACCAACAAACCTCTCCAGCCAGCTCGGTCCCTAGCTGGCCGTCTCCAGTTTCTCATGCCGAGTTGGTTGAGGTCGTCTTCAAATGCGCGCGCCACCTGAGCCTTGGTCTTCCTTTACTGCGTCTTCCCTTTGGGGTGGATTCGAAGATTTTACGGGCCGGAGTATTGGTGTCCATCCTTTCAAAGTGACCAAGCCATCTGAGTCTTTGGACTTTCACTATTTTAGCTAGGTCGTGTCACTGTACAGCCCGTACAGTTCGTCGTTAAATCTTCTCCTCCATTCACCGTTTATGCAGACAGGACCATAGATCTTCCGTAGCACTTTTCTCTCGAACCGTTTTTGACAGGGTCCAATCTTCTGCACCATATAGCTGGACGGGGATGATGAGCGTTGTTTGGGAAAGGGCTTTACTACTCGATTTCCTTCTTAGTCCGAAGAAACAGCGATTAGCAAGAGTTATTCTTCGTAATACCGTAATGTGAATATTTGATAAATGGTGGACTTTCCTGATCAAAAGCCACACTGATATGGACCTATCAGTTTGTTGACAAACGGCTTCAGGCATTCACATAGTACTGCAGAAAAGATCTTATAGGCGGTGTTTAGGAGGGTAATGCCTCTTTAGTTGGTGCAGTTTAGAGGGTCTCTTTTCTTCAGGATCGGGCAAACAATGCTGAGGTTCCATTCTTCTTGCATGCTCTCTTCTGACCATATTGTGCAAGTCACCACCGGCTGCTTTGAAGAGTTCGGCAGTGATGCCATAAGCTTGCCCGCGGCTTTGTTTTTCTTAAGCTTAGATATTGTGCTATCTTCACTTCTTCAAGGTCAGGTAGACTGAAATCTTGGCTTGTGTCGTCTTCATTGAATGGTTCATTCTGCCTGACAGCGAAATTCGATTCGTCACCGCCGTTGTACAGTCTGCAGAAGTGGTCCTTCCATATTTTCAGCATTGACTGTGACTTTATAACGATATTTCCCTATTGGTCTTTACAAGCTTCAGTTCGTGCTCAGTAACCTTGAGACATTCGTTTCATCTCTTGTTTTCTAGTCTCTCAACATCCTCGACCGATCGCTTTTCATGCTGTAATGCTGGAAGAGTGTCTTGCATTGTTCGCAAAATGATCAATCTGGTTGACAGTTGATTGATCTGGATGTTAAGATGTGAGAAACGCGTACTTGCTACTACTGTGTTTCGCCCCGTTGCAAAATCGATAAGCCTGAATCCGTTATCGTATGTTTTGTCGTGCAGGCTGTGTTTTCCGACTGTTCCACCAAAGATGTCCTCTCTTCCTAGTTTGGCATTCAAATGTTCTAAGACGATTTTAACGTCGAAACTAAGACATTGCTCGTATGTCTTGTCGCGGAGCTAGTAGAGCTTTTCTTTGGTGTCGTCATCATTCTCTTCTGTCTTCTGTGGGGGCGTGAGCGCATATAAGGCTTATGTTGCCGAATTTAGCCTTCATGCGGATTGTCGTTGACGGCTCTGAAGCTTAGGACATGCTGTCTAAGCCTGCCTCCAACGACAAAGCCACATCCAAACAGACGCTGTTGTTTTTCTCTGTTACAGTCGCCGTAGTAAATATCGCAGTTTTTCATCCTCCTTTTGCCCGGCAAATCTCATCGCATTTTCTGGATGGCGGTTACATCCGCCTTATAACGGTCTAGGGCCTCCGGTAGCTATACGGCTGCACGTGGTCTGTTAAGGGACCTAATATTCCACGTACAGATTCGAATCTCGTTGTCCTTATTTAGTTCTGCATGGTTCGTCATCAGCGATTCCGTCCGTATCCGAGGCTTGTTGTTGCTTCGCAACTAGTTTTTCTTTATGTGATTGGGAGGTCACCCAAAGCACGACCCCCAACCAGGAGGGTGAGTTCCTTATTTTAACTCCAAGAGCAAAGAGCCGGATAAACCGCTCCTTATCGGACTGAACTCCAAATATGTCGAAGTAGCCCATATAAGGTGTTCACTGAGTAGTTCAACCTAACTGGAACTGTAGACGCCAACGTTCACTCCATTCTGGGAATTCTTCCACTGCCGCCTGGTTCATGAAGTAATCATTTAAATGAATATATAGAACATTATATACGTTCATTTTAATGAAGAACTTTCGAATCATAAATAATTCCCTTAAATGATTCAAATTGGTGTCCATAGCCCAAGGATTCAAAATGATTCATTTCTGAATTCTTTTTCGGTCGACATGTTCACTTTTTTATTATTAAATTATGATTCGTTTCGGAATGGAAATGTTTGCTGGGTTACTTCACAAATCAGAAATGAAAACTCAAGAGTTTTTGGGACAATTACTATGTGAGCAATTTTTTCATAACGAGGTTTCTCTACCCAATCATTATTTTTGCTATCGCATTTTCAAAAAAAAGTCATTCAGATTTGTTTCATTTGAATGAACCTCCTCGTCAAAAGTTTTATTCCATAATTTTGATTGAATTCGTCGAGTGATTTTGTCATAAATTTGATTGTTTTTACTTTATCCAAAAAACAGTATTGATAACTAAAACTTTAAGGTACCAATAAATTATATTCCAACGCAAATCCCTTTTTAAAACAAGCCTAACTCATACTTACACATAAGGAAATATTATATGTTCATTGAACATAATATATTACAAAGTGTCAGAATTCGCATTTGCTCTGCCAATCCCCAAATCAAAACAGTCGCACGAAATACCCCAATGGAGTACGCAAAATAAACTTTTGCCATTGAAAAGGAAAACTTTTTTTCCGCACGTCTGGCTGATTAGAAAACGAAAGAAGAAGAAAGGAGCAAACACAGAAAAAAATATGATTCATGGTCTAAAAGGCATTCTAAAAATCCAACAAAACATCTGCTTGGGTCCCTTCTAGACACGAACAGAGGAAAACTCTCTGAGAAAAAAAAATGTTTAAGGGAACACAACTCCTCTGAACGAACTCTTGTTAGGTCTAATTACCTCTAATCCCATTTATTTGGTATTCGTATTCTCGCCATCATCATGGAGTAAGTACAAGCTGCTTTGCGCCCTATTATGGCCATGGAAGAGGCACAAGTATTGAGTTTCTATTTGTCAAAGTCGACAGTTTTCCAGTTCGATGGCATGTAAGACTTTCCAAACACCAACGACACCACAATCGACCCGATAGATGCATGATGGTCATGGCGGGATGTGGTGTGATAAAGCAAGAAAGTGACTACGCGCCTGTGGAAAGAAGCAGACGCTTGGTCTTCCTACTTATTTAATTCAATTAAATGGAATCGCAGTCGAGTCGTGTTGACAGCGTTACGAATGCCAGAGCTAATTCTCTTTCCTTGGAATCAATCGAATAAGAGAGAAGATTTATAGCTGTCATCGACGTTGTCGTCATCGTCCGCCACCGCCAACACTGAGAAGATTTAAAGCGCTCTAGAGATTGGATTTATGTCTCATTTCGAACTACTAGAAGAGATTTGTACATTTTTATAACTTGCTCGTTTGCACAACCTCCTCAA